>CAKNXH010000067.1:1274607-1315715 GCA_932178445.1 Andricus quercusramuli | reverse complement strand
ATCTTTGCGAAATATTTGAAATATATTTGAAATATCTGATAATATTGTAGAAAAAGAAATTGGCGAAATTAGCTAAAATCTGATTCTAAATCGCAATTTATTATAAGACTTCGAAAAATAATTCTCAATTAATTTGAGGGTTGCCAAAGATGAAAATATTCGTCAATATCTTTCTTTAAGAGTGACTATACAAATGCTAGAATATTTTAGCTTAAAGTTGATTTGATTTCAAACATATATATCACATTTGAGAGTTCGTTATTTGTAATAGAAAATAATATTTCGTGATGTATCTTATTATTTGTTTATAATATATATATATATATATATAATTATATTTATTATATAGTCGCATTATATTATAAAACAGCAATATAAAAAAATTAGATCTTCGTCACTAAATTTTAATAAAAGTGTTTGAATATCCGGGGGTAATACAAAATAACAAAAGAATAAATAACAAAACCACAAATTAACGAAGAAAATGCCGAAAATATAAATTAACGAATTATAAAACTGAACGAATCGTAAAATAAATGAATTGTGAAATCCCCATGAATATTTCAATTCCTGAAATTTATATTTGCCGAAAATAATTAATGATTGATTAATTAATGATTAATTAAATTGTTTGTTTTATTTATAATTTCATAATTTATTAATTCAATTTGTATAATTCGTTCATTGTACAATCCGGCAATTTTATAATTCGGTCTCGAAGTCGGTCAGTTTTAGTTTCGGATATTTTTATTTTCGGGATTTTTTTTGTCAATTAAGAATCTTGTCGTTATTTAAAATATTTGAAATTTCATAATTCGATAATTTATATTTTCGACAATTTTGTTCATAAAGTGTATTCGTTATTTATTTTTTCATTATTTTTTATAAGCTCCGAACATCCATGCAATTTTTTTGGTTTGAATTATGTCAATTATGCCGCTTTTTCCTATTATACCATTAAGCCATTTCCCTTTCGGGGTAGGCGTGACTTGCTCGGTTGGAAAGTAGTGGGATAGGTATATAGGTGTAAAGTAGGTCGTTATATGGTATAAGGTAGATAGGTATGTAGGTATATGTGTTATGGTATAGATATTTTAGATTGATCTGGAGTTTTCGTGTTATTTATTCAAATAACACGTTCACTCCGCAACACTGCTCCGACCCAGGTTGCTGATCAATCTCTCTAGCGATCATCCCAAGTGAGGAGCCTCACAAAATTGTTATGTATGGTTCCCCACTTGGGCCCATTAGTATCCAAGGTCTTTGTTTCAGGCATCATTCACTCTATTGTCACTCTGCTTATAAACTATTTGTCGCCACACATTTCTGTCCTGGCATACTACTCTAGCTTCCTTTACGTCCATGCATTTCTTCATGCAAGCTCTTCTGTTCCTATGACTTCTTATGTCTCTTCGGATCAATGTCTCATTTACAGATTCTAACCATTCTTTCGGCGGTCTACCTCTGGGCATTCTGCCATTTACTTTACCTTTATATACTTGCTTCGTCAGTCGTTCATTTTTCATTCTTTCAAGATGTCCGAACCATCTTAACTGATTTCTTTCCCATATGTCAACTAGCGTGTCTCCTGTACCACATTCTTTGAGGATTATCTCGTTTCGGACTTTGTCCATCAGTGTTTTTCCGCATATTATGCGCAGAGGTTTCATGCCGATCGCGTTGATTTTTCTCCTGTCCTTTTCTTGACAGGTCCATGCCTCGCTACCGTATAGTACAGTTGGTACGAATATGGAATTATGTATGGCCATTTTAGCTTTTTTTGATATGTTTTTATTCGTGAGGATGGATCCTGCTCTACCGATAACCTGCTTACCCTTATTTATGCGCCTATCTAATTCCCCATCTATTTTTCCGTCGCTAGTGAATAGACTACCTAGATATACGTACTTGTCAACTTGTTCTATAAAATAATAAGTAAGTACATAAGTCTCATTTACTACCTGATTCTACACTATGAAGGAAAAATTATTTTGATTTGTTTTTCATATTTATTTTGTAACTTTTATACTTTTTTCCTATGGTATTGCATGGTTTTGTAGAAAAAAGTTACTACTAGCGCCGCCGACGGCCGTTTTCAACTCTCATGACACATTTTTTACATTGGGCAGTACAGTGGAAGTACCCCTGGGCAGTACAGTGGAAGTACCCCCCCTGAGTTCTCCTTACACCTGTTGAATTTTCATGAGTTCATATTTTCAATTTTGATAAAAATGGAAGCATAATTTATTACTCAGTTACTTACTTATTATGTGACACGATGTAATAAATTGATTTCAATACCTTTGAAAGACTGCATAATAAATCATGTAAATAGTTTGAGTGAATATTTTGAACCTTTATTTGTACATTGTTTTACAGTCAGGTTATTCCCATTTTTATAATTTAGAACGTATTTATTGAAATAAAAAATAATAGTAACAAAAAGACTTTCAATTAATTATGTCTCCTTACTTATAATGGAAAAAATGATCTACAATAGTTGAATATTTCGTTTTTTCTAAATGGCATGCGTTACATTATTCACTTTTGAACTTTTTAAAGGCTCGCGCTCACTTTCATCAATCTCCTAACCTCAAATCCACTTTGCCTATTTCATGTACGAATTTCATTATTATTTCTTATTTTCATAACTGCCCATTTTGGATTTAAAATTTTTAGAAGTGATAAGATCCATTCCAGTTATAAAATATTTAATTCCTAATAATAATGTGCCTTCCTTTGTAGATGCTAAAAATTGCCTACAATTTCACAATTACCCATATACTTAGTACGGTATTTGTTCTATTTTATTAGTATCGTCGATTCAAGAGGAGAACTGCGTGCGACTATAAGTGGAAAAATAATTTGATATAATGTAAAAATGGCGTATGTAAACTGCCACAATAACATAATGGAAAAAATCGCGAGACAAAAAATACCCGAAAAGCGAGGGGAAACATATAGGCGCTTCAATGTGGACAGACTGAATGAATAGTAGATTATTATATATATATATATATATATATTTAATACACATTGCACCTTCATATAGTATAAAAAATAAATTATTTACTGTCCATTATGTACTAAATAAATCAATAAACGACTCAGCACCATTTGAATTAGTCAACTGTTAATAACTCTCACAATCAGATTCACAGAGTATTCTATCTGAATTATAAATCACATTAGTATTTGCAATTATCTCAGGTGTGTACGTAAATGCCAGAACAAACATGAGGAAATTCACTTAATCCGGTAATCTAGAACATCTACTTATTGACTTAAGTGTAAATTATACATTTACTCTAATCCCAATGCAATCTCAGTCGCAGGATGCTTTCTTAGACATGTTTGCAATGACGGAATCAGTCTTGCCTTCAGGCTACTTTGAAGGTGCTATCCAGAATTTCAATCTCAAGATTTCATTTAGACATATATCAGACTGCCTTACCGTCACCATTACGTTTTTCAAAATCTGACGCGTTACCGTTACTGATCAGAAGTAACGCCTTAAGTTGGCGTTACTTTTTTTTTTAATACAATTTTTAATATGTTATTTCAAATTACTAAAAGCTTTAGATAGTTTCTTTGTATTTTTTATTCGAAAGTGTTTTCAAACTTAAAAATTATATTTCAATTTGTGCAATTTAATCAAGAATTTTACATTCACAATCTGCAAACTATTTTTATTTTACACTGTTATTAATCCTGATTCACTTTTGAATTTGAAATCCTAATTCATTCAAAGCTTCATTACTTACGCGAAATAATTTAACAATAAGAATAGATGCTGCTGTGCTTAACAATAATTCTGGTTCTATACACTTCCGACATATTTCCAAATTGAGAAAAAAATCCCACAAAGTCACGGATATTTGAATATTGACGTCCCTTTCCAAAAATCACATTTTTTAAAATTGTTTACTTTTTGACCTAATTCAGATATTCGAATTTTCTTTACGAATTTTAGTGAGTTTTCTGATAGGATGCCTTCCTTATATCGGCATAATTGTTTAAAAATGTTGCAAAAAATAAAACAGGTGGGATTCTGCAAAAATTCTTCTGTATTTTTTTCTTCTAATTTTGAAAACATGAAAAGAAAATTTTCAGATAAGCCCACCTTTTTTCAGTTTTTGCAATTTTACTGAAAGTTTTATGCTTGAAGAAGAAACTCCATTAGATTTATGTGGGACAAACAATTTTTAAGCCATGAGAATTTTTTTCATAATACACTGGAACTTGGAATTAAGGAGCCCGAGTTCACGGCGCTCGAAGAACTGATGGCCTCCGCAGTTTCGTGATGAGAGAAGCCGCGGGGCCGAAAGAGAGGATGTGTTCAGTGAAGGGTGACAAAAAGCTCGAGGGCCTGGTCTGGATTTACGGTGAAGGCCACTGCAAGCAATGCCCGAAATCGTGCGTAATTCCAAGTTCCAGTGTATAATCAGAGAATTTTTCGTGTAAAGGATGCAAAAAATCATAAAAGAGCAACTAGCAAGCTATTTGTAGATGTTTTTCAGACGTGCAAACTTTTTTCTTCAAATTTGTTTGTATATATCTTTCGTTGTTTACAAGAAAAATGCGATAATTTGATTTCATGAAAAAAAATTCTTCAGACCTCAAAAATGACTTAGCCCGTATGAGAAAATTTTAAAGATGTAAGTTAGGTCAAAACCTATGGAATTTTGAAATTATTATTTTTTGAAGATGACTGAATCGGATAATTTGTTTCACTTTTCATTATGATAAAACGATCAAAAATATGTTTAGGTTCTGGAAAACGCTTTTTAATTATATTTTTCATTATTTTATCGTTTTAGCCATTTTTTGGATTTGCAAGTACTATCTAGGCTTCGTAAACATACTTTTTAAATCCTAATACGAAAAGTGTAGAAGAAATTAGATTGAGATTATAATAAAATTTTATAAATATTATAGAGAGTTCATATACATTTTGTCATTTACAAACAGTTATTAATATTTCATTATAATTCAGAATCACAAGCGAAAAAATAGTGATATTGCAAGTTCTAATTATAAAATCATACAGGAAGAGAAATCGCTTTTAGATTCGTGATTAAATTATTCTTAGATAATAATGAGTGACTTTTATAATTGGATAAAAATGGATACCCCTGTGAATCGAGTTTAACTTGCGCAGGCATTTCATTCTTGAACGTAAAAGGCCATTTATCAATTAAAATAGAACTGGAGAGTATAAATTAAATTTATTATGGGTGTCAATTCCATATTGAAATTTTTGAATAATGATGGCATAATAAATTATAGAATAATTTATTACTACAAAAACTTATAATTTAGACAAATTTTAGATCACAGAGTCTATAATTAAAGAATTTTGAATTGTGTCTCTCAAGAATTTCGATTTTAAATGATTAAACATTGTAAAATTAAATAAATGAAAGCCTTATTACTTGAATGATTATGTAAATGAAAAACCTAAAAAAATCGAATAAGTTCAAATTAAAATTTAGAAAGTTTTAAGTTGAAGCGTTTGATATTGCACACATTTTCATTCGTTGGATTTGAATTGTTCAAAGTCGCACAATTTTTATTTTTCACAATAAATAAATAATTTTACAATAAGTTCAAATAACCCACGCGCAAAAGTAACCTACACTTGCCACTTGCAATCTCACTTAGTTTTCCTTACTTTAAATTTTAGAACTCTTTAAAAATACCTTAAAATTTTTTGCTTTCTTTATATTTCTTATTATAATTATTAAAATAAAAAAAATTGCTGAATCCTTTGAACATTTAAAAAATATTCCTAAATACTTTCAAATCTTTCAAAATATTTTTGCAGGATAAAAAAACTAAAAATATTGATGAAGACCGTTAAAAAGTTTATTAAATTTTGCGGCAAATGAGCCTTAGTTAACGTAATTTGGACATGTTATTGGTATTGAATAATCACGTGAGAAATACAAAAATAAAATTCTTTTTTATAGGTCACTCAATTGTCCGTCGGTAGTGTATTAAAAGCTATAAAAACTATCTAAAAATGTAATAGTTCATATTTCAAACAAAAAAGATTTGAATTTAAATTGAAAATAAAAGAAAGTTTAATTTAACCAATAAAGACGAATTTACGATGAGACTTGAATCCTCAACTAAAACAAATAATTTTTATAATTAATTATTTTTCAACTAAACAGTTCCACTGTCAAACAAATTTTTTTTCTGCCCAAAAAGACGAATTTGCAATAAAATACATCAATTCTCAACAAGATAGTTAAATTTTCAACCAGAAGGATTAATTTTCTACCAAAAAAGGACGAATTTTCAATAAAGTACATACATTTTCAGCAGGATACATTTTCAACCAAAGGGATTATTTTTCGACCAATAAAGATGAATTTTTAACGAAATACATGAATTTTCTACTGAAAATGATAAATTTTCACATACAAGCGAAACAGATTTTCAACAAAATAGTTGAATTTTCAACCAAAGAAATGAAATTTCAACGAAGTAGTCCAGCTTTCTACCAAATATTTGAATTTTCTACCAGATTTTTTGAATTTTCGAGCTGAAAATTCGAATTTTCTTCGAAACCGTTAAATTATTAAGGAGAAAGTTTGTTTTCAATCGAAACAGAATAATTTTTAATCAGACAGTTGCGTTTATAAACAAGAAAGATGAAATTTCTGCAAAAAGAAATTAATTTTCCAGACCAAAAATTTTAAGCGAAAAATAAGATTTTTCGAAAAAACAGTTGAATTTCCAATCAAAAAGGATGACTTTTTAAAAAATTTGTTGAGTTTTCAACAAAATATCTTACCTAAGAAATGGTTTTGACCACAACCCAGTCCCCATGTAAGACAGCATAGAAAAATCCTTGATATTTTTTTTGAAAATTTAACCATTGCATTATTAGAAAATTAATTTTCTGGGGTAAAAAAATCATCTTCTGGATTGGACTCCTTTGTTGAAAACTCTTTTTTTTTAGTTATATAATTTTAGTTCAAAATTTTCCTCTTTCTGGTTGAAAATGTAACTATTTTTTTGACAATTTGTTTTGTTTTTTAAAGAATTAATTTTTTAAACTACTAATGTATCTTCCATTTTTAGTCCAAAATTGATCCAAGAATCAGGTAGAAAATTAAACTATTGGGTTGAAAATTAACTTTTCTGTCAGAATTTAATATTTTTGGTAAAAAAAATCATATTTTCGGATTAAAAATTCAACCGTTTTGTACATGGTTCATCCTTTTGGCTTTGAAATTGAAAAATTTGATTGAAAATTAATGTATTTTGTTGAAGATTTATGGTTTTTTGGTATAACATTCATTTTCTTGATTTAAGAATCATCTTTTTGATTGAAAATTTAACTGTTTGGTTAAAAATTAATCTTTTTTATTGGAAAGTTGAACTTGTTTTTTAAAAACACGTTTCAATGTTTTAGTTGAATTGCTTGTATTTGATTGAGTTGGATATAAAAAATATGAACTAAAACACTGCTAAAAACTCATGTTTTTCAAAGATTTATCTCTCCGATTGAAAATGTATTTTTTGGTTATTCAAAACTTGATTTTTGCTGTTTAAAAATTCTAGTATTTAATTGAAAATTTTATTATTTCGTTGAAAATGCAACTATTTTGTTTAGAGTCATCATTTTTTTTTGTTAGAAATTTAGCTACTTGGTTCAAAGTTGAACTGCTTTGTTAAAAATTAATTTTTGCCGTTGAAAATTTGACTACTGCATTTTAAAAAAATGAATCTGCTGGGCTTAAAAATCATCGTATGGGTTGAACTCTTTTTTTTTTATTTATTTCATTTGAGATCCATCATTTTAGTTGAAAATTCATCTCTTTGGCTAATAATTGAGCTATTTTGTGCAAAATTCAACTATTGAGAATTGATCTTTCCTCGTTGAAAATTCATGTGTTTTGTTAAAAATTCGTCCTTTTTGGTCAAAAATTAATTTTTTTTGGATAATCATATTTTCGGGTTGAAAATGCACCCATCTTGTATAGATGATTCGTCTTTTTGTCTTTAAAATTCAACAATTTTCTTGCAAAGTATTATATTTTTTGAAAGTTGTGTTTTTTGGTGAAGCATAAATCTTTTTACTGGAAAATTAATATTTTTGGTTAAAAATGTAACTATTTGTCTAAAAATTCATCTTTTATAGTTGAAAATTCAATCAATTGGTTGAAAGTGGAACTAGTTTGATAAAAATTAGTATTTTTTAATATTCACTTCTTTGATTTGAAAATTTATGTTTTTTTGTTAAACATTTTTTTTTAAATAAAAAATTAATTTTGTTTTAATTTGAAATTTTCACTATTCCATTGTGGGTTATAAATTTATCCTGTATATAAGTTAAAAAGTCAACTATTTGGTAGAAAATTCATGTATTTTGTTAAATATTCGTCTTTTTGGTTAGAAAATTAATCTTGTTTGTGGATAATTCAAAATGTATTTTTACTTGAAAAATTAGGAACTTAAAGTGTTTAATATTGCACACAATATATTTACATTAATTTTATTTGAAAGAATTCATTCCTCCATTATTACCCTATTCTCGTGAAAAATCACCCTCTTTCCTATGTTTTGATAGAATTTTGGACGTTATTTTTCTGGGGGAGTGGGATGTAAGACAAAAATATGATTGTCAACTGGGGGGGGGGGGGGCGACAAAAACCTAAAATGGTAACGCAGTTCAAGGACGATCCCTAAAAAAACGAACAAAAATTTTCCCATATAATATTTTCAAAATGGTTTGATTGGAAAAATATAGTACATAGTTTGCTTTTTGGAAATTGTCACCACTTTTAGGCGTATACCTAAAATTAAAAAAAAAATTGGCCAGTTTTTAAGACCTTTTTCACCTGTCCAGAAATTAGACTGACACGAAAAGACGGTCAAGCTAAGTTAAGATTTTAGACGAGATAATCCTAGGTTTAGTTATACCCTCATGGCCATGTTACCCTGGCCCACTGGAGCTTGTTGAGCTTAGCTTGATCCCCGCGTGACGAGCTGACGCGCCCCTATCGAGTGTAGACATAAAGAGCGCAATTATGTCAATAATTTTTCTCACCAAAGTCCGCGATCAATATAAACCTAATGAGTTCTAAGTCTGACGCTGAAAAATAATTGTCCAGCGAAAGTGCAGGCTCGTGCCAACTGAACTAGTCGAAGAACACCTCCATGCTTTTATACTATCCGGAGCCGTAGGACGCCTTGGCGCCCGCGGCATCAAGAAATATGGAGGATCATTACGATTTTACTTCAATTCAAGTATGGTTCGTGGTATGTAAGTGTTACAGGCAAAGTATATAATCCGGCATTATATATAATGCCCAAAAGAGGCCAGGCACTCTCTAAATCTGAATTAGTGAAATTCCACTAATTGATAGTGAAATTTCACTAATTCAGTTAGAGAGAAGTCGGTCACTAACGATTAGTAGAAAACTATTAATTTGATTAGTGGAAATTGTCCACTTATGAAATTAGTGAAATTCCACTAAGCAATTAGTAATCCCTGCCATTGCAGTTGTACTAATTGAAGAGTGAAAAGTCACTAATTATATAGTGAAAAAATTAATTTTTTCAAAATAAATATAAATTGAAAGGAGATTATAAAAAATGGTAGTATATAAAAAATATGCACTGTTATAAATTCATGTAAGTTTTATTGACAATAAAACAGAATATTTGAAACAAAAAAGTACATGTATATTCAATGATGCTGTGGTTTTGGCCAGGAGATAGTAATTAAATAAATTGATCTTGAATTCCTTTTTATCTACAATAGTTAAATAAAACAATAATATGATAATTCCAGGGTGGCCGCTGGACGGGTAATCTTATGAGACCGGGAACAACCGGGAAATGACAGTGAACTTATTTTTTGACCAGGAATTTCACAAATTAAAAAAAAAGTCTTTCCAACCTGTATTTCAACCCTTCTTAAATAATTAGATAAATTGTTATATTTTACAATTATATCATTCAGTTTAGAATGCCTAATTCGAAAATCTTTCACTTTAAAAATTTTCCATTTCAGATTTTAATTTTCAAGCGTACATTTTAATTTGAAGAATTTTTAAATGCAGTGTTATAGACTTAAGAAATTAGAAATTAGAAGGGTTTGAAATTGATGGTTTTGGATAAAAAACATTTTCAGTTGATCAACTGTGAATATAAATTTCAATTAATGATTTTTAAAATTGAACTGTACTTTAAGGATTAAAAAGTGAATGATAATTGATTTTCTAAGACGATTGGAAATCAGTTCTTATTAGATAAGTCTTATTAGATAAATAAATGTAAACACCTATTGAAACTTCATATAGTGTCTATTTTCAATTTCAAAATAACTTCAAAATAATATATCCATGATCAAAAGCATTAATTAAATTATAAATATTGTTTCAGTCTAAAAGATTCCATTTTTACACAATTCAATTTCAAATTTTGTAATTAAGATAAAGAGGAATTACTCTATATTTAGAAATATCTTTGGGCGCAAGTAGCTGACAGTATAATTCAAAACAAAATATAGATTTTTGCAGAATTTGAACCAAAAATTTATAAGCTTCTTAAGAATTGTGAAAGCCTTCAAAGGAATACAAATAATTTTATGGAGATTCCTAGGAAAATTAAAAATGGTCTTTCATTTTGAAAAATTAATTTTAGGAAAATATTAAGAGATTTACAAAATTTCTAAAAATTATTGTGGAAGCATTTAAAATTTTGTTAAGGTATTGAAAATAAAAGAACTAGCTTGAAATTGTTAAAAATAATATAATTTTTGAAAATTTTTAATTCATTGATTGATTCTTTGATTAAGAGCATTAAAAATGATAACGTGGATTTATATTTTTGGAACTGAATCTGAATCTTGAACTCTACAATTTATAAAAGTTTCAAATTTTTAATTTGGCGGTTTAACTGCATTCAATTGGAAATTGTTCAGTTTATATTACTTCAAATGGAAAATTTTTAGCCTTAGAGTTCAAATTTTGTAATTTCATTGACCGTGAAAAATTTTTGTGAACGGGAAAATGACCGGGAATTTTTTCTTTGATTGAAACTCTTTTTCATTTCTCTTGCACTTCCTAACTAAATTTTTGCAACATTCGACGATTCTGGTAGTAGGCGAAGAAGATCTGGGGTTGGAATGGTACTCTTTGGTCGATTAACGTTGTCGATTCCTTGCCTATTGACATCAAAATTAGTTTCTGTGATCTGCAAATAAATATCATTTTTCATATTGCTAGACAAAGTACCCTTATTTAAGTACGATTTTGTATAGCTTTTTCCCGTGGAAAAATTTGAATTGAGTAACATTTCTGGCAACATAGCGAGTGCTCTCAGGTGAGTTAGTATACAAATATTATTGCGGAAAACAGCAGAGAACATTGAAGTTACATTTTCATCTTAAAAACTGAATTTTTAACAAATAAATTAAATTTTCAACCAAAAAGTGAATTTTTTCAACTGAAGTGATGTATCATCAACAACAAAAAAGAATTTAAAACTAAATACTGGATTTATCAACCTAAATGATGAATTTTTTACAAAACGAAAAAATTCCTACAAAATAGTGCAATTTTTAACCCAAGAAATAAATATTTAACCAAAAATAGAATAGTTGGATTTACACTATAAATGTTTGACTGAAAAGAGAATAGTTCAACTTACAGTTGAAACAATTAATTTTGTAATGAAAAAACTCATTTTCAACCAAAGAAATGAATTTTCAACTAAAATAATCAAGCTTTATTCATTTTCAACAAAATAGCTCAATTTTTAACAAACGTAATGAGTTTCAACGAAAAATAGAATACTTGAATTTTCAGTATAGAAATAAATTTTTAACGAAATAGAATCAATTTTGAACGTTCTGTTTCAATTTTTAATCGAGAAAATTAAATTTTTAATTAAAAAAGATAAATTTTCGACCAAATGTGAAGTTATTTCAAAATTAAAAATAGCTTATGAAGTTTCAATTTAACGTTTACATTTGTTGAACTACTAAGGCTTTCGAATTGAAACATTTAAATTTTTATCGTTGAAATTTGTAAACTCTTTAATTTTGACATTTTTATTTTCCACTTTTGATACCTTGAGGACAGTTGAATTCAAAAAGTCATAAATTAATTTATATTTACAGTTGATGAACTAAAAACTTTTTTCATCAAAAATATTTAAATTCGAACGCTTTTAATTGTTAACCCTTCAAAACTGCATTTTGAAATTCATAAAATTGGAAATATACGATTAAAAATAAAAATCTAAAGTGGAAAATGTTTAAAGTAAAAGATTTTAGAATAACGCATTGTGAACTGAATGGTATCGCAACTGAAGAAGTTAACAACTGAACTTAACATTCAGGAAATGTTGAGAGATAAATTTTTCATCTAAAAATGTGTTAAATTTTCTGTCAAAAAATAAATTTCCATTTCTCGGTGTTTCCCGGCCTCAAAAAACTCCCAGTTTTTTCGCGAATTTTAAAATTGACATTCAGTGTCAACTCGGATAAAAGCGTTCCTGGTAACAGCCGATATTAAAGATACTTATCTAAATTCTTGACGAATCTTCATCTAAATAAGGCACCTGTGTCTTGACACAACTCATTCGCCAACTCTTGTGCGGTGAGCTTTTCAGCCTCATCAAAGCATTTGGACGTTTCCGCTGGAAAACGACAATGATCCACCTAATAATAACTACAATAGAAGACATTATTAATATAAAACATCTTGTGTATTCCGAATGTTTTCTTGTATCATTGGATTTAACAGTTTTGTTTTGATAAACCTAACCTCAAGGTTAAATTATAAATTATGTTGATAATTATAATGTGATATTATAATATCATACAATTTCATCATTAGATTAGTGTATGTTTGAACATTGTACTTACACAATATCCAGCAGTATAACTCGTTTCATTAATAAAATTATAAACTATACAATTATAGTATATTGCGTGACGAGGGTCGAAAGGCAACGATTTCACGAGTGTGAAGTTAGCTGCCCGAGCGAAGCGAGGGCTGATATCACACGAGTGAAAGCGTTGCCTCGGCCCGAGTCATGCATACAATTTTTCATCATATCGATAATCGAAAGTCGAATTTTCGATTGAGGTATGATGAAAAACACTTTTTCTGACTTCACGATAACACATTGCGAATCTTAAATAGCGTGGCATCAAGTAGCACGCAATGTCATATGAGGATATGACTTCAGATTGGTCGAAATCGTTGCAGTTCACTAATTCGTTAGTGATCGCGCTAGGTTACTAATGAATTAGTAAAGCGAAGCTACTAAATAATAGTAAACCATGTTTACTAATTGAGATTAGTTAAACTTTTACTAATTTATTACTAAAATATTTACTATTTTAAAAGTAAAGCATCAAAATATTACTATTTGGTTAGTGAACCATACATTTACTAATTCAACTAGTGAAATTTTCACTAATTCATATTTAGAGATCAAAGTATATAATACTTTCTATTATACACATTGCCTAGGGATTATATGTAATACCGAAAACAAATGTTTAAACTCAATTTTTGAAAAAAAATCACTTGTGATTTTCTTCAAATTCTTTTTTAAATATAGTTTACAATGAGCTTTAAAAGCCCTGTAAATACAAAAATAGTATCTCCCTTAGTTTTCGAGAAATAATTAAATACGCATGGGAAGTTTCTTAACATTTTGATTTGTTTGAATGCCAATTAAAACTTATTTCTTATGGACTTTTCTTTTGGCGCTCATTATGATTTTTTGTGGTTAAAAAAATACAAATAGTATATTATACATAAAATACTACTTTCTATTGATAGTGAGATGTTTATATGAATCATTGAAACAATTTATTATTGTTTTTAGCAATTTTTACTCAGAATAGAGTTCGAAAGTCGCGATTTTCCGAATTTTTGAACTTATTTTCAACTTTTCAATTGGTATGAGATGACAGTTAATTCAAGTTTACAAACATAATTGTTTAAGCAATTAAGTATCATTTCAAGTAATATTATCTTTGAATAATGCTGAAAAGTTGCGGTTATCTTCTTAAATATTCAACATTTTGTCCACTCTTCAATAATTAGTGTGAGGTAATAATTCAAGTTTCAACTTGATTCATCTTATATTAAAGATTCTGAATAAAATGTACAAAAATGTATCTTTTCTTATAAATACGTATTAAACTTTTATAATTTGACATTTCACAAATTACCCAGGCGCTGTAAGCAAAGTCAGACCTAACTCAGGTAATGAATATATACTATTCCAATGACAATTTAGTTAAATTGATATGTCTAATTTTATTCTAAATTAGTTTCAAATTAGTATGTATTTTTGTGTTAATTTTGTGTTTTTTTTGCAAATACTTAGTTAAAATTATAAAACTGCATTTAAGAGAGAAAATTGTTTCAATTATATGAGCAATTGCTGGTTATTTGTAAAGTATCATTGGGAAGATTCGTTGGCAAAACATGACTGTACATTTGTCTATGAGAATTGTTTAAAGGATTGTTAAATTGCATCGATTTTGTATTAGTTTTAAACCAACATTAATTTTTGTCACATTTTATATCAAACCTGTAGATTCTAATAAGTTCAACGTCACAAAAAATTATATTTATTAATTAATTTACTTTTGATTTAATAAATTCCCAATTATTTTTTCACTACTTTGTTTGAAACAATTGCTGTTTCTCCAAACAATTAAAAAAGTAAAACATTATGTTTTTTCGGGATGAATCATACAGTTGATAAATTTCAATAATAATATTTCTAACTTAACATATTTGTAAATTATTTAAACAATTTTTTTTTCTCTCAATAATTTTTCCCCTGTCAATCGTGAAAATTTTTTTTTTCTCCAGTTGATGACACAATCAACAAATGATAAGAGTAATATTTTTTCTTTAGGATATTTCTCAATTATTTGAATAATTCAACACAAAAATTTAACTAAACAATTTTTTCATCCTATAAATCGTGAAATCGTAATCAACATTATTTACATAAAACTGACATTTTGCATTTTGTGGGACATTTCCGGGCACAATACAAGGGGGCTGGGGGCGTCAAAGTCAAAAGTTATTGAGTGTCAATAATTCCTTGAACATCCCTCAAGAGCCGATAAAACTTTAATTCACAAAAAGTTAATAAAATGTTCTCCTTCTTTTCATTTTTCCGAAACCCAAGCTTTTTCATTTAAAACCCCATAGTAATTTTAAAAGTGCGGGGCAATAGTTATTGTTGACCGATTTGAAAAAATATGGTATTCCTTTTTCTCTAAATCGAACAAATTTGGGGAGGGAGGGGGAGGATGGACCGCCAAAAATCAAAATTCAAATTTTTACAGGTTTGAATTTGGGCCACCCTATTCTTGCACTTATCCGAGATCTTCTTTATGAATCTAAAAATACCTAAAAATGGCACTTCTGAAAATTAATAAAAAACTTTGTTGTTGAATAAAGAATGGTTAAAATAATTTTTGAGAAGTTGCGTGTCACAAATTATATTAAAAATCAAGATTATATACTTTGCCTATCTCGTACCGGGCATTATATATAATGCCCAGGGATTATATGTAATGCCTGGATTATATACTTTGCCTGTAACATAAGCACAAAGAATAAAAAAAAGACGAACGATATTTGTGTCGATTCTGAACCAATTTATATAGATTATTACATTTTCCAAATAGGAAAAGAAACAATAGAAAAATTCAGGATGCCTAGCGACTTTGAAAACCTGGAAATCTCCTTGAATTTTTGTTAAGCCTTGAAAATCTGGAAATATCCTTTTAGTCTATTATAAAAGAAACATCTCGTTCAGTAGAAACCTTGCTACTAAAAAGTTTTTTTATTTACCTTTTTTTATTATGCAATAAATAAAGAGATTTTTAGGCATTTTTTATAGACTTTACCAATTATTTTATAGATTGCAATGAACAGACTTTAATATTTAGGGTGGCGACTTGACCGAAAAAGACTAGGAAATGACCGGGAATTTAATTTAAAAACCGGGAATTTACTTCTGATTGTAGCAAAATTCAAGTTTTCATTATTTTAATAATTTTTGTGAAAATTCAACTATTTGTTTGAAAATGTATGCACTTTGCGGAAAATTTGTCATTTTTGTAGAAAGTTTATCTTTATGGTAGAAAATTGATCTTTTTGGCAAAAAATTCAACTATATTACAGTTGAAAATTTAACTATTTCGTTCAAAATTCATGTATTTTGTTAAAAAATTTATATTTTTCGTAAAAAATTATCTTTTTATTTGAAAGCTAATCTCCTTGTTTAAAAATTCTTCTATTCGGTTAACAATTCAAGTATTCCAGTTAAATATTTATCATTTCTATTAAATATTCATCTTATAGGTTGGAAATAAAATTATTTGGCTGAAAGTTAAACTCTCTTGTTAATTTTTTATTAAGCTTCATCGTTTTTATTAAAAATTCATTTCTTTGATTGAAAAATGAGCTGTTTGAAAACTTTTTTTTCCTTCGGATATTTTTCGTTTCTTTGTCTTCTTTAATCAAAAAGTCAATTATTTCGTTAAAAATTCATGTATTTTGTTAAAAAATTGCATTTTTTGATGGGAAATTAATCTCTTTATTTGAAAATTAATCTTTTTAAAAATTCATATCTTTGGTTGAAAATTCATGCGTTCCAGTTAATTATTCATCGTTTTAGTTGAAAATTAATCTTTTTGGTTTAAAATTTAACAATTCCAGTTGAAGATTCATAATTTTATTTGAAAATTCATCACTCTGAAAGTTGAACTATTTTGTTGAAAACCCGTTTTTTTTAACTAAAAATGTTACTATTCCATTTTCGGTTGCAAAATATTATTTTTTTAGTTCAAAATTCAACTAGTTGGTCAAAAATGCATGTATTTTGTTTTGAAAAATTGTATTTTCTGGTAGAAAATTAATCTTTTCATTTGAAAATTAATCTTGTTTAAAAATTCATCTCTTTGGTTGAAAATTCAAGTGTTCCAGTTGAGTATTCATCGTTTTAGTTGAAAGTTAATCTTTTTGGTTTAAAATTTAACAATTCCAGTTGAAGATTCATAATTTTATTTGAAAATTCATCACTCTGTTTGAAAGTTGAACTATTTTGTTGAAAACCCGTTTTTTTTTTGGTTGGAAATTAATTTTTTCAACTGAAAGTTTAACTATTCCATTTTTTGTAATAAATGAATATTTTTTAGTGAAAATTTTAAGTATTTTTTTCTCTGTTCTCTGTTGTTGTGTTAAAGGATGTTTAGAGTGAACGTCATAAATTAAAATATCTCTTTGCGTTTTTTCTGGAAATATGAATATATGTTACTTTTAGTTGACCTGGAAAATTGAAAAACTTGACCGTGAAATGACCGGAAATTTGAAATCGTCCGCCGAATCGCCACCCTGATATTGTGAATAATTCTATAAGTTTTTAATTTTGCCTCCGCTAATATAGAATGTTACAAGTATACATTTTTTTGAGACATTCAACTTACAAATTATAAAAATTATTAGTTAAAAATTTCGATTTTAATTCAGTTTCAAAAGGTTTCAAAATATTTCAAAGATTTTAGAATATTTAAAAGGATTTTGAACATTTTACAAAGATTTGAAAACGTTTACAGTACACCAGGTTTCTAAGATTTTAAAATATTTCGAAGATTTGAAATGATTTCAAAAGGTGTAAAAACATTTTAGAAGATTTGAAAAGATTTCACTATTAATTCACTGATTTCAACGAATGAAAAAGATTTCACAAACAAAGATGTAAGAAAAATTTCACAAATATTTAAAATGATTTGATAAAGATTTAAAAAATGTCACAACAAATTCCCAAAGATTTCGAACATTTCATAAAGATTGCAAGGATTTCAACGATTTAAAAAAGGCATATACACCAGATATACACCAGAAAGGCATATACAAAGATATCAAAATAATACAAGAATTCCAAAGTTTCAAAACATTTCAAAGATTTTAAACGATTTTAAAGAGTTCGATGACTTCAAACGAATACGAAAGATTTCACAAACAAAGATTGAAGAAAGCTTTCAAAAATATTTCAAAGATTTAATAAAAATGTCAAAATACTTCAAAATACTTCAAAAAATGTCAAAGGTTTAAAGGATTTTGAAGTTTTCAAATATTTTACAAAAATTTGAAAATATTCCAAAAGATTTCACAGAAATTTCAAGATTTCACAACGATTCTAAGTACTTCAAGAGATTTCAACGAATTCACAAAGATTTCAAGGTTTACAAAGACGAGTTATGTTCGCGAAAACTTAAGAATTTGTTTATTTATGGTTCTGCCTTTTTTAGAAATTATTGACCAATAAAAAATGAAATGGCTCATTTTTTACATGGATAACTGGAAAATACCTTGAATTTCGTTCCTAAAAATCACTGGACACCCTGAAATTTATACGTTTCTAAAATTGCTAATATATAAAACATACTTTATACAAAAGTTTAAATAAAAAGATTTCTTTCAAAAAATTAAGGTACAAATTATTTGGCCTCAATTAAAAGAACTCCTAAAATATTCATAAACAAACCCTGCAGAGTGGGGGGAGTAATGAGTTTAGTGAACCCATTTAAAATTTTTTATTTAAGATCGAAATGAAATCTACTTTCTTAAGAATAATTTTTTGCAACCGAATTTGAGCATGAAAAAGATTTATGAATCAAAATTAGATTTCCAAACTAGCTTCTTTTTGGCTCATTAGGGGCATATAAATAATAAAGGAAAAAAGAGGGACAAAAAGGAAAAAAGTCAACCAAAACCAACCTGTCACTTTTTCCTTATTTTTTATCCTTCTTTTTTATACTACTAGGGAACAAGTTTAAATCTCTTCATCAAAGATTGTTTATAGGGAAACAGCAAGGTTTGATTAAGAGAATCTTATGCTAATTAAAACAACATAATACCTGCAAATAAAACCATACATATTTTGTTTAAAGTCACTTTGTCTAATTTTGCATTCATTAGTGAAAAATTAATGAACGTATAAAAATTATATTTTATAGCAAGAATAAGGAAAAAATTTTTATAAAAAATTAAATGATCCCAAATTTTGTTTTGTTAAATGGATAGTCCTCCCTGGTACTTGAATCGTTAATATTAATTTCATTTTCTCATTTCATTGAATAAAAAAAAAATGATCTATTTAAATAAGAATTAAAAATTGCAAAAGATTAAGTTCCTGCGTATAAATGTACAACATTATAATCCAATATTTTATCCACAGTCATCACAACACAATTATCAAAATTTCTCAAAAAGATAAGAAAATGAAGCACCTGGTGAACACTGTTTTGACTAATGCAAACATTGTAAAATACACGTGTTTCAAGAAATTTCACAGAACTAAGGAAAAATCCAAAGCATAAGAATTCTTTCCAAAAATCATGATCAATTGTTCAGAATTAAATACAAAAACAAGATGTAAAAAGTAACCTGAAAATAAAATTACAGAAGTGAAAAATTAGAGAAATTCAGCATAAAATATCTAATGGATAGAAATATTAAAACGGTACTCAATGGTACATAGCAAAATTATGCACCTATTTTTATATATGGCATGCTCCTCAGAATACCTTTTTTCGTATAGGTAACGAGGGTGTAATTTTTTATTATTCAGTTTTCGTACAATCATATGACAAACTTATTTTTGATAAGTATCTGGTTGTCATTTTAATTAAAATATTTATAAATAAATTTTTTTTGGAATATCCCATTGGTAAACTTATTTTTGATAAGAACCAGGATGACACTCCAAAAAATAACATTTGACAAAATTATTGTTTTTAAGTATTAAATACTAAAATAAAACAATGATTGAAATACTTAAAAATTAGAATAATTCAATATGAAATTTCTAATAGATAAAATATTACAACGGTACTTATTGGCACATAGCAAAATTATGCACCTATTTTTATATATGGCATCTTCCTCAGAATACCTTTCTTCGGATAGGTAACGAGGGTGTAATTTTTTATAATCCAGTTTATGCACAACCTTATGACAAACTTATTTTTTACAAGTGTCTGGTTGACATTTTAATAAAGTTATTTAAAATTTTGAAAAATATTTACATCCCATTGACAACCTTATTTTTCGTGTTTTTTTTAAATTGTTTTAAATGGGAAAATGGAACTGATATTTATGGAGGACCGTTTAAAACGATCAGGCAGGTTTGATTATTTAACAAAAAAAATTTGGGTGACCTAATTTTTCGTTAAAACTGTTTCATTATTCTTGTTATGAAAAGCAATTATTAAGCGTTTATCAATTTTTTGCCGATGAATGCAAAACTAGACAAAGTATCTTTTAAAAAATATATATGGTTTCATTTGCAGGTATTACGTGATTTTCAATTAGCACAAGATTCTATTAATTAAACCTTGTAGTTTTCCTATAAATAATTCTTGATGAGGAGATGTGAATTGGTCTCGAAACATGTTGGCTCCCCAGTAGTATAAAAAAGATGGAGAAAGAATAAGGAAAAAGTGAGAGGTTGGTTTTGGTTGACTTTTTCTTTTTTCTTTTTTTTTTGTAGTTTGGAAATCTAATAAATTTATTTTAAAAAATTTTCAATGTATAGCTCCATCTAGTCTGAAAAGACGTTAAAATTTTCTATATTAGAGGAGATAACTTTGATCGATATTGTAGATTTCCATTTTCATGGTATGTGAAAAGATTTCTATTCAGATTGATTGTTACCACCTCCGACGGTAATACAGATTCCTAGTAAAATTTCCATTATTTCTAAAATTTATTAACTGCAATTTGTTCACAAATGTTTTCATCATATTCATGAATTTTTTCAAATTTCTTCCATTGCCTCTTGCATCGAAAATAATCATCTCAACTTGACTCTTCTTAAATGTGCCCGAAATTCCTTACTTTTTAAATACATTTTTCAGTCTGCAAAGCACAACATTTTTTTTACATTAACGTCTTTAGGCTTATTTAAGTAGAACACTTTGAGCTTTCAAATAACTATTTCCTGTTTACTCTAACATTTTTTTAGCTGAGTTGTTAAGCTTCAAAGCCAGATGCCAGAAATCTGCAAGTAACCCTGTTTTCGTAGCTCAAAGAAATATATATTGTAATAAGAGGGTATAATAGAATAATAATAATAAATTATAATATGTATTAATAATTTTCTAATGAAATATTAGTTCTGGTAAGGAAGTTTTCATTAGTGATCAATGATGGCTAACGCAGTGTTTAAAATAGTAACTCAATAAATAATATTGATAATAAATTGAAAAATTAGATATTTGTCAAATATTTCTAAAAAATTTCTAAAGAATTTGGGTAAGTTTATTTTAAAAACATTTTATTTTGAAAGGCTGTTGGGCAGAAGCTCTAACTTCAAAGTTCAATTGGCTCATAAATACTAGCCATACATATTTTTTAAATACCAATTAGTACTCTTTTTTACTAGAAGTGTGTATGAGAAGGAAAAAACAGTTCACTTGAATAATTTTTGCGTAACATCAAACTGTCTATGTTTACATTTACACTTCTATTGGAAAAAGCAATAATGCTTAGTATATAAAAAAGTATTTTATTGAAGTATTTATTTAGTAAAATAAGATGATTGAATTTGAGGTCAGAGCTTGAGTCCAACAGCCGTGTAAAATACATTTTTTTAAAACAAACCTACCGAAATTATTCATGAAGCTTTCAGAAATATGTGACGAATATCTACTTTACCAATTTATTATTATATATTAATTTATTATTTTAAACACTGTGTTAGCCATCACTGAACACTAATGAAAACTTCCTTACCAGCACTAAGGATGATATTATATTATATATTATTGAAAATTATTATTATATATTAATATTTATTATTATTCTATATTATTATTATTATATATTTTTCTGAATCACGGAAACAGGGTACTTGCTGATTTTTGTGAGTATTGAAACTAGAGCAGGTGACTACAGCCAGGTATACACATTAGCCAGAGTGTTGCATTTTACAGGTGCAAAAACACTTGATTTTCAATTTTAAAAAAACATTAACGAGAAAATTATCCGAAAGAAGCTATATGTCGAGGCTAGTATAATTGCCTTTAGATTAGGTGGTAGAAATATTACATTAAACAATTCATCCTTGTCGACGTATTATATGGATGTGGTAAAAACACGAGTCTTTTTAAACGGGAAAAGCTATAGGTTTTCGCATTAGAAGAACTGTTGAGTCAAATTATTAAAAAATCAATTGGAATCTCAAATTCATCAATTAAAAACAGTCATCGTTTCTTAAGACTAATTGAAAATGTAAACATTCCGTTAGAGCACATTTGTGTCTCTTTTGATGTAATTGCTATGTTTCCAATTATTCCTTACGAAAAAGTAGAAATGGCCATACAAAAACGTTGGGATTTGATTGAAATTAACACTAAAATTCCGAAAAAACATTTTCTTGATGCTTTAAAGTATGTATTTCATTCAGTTAATTTTAAATTTAATAATAATTATTACAAACAAAAGTTTGGAACTCCTATTGGATTAGTTTTATCACCTATTTTGGCTGAGATTGTTATGGAAGACTTAGAGAATGAGGTTTTTCAAAAAATTGATTTTAATATTGATTTCTATGCAAGATATGTTGATGATGCAGTACTCAGTGAACATAAGAATAACGTTAACACTCTTCTTAATGCTTTCAATAGTATACATCCAAGATTACAGTTCACTGTTGAAATTGAAACTGAAGGAAAATTAAATTTTCTGGATTTGACTTTAATAAAAACAGAAGAAAGACAGATTATAACTGACTGGCACCGAAAAAAGATTAGTTCAGGTAGAACACTTAATTTTCTTTCTAATCACTCTATTCAGATTGAGATAGGAATCATAAAAAATTTGATAGATAGAGCTCTCAAATGATCACAACCAATTTTCCATGAGAAAAATATTGAACTATGCAAACAAATTCTATTTCCTAACCATTACCCTTTTGAATTCATTGAAAAACATACGCAAAATAGAATTAATTACATCAAAAACAAAAA
Organism: Andricus quercusramuli; assembly: GCA_932178445.1. Classification (NCBI taxonomy): domain Eukaryota; kingdom Metazoa; phylum Arthropoda; class Insecta; order Hymenoptera; family Cynipidae; genus Andricus; species Andricus quercusramuli. The sequence goes on along the minus strand of CAKNXH010000067.1, from coordinate 1,292,662 downwards.
TAATGATCAAGATATAAAAAACAGAGAGGACTATAATACATTTAACACTGTTGTTCTTCCATACTTCGGTAAAATTTCGAAGATATTGAAATCAATGTTGGGTAAATTAGGTCTACATACTATTTATAGAGTTCCCTTTAAGAGCAATATGATAGTGAAATTGGGAAAAGATAGATGTGATAAGCAAACGAAAAGGGCACTTAGACTTAGAAAGGATGATCACGAGAATAATTTGCATAGAAGCTCCAGGTATCACTCTGTCCTATGTAACCATATGATTACACATGGTCACGATTTTAATTGGAATGATATTAAAATTCTTTATCACGAGAAAAACCAGAAAGAGAGAGAATTTATGGAAATGTTGTTTATAAAGAGAGGAGGTAACAAAGCTATCAATTTAAGGAAGGACCTCTCAAGATATGATAAAGTTTGGGATAGAGTTATTAATTGGTTAAAGTAGGTTCGTTGTATTTAATAAAAAAATGTATTTTCCACTAAAAACAATCAATTACTCAATAAATAAATTTTTGTTTTTACATAGAACTTGATTTATTCATCTTTCTCTTTGTTGCCAATCTTTCGTTTCTCTTGTTCTCGTGTTTCTCTCTCTCCCTTCTCTCTCTTTTACTTATGGCTCTTTCTGAGAATCTGACCAATTCTGTGTTTTTCAACCAAAACTAAACCTCAGTATTCGTCGTGACTATACATTTCACATCGTGTATTCGTTTTTCTATTTCAATGTTTTGATTTTGTACAAATAAAATTAAAATTAAAATTTTTCAAGTGTTTTTGAAGAATTTTTAAAACAACTTTAGAAGTTACTTCTTGTAGAACAATTAAAATGTGTTAAACAATTTTTTAAAAATAGTGTTTCCCGGAATAAAACAACACAATAAGGATACATAAACCTTGGATTTCATGATAGGACAAAAATACAGGGAGTTAAAATGAATTTTAAAAAAAATAATTGAGAAAATTATACATAAAATTGAAAAATGTTTTTCTTTAAAAAATGCGAAATTGATTGTTTCTACTGTTCAAAATGAATTTTTAATTACAGACTTGAATTTGAGATGAGGGTATTAATATGATGGATGGACCTGTGGAAAATATCTAAAATTTTTAATTTTTATTAAAAAGAGATAATTTAAGGAAGTGTTCTTTAGGGGGAGAGAAGGAAACAAAGTTATCAGTTTAAGGAAGGACCTCTCAAGATATAACATAGTTTGGAATAGAGTCATCAATTAGGTTAAAGTATTTTCCTTAACTAAATAATTTAGAAAAATTTGTTTTCCATTAAAAACAAGCAATTCTTCAATAAATAATTTTTACATTAAACTTAATTAATTCATATTTCACATGAAGTATAAGATAAATATATATTTTTTACAGGTATATGAATTACTCATACCTTTAGTTATCCAATAAATAATTCCCTGATGACGAGGTTTAAATTGACCTCAAAACATGTTGGTTTCCCCCGTAGTATAAAAAGGACGGAAAAAGGAAAAAGTGAGAGGTGGTTTTAGGTTGAATCTTCTTCTACATTTTTGTAAAAAAATGTTCAAGGTAAAATGAACTTCGAGTCTATTTGAATCTTAAATATTTTTAAATAGAGACACTAAACTCATGATTCTTTCCAATCTGTAGATGTATCTACTTAAAAATAATTTAAGATTTCTTTAAAATGAGTTTGTAAATTTTTACCTCATTTTTAATGTAAGAGATCTTTATCCTCCATCTTTTCATAAAAAGATTCTATAATAATGAATATATTGAATTTTGTTAATTCATAGCATTTTTTTGAATATTTTTGAATTTTCTTAATTAGAAAATTTACTAGTCGAAATCAGATTGGTATCAGAATCACCTACAAGTTTCCAAGTATTTTAAAATTAATTTTCAATTGTTTAAAGAACGATTATTTATTTCAACCATTTTTTTCGCCTGTTAATCGTGAAAAGTTATTATTTATCGGGTTAAATTATACAGTTGATGAATTTCGAGAATAATATTTTTTTGAAAATATATTTGGTAATTATTTAAACAATTCTTATTTGTTCGGACAATTTTTTCCTTGTAAATTGTGAAGAGTTATCGTGTTTGCTTCCTCATAGAGAAAGCTTTGTAATGGTAACATTTTCCAAAATTTTCAAGTTCATTCAATTAAACCTTCCTCGATTTGAATATATCTATTACAATGTTCTAAGTAATTTTCCGGCTGTGTGTGTGTGGATGTGTAGATGTGTGTGTGGATGTGTGGATGCTACGCCTATTTCCCTCACTAATGTCTTGAAACTGACAGAAGGATTTCTAAAAATATTCATTGCATTTTTTTAAGCACTCAATAATATTTTAAAACACGGTTTTTTTATAGTAAAACGTTTTTCATTAGCATAATGCAAAGTTGATGCAAGAATATAAAACATTTCTTGGTTCGAGACGAATTGATTGACCTATAATATTAATAATTTCATTAAAGAGTAGGGAAGTTATGGTAATTTATATATTTTGAAATCGGTTTTTTATAGTAACACTTTTTTCATTTAGCATAATTCAAAGTTGATGCAGGAATATTAAAGATTCCTTGTTTCGAGGCAAATCGATTAACCTACAATATTAATACATTTTACTGAAGAGTGAGGAAGTTACGGTAATTAATATATTTTGAAAATCTGTTATTTATAGTAAAACTTTTTTCATTAGTATAATTCAAAGTTGATGCAAAAACAGAAAAGATGTGTTGTTTCGAGTCGAATCGATTGACCTATAATATGAATACATTTTATTAAAGAGTAAGGAAGCTATGGTAATGCATAATATTTGAAAATACGGTTTTTTATAGTAAAATTTTTTTCTTGAACATAATTCAAAGTTGATGCAAGAATATGAAAGATTCCTTGTTTTGAGGCGAATCGATTGATCTACAATATTAATACATTTTATCGAAGAGTAGAGAAGTTATGGTAATTTATATATTTTTAAATCGTATTTTATAGTAAAAATGTTCTCATTTTCATAATTTAAAGTAAATGCGAGAATAGAAAAGTTATGTTGATTCAAGACGAGTCGATTGACCCATAGCATTTATACATTTTATTGAAGAGTAAGGAAGCTATGGTAATGAAAAATATTTGAAAACACGATTTTTGATCGTAAAACTTTTTTCACTAACACAATTCAAAATTGATGCAAGAACGGAGAAGATTCCTTGATTCGAGACAAATCGATTGATCTATAATATCAATACACTTTAATGAAGATTAAGGAAGTTATGCTCATTTATAATATTTGACTCATCTGTTTCAAACAGAAAACTTTTTTCATCGATATAATTCAAAGTTGACGCATGAATAGAAAAGACTTTTTGATCATAAATATTCAAATAGAGTAATGCTGACAATTTTTGTAAAGAAATCATAAAGCTGGAAAAGGGATAGGGTGCGACAGAATTTTACCCTTCCCTTTTCCAGCTCGAAAAATTATCATTTTGAATACAAAATTTGATTTGTCCGATTTGTCTTTGAATTAAAAATTGTTTAGCATCATTTTGTATTTTTTGTAAATTTCTCTTTTTAAATTGAGCAAAATGAAGACTCTGGTTTTCCATTATTGAAAAAAATAACTAATGCTTCCTCTATGAGGAAGCAAATAGATTTTCCAAGGGGAATCAAAGTGCTCGTGAAATGAGCACCATATAATTAAAAATACAAACAAAGTGGAAATACTCGAGATCGAATTCACAGCTAGTTTAGGATTAATGTCTCAGGTAATGACTGTGAAGAGTGACCTTTTTTGTGAAAGACAGTTTGCAATTATTAAAATAATTAATGTCACTTGCTCTTTTTCATAGAAAAGATGGAGAAAAATCTCGTATAAGAAATTGCTATTGTTTAGAAAATTAGGTTATACTTTCTGAGGTGAAAAAAGTACTGAAAGATAGGCTACATAGTGTAAGAAATTCAAACATCTGCTTCTTTCCTATGAAAAGTGAATAATTATTAATTGTTTCAATAATTGCAAAACTGTCTTCTACAATAAATATCACTTTCAAAATACATCAACTGCATCATTAGTTCAAGAAAAAAGTAACGTTTCAAGATTTACAGCGGAAAAAATTATATAAACAAATGAAAATTGTTTAAATAGTTGCCAAATATCTTTAAAAAATATGGCTCTTAACATTCGTTTGTTGTGTCATTAATTCCATAAAATAAAAACTTTTAAAGATGTACAGAGGAAACATTGTTTAAACAATCAATAATTGTTTTAAGAATCCAAAATTAGTTTCAAAATACTTAGAAAGTTGTCACTAATCGAACCAAAATAATTGATGCTGAAAAAGTTCGAAAGGATACCGCCTTTTGCATGAATTATGCATAAAACTTTCATTTTGAATTTTTTGGGGCACTTTCCGAGCACGTTACAAGGGAGTTTGGAGTGTCGAAATTAAAATGTATAGTATGGAAATCATTCTTCAAACATTCCTTCAGAAGTGACTAAACTTTAATTTACTAAAAGTTAATAAAAAGTAAGCCTTTTATCCATGGCCATTTTTTCGAAAACCGAACTTCTCCGATTCAAAATGAATTTAAGTTACCCGGAGGCACGGGTTTAATGTTGACGAATTTGGAAAAAAAGAAATTTTTTTTGCTGGAAAACGAATAAATTGGTGGCAATCGATCACCATAAAAATCGAAAGTCGAATTTTCACAAGCCAAGTTTTTCAGGTGTTTTTAACACAATCTAACCAAATTTCCAAAACAAAGAATCTCATAGGAATGCACTTTGTTTTAGTTATTACCAACGAATCCACACGGAAGAAGATTTTAAATTATGTTTAGCATGTGAAAGATAAAAAAATTGCTTATCTCATATAATTTGTTATTCAAAGAAAGAGATAATTAAAGATATGAAATAAAGTAGCGGGTGAGCCGGTTTTCCTCACGCGCGCTGCTTCGCCCCAGTTTACGGTACTATATATATGTATTATTATTATTATTATACTAAGTGCAATAATAAATCCAAATTTTAATAAGAAATTTTGTAATAGGAACAATATAATAATCTGTTTTTGGTTTCGAACCCCAGATTATTCTTGAAACGGTCAGAAATCAAAGGGCGTTTTTTATAGAACCAGAAGGCTCTAATGTGGTCTTAATTAATGACTAAATGTGCGTGATGATGTGGAATTTTCATGATTTCGAAACAATTTTTTCCGCAAGGATGATAAATATGACATTTATGAATTTTATTTCTCAAATTAGCCTAATCTTTCCTGTAAGTAGTAACGTACTTTCTGGTCAGCCTTTGAAACCTCTTCCTTTATCAAATCCTGGCTACGCTATTGGGTTCGAGAGATTTTGTTACGATATGTACGTAATTTTTGGAAATTCGCAAATAGAACAATTAACTTTCAGTAAATGTACAGAAAGTTAATATCAATGTAACTTCACGCACTAAAGAAACCAGGTGAGTCAAGGACAAGTCAGCGATTACAATTTTTTTTGCAAAAGTCAGGGAATTTCTATAACATTAAATTACTATCAAGGAGCATAAATATGAAATCTTTCAGTTTTGATTTGAAATTGTTTTATTCCGTTCATAAAAGATATTACATAGGTTAAAAATGTTATAAGTTTGATACTGAATATTAATTTGAATATTAATGGTCAGGGGAAATGAAAAATTAGTCATTTATTTGCCTTGTATTTCTATTTCTATTGCTTTTTTTTCAGGTGATTCCTCCTGAAGATCATTTTACTAGTCATAAATTTCATTATTGGTTTGAAAATTCAACAATTTTATTGGAAAGTCATCCTTTTTGGCTGAAAACTCAACTGTTTTGTTGAAAACTTGTCCTTTTTGGATGAAAGTTAAACTATTTTCGTAAAAAATGGATTTTTTGTTTAAAATTTATATTTTGGTATAGCAAAGTCAACTGAAACATTTTTTGGCCGGAAATTCTACTATTTTTGAAAAAACGTGTTTCTTTAATTTAAAAATTCATCTATTTTATTAGAAATTGCATCTTTGTCGGATAAAAATGAAACTGTTTCGTTGAAAATTCAACAGTTTTGTTGAAATGTCATCCTGTTTGGTTGAAAATTCAACTGTTTTTTTCTAAATTTAACTATTTCGTAGAAAATTTACTTTTTGTTTAAAAATCATATTTTGGTGTTGAAAGGTCAAGTAAAATTTGTTGTTAGAAATTTAATTATTTCTTTTTTAAATTTGTCTACTTCAGTTGAAAATTCATCTGTTTTTGTAGAAATTTCATTTTTTCAACTGTTTTGTTGAAAATTCGTCTTTTTGGGTTGAAAATTCGAGAACTTTCCTAGGAAATTTACTTTTCGTATAAAATTAATATTTAATATTGAAAAGAAAAAATGAAATTTTTTTTTGATGGAGATTCTAATATTTGTTTGAAGCTTTGTCTTTTTTTCATCTGTTTTTTCATTCATCTGTTTTAGTAGAAATTTCATCTTTCTTGGATAAAAAAGGCAATTGTTTGGTTGCAACTCTAGGTGTTTTGTTGAAAATTAGTTTTTTTTTTATAAGAAATTAATTTCTTAAACTGAAACTGCAATAACTCCATTTTTTATTCAAACATGATATTTTTTCTAGTTGATAATTCAACAATTCGACTCAAAATGCATGTATTTTGTGGAAAATTCGTCTTTTTTGGCAGAAATTTAATCTTTAATCCATTATGGTTAAACATTCCAATGGTCGGTTGAAAATTAATCTGTATTGGTTGAGGATTCATATATTCTGATAAAAATTTGTATTTTTTGGTAAAAAAATCCACTACCTGGTTCAAGACAGGAAGAGGTCTAAGGCAAGGGTGCCCATTGAGTCCACTACTTTTTAATTTGCTGCTGGCAGACCTAGAGAAGAAGCTAAAGGAGAAACGGAAAGGGGGGACGATCCTGGGTAATAGCAAACTATACTCCCTAGCATACGCGGACGACGTAGTTCTAATAGCAGACGATGAGAAGGGGATGAACCTAATGATAAGAATTTTCGAACAGTACGTGGGAACAAAAGAACTGACGGTGAACGTAGGGTAGACCAAGGTGATGTGCTTCAGAAATAAAAAGACCAAAATAGGTTACGTTTGGAAGATGAACGGACAAACAGCGGAAATTGTGGAGGAGTTCTGTTACCTAGGTTTTTGGTTTGAGTCAGGAGGGGGAAACGATTTGCAGGTGAGGAAAAGAATCGAAAGTGCGAGTAAAGTAATGGGCCAAGTATGGGGTATAGGAAAGAGAAGGTTCAAGGACGATTGGAGAATGAGGGTTTGGTTATTTGATGCGTTGGTTTGGGCGGTGTTGTGTTATGGAGTGGAGGTTTGGGGATGGAAGGAACATAGGAAAGAGGAAAGCATACATGAGAGATTTCTGAGATGGGTAATGGGGGTTAGTTGGAGTTGTCCAGGATACATGATAAGGGAAGAACTAGGAAGGGAAAAAATGGTAACTAGACAAATTAAGAGAGCCTGGAGGTTTGAAGAGAAGCTGAAAAGGGGAGAGGGGAACAGAATAGCACAAGTATGCTTGGACGAAGTTCGGAACAAGGAGACGAGAGGCAATTTGGGAAATTCAAAATGGGAGGAAGGAAGGGAAAAAATGAGGAGTGTTCGTGATATACAGGAAGGGGTTCGGGATTGGCAGAACATAGAATTAGAGCTATTAGTAAGACAAGGAGAAGAGAGATGGAGAAAGATTATGGATTCGAAGTACAATAGATGGTATATGATGGTCAAAGGGGTGACGGAACCAGAATATTTGCAAAAGATGAAAAAGGAAGACAAATGGAATAGGGTGGTACGGTTTAGAATGGGAGAAGGAGTGAGAGCTTGTAGATATTGGATGGATGTAGAGGACAATCTGTGCAGAGTATGTGGGTACGAAGTGGAGTCATGGGCACATGTGTTAGAGAGGTGTACAGGAGAGGAAGATGGACAGTTGAGTGTGGATGAATGTGTGAGATGGATCTTGGATGGTAATGGGCAGGGAGTGATGTGGATGAAAAAACTGGAAGAAATAAGAGAAAGCAAGGGATCAGGGCAGAGCCAAACGGGTAATCCTGTTTGAAGGAAACTAACGAGTAAATTTTCAAATCGGTCTAAATGAATTTGATGGTAAGAGAAAACGGAAGCCCGGGAAGATCGCTCATTGTCTGTAGTTTAAGAAGAGTAGTACTAAGATTATTGTTGTTATATAAGGCGATGCATTAGAAAATAAGTAGCGAGTAAGTTAGACTAAGGATGAAATGTAAACATATGTACAGGGAGCGGAGGCCCTCGAACCCGTCAAAGGGAGAGTTCAAATATACATACACTACCTGGTTCAAGGTTCAACTACTTTTTATAAAATTGCTACAATTGATGCATCATTTTTGTTGAAAATTGATCTGTTTTGTAGAAAGTTTGTTAGGTTTGGCTTAAAAATTCAACAATTTGGTAGAAAGTGAAACTCTTTGGTTGAAAATTAACTTGATTGTTGTGAGTTTATATTTTTGGTTGTAAATATAACTATTTGATTGAAAATTCAACTTTTTCAGTTTAATTAAAAAAATTGAAAATTCGTTTTTTTACAAATTTTTTTAACTGGAAATTTGGATTACCTCATTTTTGGTTCAAAAAAATCTTTTTCAGTCAACTCTTTCAATGAAAATTCATATCTGTTGTTAAAAAATTAATCTTTTTTGGTTGAAAATTCAACTATTTTGTTGAAAATGCAATATATTTCGACTTGAAATTAGAGAGTATAATATTATGTAGATTTAATATGGTACCTATACATAATTGTATTTAAAAGAATTTTTTCACCTATTTTCGCGAAAAATCACCCTATTTTTCCCTGTTTTTGAAGAATTTTGAGCATTGTGTAATGGTCTGTGACGAAGAAAGAGAGGGATAGAGAAATTAAAGGAAAATCGTTTACTGTCATATCAAGTTATTGAAACTTTATAAATTTCAATCGAGTTGTCATGTTTAAACTTTTAATAATATTCAATTAGTATACAGTTATAAATACAATAATAATAATTTTTTTAGATTCCGAAAGGAAAGCAGTTGGCGAAAGCTTCTCCGGTGATTCACCTTCGGGCAGAGAAAAATGAGATTGAGGCGCAGGGAATGAGAAATTCTCACATTAGAGATGCTGTTGCCATGTGTGACTTTATTTCTTATATGGACGAACAAATGAAATATGATCCAACCTTATGGGATGAAAAGCAGGTGGCTAGGGTGGTGGACGAGTTTCGCCTTGAACAAAATTTGAGTGAAGGACTTTCTTTTCCCACAATAGCAGGATATGGACCAAATGCCGCCTTGCCTCATTATGAACCCTCAATGATTAGTCGAAAAATTGGGACAGATTCGACACTTGTCATAGACTCTGGAGGGCAATATAAAGGTAAAAATTGTAATCTGGATTGATAATCACGATCTTTTAGAAAAAAAGTCGAAGTAGGCGTCACGTGCCTACACAAAAAGGATCTAGTAGCCTATCAAGATGTTAATTAAGTCGTCCAAACATTCCCCTCCCATATTTTCCCTCCCCAGCTCTCCCTACATTCTCCTACTTCCTTTCTCCTCACTTAACCCTTCCCTCCTTTCCTCAACTACTTCATCCTCTATTAACCCCTCTTCTCGCTTCTCCAGCTAAGACTCTCCTCCCCCTACTTCCCTTCTCCAGCCCTTAATTCTCCTACACTACTTATCATCATTACCCAACTTCCCCTCCTCCAATTTTATCTGCTTCTCCTACCACCCCTACTCCCCCAGCCCTCATTTCCTCACATTTACCATCACTTCTACTTTCTCACCCCTAATTTCCCCTCATTTCCCTTACTTTCCCTCAAATCATTTTCACAACTTCCCCTCCCTGAAATTTCCCTCATTTCCCCATTCATTCTCTCTAATTTTCCCTAATTTTCCCTACTACCTCTCCCCTGATTTCCCCTTACTTCCTTTACTTTGCATTCCCTCATTTCCTCTTACTTCCTTTACTTTCGATCCCCTCATTTTCTCTCTCTTTGTTTACACTCCATTCCCTCATTTTCTCTCACTCCTTTACATTCCATCCCCTCATTTTCCCTCACTTCCTCTACTTTCCTTCCCCTCATTTCCCCTCGCTGCCCTATTTCCTCTCCACACATTTCTTTGCACTTCCCCTCCATGGAGAAAAGTACAACGAGCGGACGGAAGATCACTCGACCGAAACTAATAAGGGTTTCTGTCCTGGGCTATGAAACACTGAAATATTGGAATTGTGATCTTTATTGCTATTCCTATTACTCTGGATTTTTCACTTACTATAAGTACTTACAAATTTAATTGAATAATAATGAATAAAAGATGCGTTTTCTGTCATTAAATATGAATTTTCAATCCAGAAGGATGGATTTTCAACAAAATAGTAGAATCTTTTATTTTTCTAACCAACTAGTTAAGCTCTCAAGAAAATCATTAAATTTTCAACAGATTATTTGTAAAAAAAATTTTAATCTTCAAAGATGAATTTTGAACCAAATGGTCGAATTTTCAAACAAAATAGACTGAACTTAAACTAAAAACAATTGCATTTTCAAACGAATTATTGAATATTCAGAACACATTTACATTTTCAACAAAAAATATGAATTTTCAATGTAAAAGAATGAATTTTCTGTCCAAATATATGAATTTTCAACAAAACAGTTAATTTTCGACCAAAACAGATGATTTGAAGACAATACTGTAATGTGCAACCAAATAATAAAATTTTCACATAATAGTGGAATTTTGAAACAAAAGCTTTGAATTTTTTCTCCACAAATATGAATTTTCAACCAAATAGTCGAATTTCCAGACAAAATGATCAAATAATATAAAATAAATGAATAAATTGAATTAAGATAATTACATTCATTTTTCATTTCGCATCCTGTATTTTTAAATAATATTTAAATTATGAACAAAAAACATTATTTTTCACATAAACAATTGCATGTACAACTAAAAAGTCGAGCTTTGAAACCGAAAAGACGAATTTAAAAAAGTTGATATTTCTGAACAAAAGAACAAATTTTGAAGAAAATAGTACAATTTTCGACTAGAGTTGACATTTCGACAAAACTAATAATTACTTAACAAAATAGTTATATTTCAATCAGAAAGATACATATTTGATAAAAAAGATGAATCTTCAACAAAGAATGAACTTTGAACAAAATCCATGAAGTTTCAACCAATCATTTGAATGTTCAACTAAAAAGATCCATTTTCAGCAGTAAATAAAAAAATTAAGTTTTCAGTAAAAAAATTAATTTTCAAGGAAAAAAACGAAATTACAACAAAATTGTCGAATTTCCAACCAAAATCATGAATTTTCCAAATAAAAAGATGAATTTTCAATAAATATTTTTCAGTCAAGAAAGAAAAGAACGTTCAGCCAAATTGTTGAACTTTCAAGCTAAAAGACGAATTTTCTGTGAGATATTTGAATTTTTAACCCGAAAATATGAATTTTTGACAAAAAAATTCATTTTTAATGAAACAGCTACATTTTGAACCAAAACAGAGGAAATTTCATACCAAAGAGATTAGTTTTCTACCAAAAAAGACAAATTTAAAACTAAAAAATGTCAATTTTCAAACGGAAATGGAAAATTTACAATTTCAGTTAAAAACTCAATGTTAAACAAAACGAAAAATACGAATTTTCAGCAAAATAGTTGAATTTTCAATGAAAGAGATGAATTCTTAATTAAAAAAATAAATTTTTATTAAAATGGTCCAGTCCTCAACCAGTTCTCAACTGAAAAAGATTGATTTTTAATGAATAATCAAATAGTACATTATATAAATATATTACAACTAAAACGATGTTGATATTTAATGAAAAACAGTTTAATATAACCCCAAAAGACGAATTTTGAACAAAATAGTTGACTTCTCAATCAAAGATGCTTAATTTTCTACTAAAACAGATGAATTTTTGAACGGAAGACAAATTTTTAACCAAGAAAGATTTCAGTTGAATGTCCAACACCAAAATTAACATGTTTAAAATAGAATCTTTTATAACCGGAATAAAATAATTTCAAATTAAAAAATTAAAAAATGCCAAAATTATCACCCTTGACAGGTATTTAAAGTGCCTCTCATTGAGATTCCCTGACTTTGGACAGATTTCTTTCAAATTTCCTGATTTATTCCTGGCTTTCCCTAACCATAAAAATTCGTTGACTTTTTCCTGATTTAACGACAGACAGATTACCCAAATCATTTTTAACTGAATCATCTTTTTACCTTTTGTTTCTTCTGTAAAGTTTCGAAAAGCCGTCTATAGAAAATTATTATTATAACTTCAAATTAATTATTAAATAATATTTTTACTTTTGGTCTATTTTTTAAAGATGGAACAACTGATGTGACACGTACTTTGCACTTTGGAGAGCCAACTGCAGAACAAAAGGATGCATACACAAGAGTTTTAATTGGATCCATTCAATTATCATCTTTGACTTTTCCTGATGATCTTCGAACAGATCAAATTGATATTCTCGCAAGGGAGTTACTTTGGAAAAAAGGCGAAGATTACATGCATGGAACTAGTCATGGAATAGGGCATTTCCTTTCCGTTCACGAACGTAGGTTTGAATATTTTTAATATTATCTTTAAGGATAAAAATGTATATACTTTCATTTGTCTTGATATTTTTAGCATAGATTGTTCATGTTGAAATTTTTCATTTTGAAACTTTTGATTTTTCTTAAATCAAGAAGCAATTGTGACGAAAGTCCCTTTTATAAAAGCCAATTAAACTCGAATTAAATCGTCTTCTTCAAAAGTTTAATTAGGTTTTCTTGATCTCCTCTGCCTTTTAAACTTATTCTCTTCTGGCTGTAGAGTCAAGTTTTGTAAAGAGTGTGTGAATCAGCGATAATTTCTAATAAGCAATTTTTGAGTTAAAATTCAAATAGGTGTCAAATTGAATTGTAATGTGTTTTCATTAAAAAATCCAGAAAACCTAAAAGTTAATTTTTTGGGTTTCGTGAGGGGAAATAAGAGAAATCAGGTGTGGGAAAGTTGGGGAAGTGAGGCGAAGTAAAGGAAATTATGGGAGGGGAAGTATTGGAAGTAGGAGAGGAGACAAGGCATGAAGGGAGTAGGGGAAGTGATGAAAATGAGAGGAAGGGAAGTAGGGGAAGTGGAGGAAATTAAGGGACGGAAGTAGTGGAAGTGAGGAGAAATGAGGGGAAGGCAAGCACGGTGAAGCGAGAGGTCAGTAGTTTAAAGGAGGGAAGGGGGAGTAGGCAAAGTAGGGGAAATAAGAGAAGGGATCGTGTGGGAAGTCAGGGGAAGTGAGGGGAGGGAAAGTACTGGAATTCAGGGGAAACGAGTGGGGAGTGAGGAAGTGGGGAAAGAGATGCGAAAACAGCGGGAGTATGGAAGTGATCAAAATCAGAGGAAGCGGAGGAACGGAAGTGGAGGAAATTAGGGCAGATGAAGTAGGGGAAGTGAGGGGGAGTAGAGGTAATTATTGGAGGGAAAATATTAGAAGTAGGTGAAGAGAGAGGAAATGAGGGGGAGTAGAGGAAGTGGTGGAAATCAGGGGAAGCGAATCAGATGAAATGAGGAAAATTATGGGAAATAAACTAGGTGGAGTTAGGGGAAATGAGAGGAATGGAAGTAGGTAGAAGAAGATGAAGTAGGTTATTTTTAGGGAGGAAAGAGGAAGAAGGTGAAGTAGGGAAAGTTAGAGGACAAGAAGTATGGGAAGTGAGGGGAAATGGTGTGAAGGGAAGTACCCCAATTCAGGGGGAATGAGCGCGAGTAGGGGAAGAGGGGAATGTAAGGAAGAGGAAGTAGTGAAAATGAGAAAAATGATGGGAGGGGAATTAGGTGAAGTATGTGTAATGAGGGGTGGAGCAGTGTGGGTGGGGAGGGAAAGAAGTGTAGTGTAGTGATGTGGTAAAGTGAGGGGAAATAGAGGATGTGATTAGAAATAAGGGCGAGTAGGGGAGGGGAAGTAGTGGCGGAAGAAGTTAGGGAAGGGGGCGAAGGGTGAACTTTTGACTCATTTTTACAGTAAAAAAAATTTTAAGTATGTATACATTAATTTAAACACAAAAAATTGTCGTCTATTCTCATTATTTATTAACTTAATGCATTTCAGCACCAATTAGTATATCATATCTCGGAGGAAGTTCAGATCCATCAGATTGCTATAACATTCGTCTGAAACCAGGATACTTTTTATCAAATGAACCTGGATATTATAAAGCCTATGATTTTGGCGTTAGATTAGAAAATATCATTGAAGTTGTGGCTGCGGACACACCAGTAAGTATTAGTTATTTATTGAGTTATATGCTATTTTATACTCAAATAAATAAAATAAGTGATTAAAGAATATTTTTTAAAATTAGGCAATATTTTTTTCAGAAACAATGGGGCAAAAATTTCCTTAAATTTCGGGAAGTTACTCTAGTACCTTATGAGCCGAAGTTGATAGATGTTGACATGTTGACTCCAGATCATGTGAGTTTCAACCGTAATCTGCATAAATAATTACATTATTTATTTTTGATACAAATATCTCGATTGTAAAATAAAATATTTCTTTCTAAAAAAAGTTGTGTAACGATAGGTCTCGTATATCTCGCAATCATTGTTGTTGACAATCTGATTGGCTTTTCATTACATGAAGTTGTTTTTTATCTCAAATTTGAACATTTGAAAACTAAATCTATAAATAATATCTTTTAATAAGAAAGTTAATAGAAAACATTATGCGCATTAGGAAACATTTTTGCATTTTAAATACTCGTACGCGGGTAAATAAAACTTTTAAATTATTTAATGTAATATTGCAAATATTATAGATGTTTATTGTTAATACTTTTTTCTAAAAATTTGTATTTTCTGAAAAAATTTCAGTATAAAATCATAAAGTTTCTAAGAGACTGAAAAATTTCGGTTGTTTTAGTATTTTCATCGGAAATTAGCATTTTTAAACTAAAATCATCATCAAGATTTCCAATTTTCAACAATTTTATGTTATGGGTTAGCGTTTGGAACCGGAAATGGTTTTTTTAAATAAAACATTATTAGATTTCAAAGCTTAACAATATTTGAACACTTTATGCTTTTCGTTTTCTTAGCATTTTTACCGGAAATAGATATTTTTAAACAAAAAACATTATATTTGGAAGATTATAGTCATTTTTCAAGGATTTTATGTTAAGTTACTGTCTTACACTAAAAACTGGCATTTTAAAATAAAAATAATAATAGTTTGAACAACATTTTCATCTTTTGAAAGATTTTAGGTTTTATAACGTTTTTCGCAGAAAATCGGTTATTTAAACAAAAACCATTAGATTTCGAAAAAAATTACAATTCGGAAAATTTTTCTGTTATGTTGTGTTACTGGTTTTCGTCTGGAATTATTGGTATTTTTTACAAAAAAATTAAGGCTAAATTTTCACAAAAATTTCTGTACGAATAGCCAGACTTCTAATTATTTTTGTGTAAAGTAGTCAAATTTTCAAGCCAAAACAATTTTCGATTGTATTAGTGTTTTCAGACAAAAATTGAAATTTTTATCAAAAAATCATTAGATTTCAAAGAAGATTTATAATTTTTGAACAATTTTAGGTTACATTGGCTTTCTACATCGAAAACTGGTATTTTAATTCAAACAAAAATCATTATCATTTGGACAAGACTTATAATCTTCAAATAATTTTGGATGCTATTAGTGTTTTTCGTCAGAAATTATTCTTATTTTTAATAAACAATTATTATATTTCAAAAAGTGTTTCAATATCGAAACAACTTTAGGTTATCTTCTTTCAACAATTTTGAATTCTATTATTGTGATTCATCGGAAATTATGGGTATTTTCAATGAAAGCAATTATATTTAAAACAAAATTCACAAAATCTTAACAATTTTAGATTTAAAATTTAAGATTAGATTTGAAAGAAGATTACATTTTTGTTTAATTGTAGGTTAAGTTAGCAGTTCTCACCTCAAATGTCGGCATAGATTTTAAATAAGATTTCCAATTTTTGAACAATTTAAGGTTAGGTTACCGTTTTGCAGCAGAAACCGGTTATTTTGTTATTTCACTCATAAATAATCAAAATTTAAAAATATGTAGGTACAATTTGGAACAAATTTTCGGTGATATGTTACGCTTTTATTTCTCATCGAAAATTGTCCTTTTTAATAAAAAAAAATAATAATTTTTCCAGATTATTACCCAATCATCAAATTCAAAATTCTTGTTCAACTTTTGGGTTTGTTAGCGTCTTATACTGGAAATCAATACTTTTAATTAAAAAATCACTGGATTTAAAAGAAAAGATAACAAACTTTTGAAAAATCTTAGCTTATGTTTGCGTTTCTTTACCGAAAATGAATGTGGATTTCAAAGAATATTTACAATTTCGGAACGATTTTAGGTTATGTTAACACCTTTAACCGAAATTCGGTTATGTCGAAAAAAACATTTGGTTTAAAAAAGGATTTTCAATATCAAACAATTTTTTGCTTTATTATGTTAGTCTTTTTCATCTAAAATTCCTATTGTTAATAAAAAATCATTAGATTTGAAAGAATATCCACTATATCTGAACAATAGTAGGGTATGTTAGCGTTTTTTACAGGAAATGATGGTTCGAATAAAAATGGTTTCACTGCAAAAATTAAAATCACAAATTTTGAACAACTTTAAGTCATGACAGTTTTTTTAGATGGAAATTATTATTTTAGAACAAAAATGTAATGCTCTGATTATCCATATATTGTACAGAAATATTATTCATTAATTCTGAGGATAATAATTTTTATCTGTTATCAAAAATATTGTCCTTGCTTTGATTTTCTATTACTGTAGAAAATAGATATGAAGAAATGCGAAATTTTTTATTAGTAATAAAATGGGATGTGATAAAATTATAATCGAATTTTAATAATTTTCAGCGTCGATGGTTAAACCAATACAATCGAAGAATTAGAGAGGAAGTCGGACGTGAATTAAAGAGAAACTTAAAAGTGAGAGCTTTTAACTGGATGGAGAAAAAAACACGAGTCATTCCAGAAAGAGGGCCTGTTAATATGCAATTTTTCCTCGCCTCTCATTCGAATACATCCATATTTAAATATACACATCAAATACTTTTTTGTGCATTTCTACTTCATTTGTATACATGTGAGTATTTAATTACATTATTTGAAAAATGATTCAGAATTTATCATTAAAAATTTATTTAAATTCCAAATTAAACTTTTTTCCATAAACTGCGTCACCAATTTGAGGGGTGGAGGGGTTCGCGCCAAAAACTAACGTTCGGTAACAGGGGGGAGGGTTGTGTCAGTGAAAGGAACGTTACGTACTTAGATAACATCTAGTTTGGTCAAACATTTTACCATTTGGTTGAAAATTAATTTATTTTGTTGAAAATGCAACTATTTTGTCAATATGTCACCTTTTTTGGCTAAAATTCAACTGTTTGGTTGAAAATAAATCTGGTTTGGTTCAGGATTCAATTGTTTTATTGAAAATTCAACATTTTTGGTAGAGTTCAACTGTTTTTTATATAAAATTAAAATCTTGTTTGGTAGAAGTATTAATTATTACATTTATGATAGAAAATTCGTATTATCGGAAGAAGGAATATAAACGCATATAATGCTTGAAAAAATCTTAACTGAACTTGAAAATTTTGATGAGATAAAAGAATCAGAAAGGGGAGAAATATGGTTATATATTTTTAAATTAATGCCTGTTATGACGAATTACGAAAAGAACGAGAAGTGATCCTACGTAAAAGTGGTATGATGCAAATAAGAAATCAACTATTTTGTTAAAAATTCCTTTTTGTTTTCGTTTAATTCAGCTGGTTGAAAATTCGTCTTTTGGTAGAAAAGTCATCTTTCTTGGTTGGAAATTCATATTTTTGGTTCAGAAATCAACTATTTTGTTGAAAATTCGTGTTTTTTTCGTTTAATTCAACTGGTTGAAAATTCGTATTTTGGTAGAA
>CAKNXH010000067.1:1220263-1274597 GCA_932178445.1 Andricus quercusramuli | reverse complement strand
AAATTCGTTTTTGTTTTCGTTTAACTCAACTGGTTGAAAATTCGTATTTTTGGTTGAGAAATCAACTATTTTGTTGAAAATTCTTTTTTGTTTTTGTTAAATTCAACTGGTTAAAATTCGCCTTTTGGCAGAAAAGTCATCTTTCAACTGTCCTCTAAAAAAGTTTTCTTTTTGACTTGAGAATTTAACTGCTTTGATTCAATTTTAATCTTTTTTGTTGAATGCTTCGACAATTTGGTTGAAAGTGTACCTTTTTAGGTTGAAAAATCAACTACTTTGATGAAATTGTCTTTATTGGTTGAAAATTCAACTATTCTTTTTTTCAAATCGTTCTTCGGAGTGAAAAATTCATCTTATATGGCAGAAAAGTCAAACTTCAACTGTCTTCTAAAAAAGTTGTCTTTTTGGCTTGAGAATTTAACTGCTTTGATTCAATTTTAATCTTTTTTGTTGTAAGATTTGACAATTTGGTTGAAAGTCTTTCAACTATCTGAAAAATTCGTCTTTTTGGGTTGAAGATTTAAGTGCCTTGACTGAATTTCAATCTTTTTTGTTGCAAGATACAACCATTTGGTTTAATATGCTATTTTTTACGTTGAAAATTCTACTACTTTGATGAAGTCGTCTTTTTTGGTGGAAAATTAAACTATTTCCTTGAAAATTCGTTTTTTCTCGTTAAATGCAACTGGTTAGGAATTTTTTTTGTAGAAAATTTAACTTTCATGGTAGAAAAGTCATCTTTTGACTGTCTCTAAAAAATTCGTCTTTTTGGGTTGAAGATTCAACTGCTTTTACTGAATTTCAATCTTTTTTGTTGCAAGATTTGACCATTTGGTTGGAAATGCAATTTTTTAGGTTGAAAAATCATCTACTATCATAAAGTCTTTTTTTTGTCTAAAATGGAACTATTTTGTTAAAAATTCGTCTTTTTGAATTTAAGTATCACCGAAAAACTACATCGTTTTGGCTTGAAAATTTAACTATTTGGTTAAAAGTTGAACTATTTTGTGAAATATTCGTCTCTTTTATGAAAAAATTAGCTTTTTGAAATGAAAATTTATCTCTTTCGTAGAAAATCTTGAGGGAGGTGTAATACAAAATTATGGATGTCAACGAGGGGAGGGGGGTAGAATAGTACAAAATTGGTAACGTAGTGTATCGACTACCCCTAACTCCAAACTGAAGTTGACCAATTTTCCTTCTCCACAATGTTTTATGATAAATAAATGTTAAAATGAATTATTCTCTCATTTTTAACAGGTTCAGCATCAATATTCTACAGCTAACTACAAAGTGGAAACATTCTAGTTTGCTTTTGAAAGCGTATTCATTAGAAGAAGTTACATGTTCCAATCATTTTTTTCTAGAAGGAATTTTTCCAGAAGGAAAGCTTGTTTATTTAAGTGAAGGCTGTTGTAATATAATATCAAAGAAAAATAGATAATAAGTTTTTTTTTCTCTTATAGGAAAGATATGTAGCTTTAGCAGAAAATTATTTTCGATGCTTTATATTTGAATATTGTTATTAATTTAAGTGCAATCGTAAGTTTTGTTTAAGTATCACTCCAGCTTACGTTATAAATTATATTTTATTTTATTAATTGTACTTTTATAATGTTAAATATCCTACATATCATGCAGGTGTAAAATATTCAAAGGCCGTAGTAATTAAATTATTATTTATGATACATATGTATATTTTTATCGTTGCGTAAAATAATTTTATTAATTTGCGTTAGGAAAATCAGGCCTGCAGCCGTTTTATCTGCATTTTCTATTCGTAAACTATTTGTTGTATTTTTCATGCTAATTTTATTCAATTCAGTATACATATTATCTATAGAGCATGCTGAAATATTATTTATATATTTACTTAATAGGCCAAACAACGATTTTAATTTTAAGTATGTGATCGGATGGTACACGTATTTGTAAAAATTAATTAATAAATGCGTCAGTTATTTTGGAAATGAGAGTTATTTTTCTTTTTAGTTAAAATCCAATATTTTAATATCATCAGCCGGAAATTGGTCTTTTGAAACAAAAATCATTACAGTTCGAAACAGATTTGCGATTTTAACAATATCAGGTTATATCAGCATCTTTCACAGTAAATCAGTTATTTTAAATGAAAATCGTTAAAATTTTAGAATCAAATTTATTAGCATTCAAATTTAGCTACAAAAATATTGGAATTTGAAAACAACAAGAAACTAACAATTAAATTTTGACAAACTCTTCAATGGGTTCATTCAAATTAAAAAAAAAAATTAAACAAGAAGTAAGAAAAAGAAGGCTACCTCCATGTCCCCTCCCTTATTTTTTCAATCTTATTTTTTCATTCATTTTGTTTATCACAAATGTGATCGTTAAGTGTTTTATTTTTTCAATTTTTAAGAATTTTGTATATAAAGTCATTAGATTTCAAATAAGATTTACAATTCAGAACAATTTTGCATAGGCTACTTTTGGTGTGTTCCACCTGAGATTGGTACTTATAAACAAAAATAATTAGTCTTAACTTCAATGATTTTTGTTCTGAATAATCAAATTTACAAGCTTGGAAAATTTTGGATTGTGTTAGTGTTTTTTGTCGGAGATTTTAAGTCTTATTAAAAAATTATTAGATTTCAAAGAAGATTAATAATTATTTTAGCATTTGTGGGTTACTTTGTTGACTTTCGAAAATTGATATTTCGTGTTGCTATGTTTCACCTATAATTGGTATATTCAAACAAAAATCACTATAATTTAAACAAGATTTAGAATCTTCGATCAATTTTTGATTATTTCAGTGTTTTTTCTTCAAATTTGCAGTTTTAATTAGAAGAAAGTTGTATTCCAAACATTTCAAAAAAGATTCACAACATTTTAACAATTTTAAGTTTTTTTGGTATTTTACAGAGAAAATCGGTAGTTTTAGTAGAAATTAAAAAAAAATCAATTTTTGTACAGCCGGAAATATCCATACATAATTCAAAGAAGATTTACCATTTTTTTTTTATTGGTGTTTTATACCGGAAATAGGTACATTTAATGAAAAATCATTGGAGTTCAAAGGAGGTAAAAGTTTTTTGAATAATTTTATGTCATTCTTGTTTTTTTTTACTGGAACAGATATAGATTTTTGGAGAATATTTACAATTTTTAAACAACGTTAGGTTGCGTTAACATTTTTCTTCGGGAGTCGTTTATTATTAACAAAAAATATTAGTTTTAAAAGAGGATTTACAGTCTTAAATTACTTTCTGAAATTAATATTATCATTGTTAACAGTTTGAGAGTGAATACAGCTTAAAAGCTGATAAATTACACCCTGTCTAGTACAACGACCCCCGTCCGAATATAACCGAGCCAAGCGCTGCTTAACTTCGGTGATCGAACGAGAAGCATTGAAGATTGCATATGGCCAAGCGGATAAGTGATGTAGTTTTTTTCGTCTAAGATTGTTACTGTTATGAAAAAATAAACAGATTTCAAATAATATTCACAATATTTGAACAATAATAGGGTATGTTAGCGTTTGTCACTGAAAATATTACTTTAAACACAAATCATCTGAATTCAAATATTGAACTAATAATTTTGCACAACATTATGTTATGTTAGTGTTTTTCGTCGGAATTTTTTATTTTAACAAAAATGCTCTTTGAAATTTTTTGAAACTTTTTTAACATTTAAAAATTCTAAAAATGCTTCAAAATCTCCTAAAAGCTCATGAAATCCTGTTAATTTATCTCAGACCTCATCAAATCCTCAGAAATAATTTCAAACATTTTTAAAATTTTCTGAACTTTTTAAATCCATCAGAATCAAGAGAAAATTTTTGAAAGCTTTTCTTTGAATCTGTTGAAATTACTTGGGATCCTTGTGACCCATTGAAATCTTTTAAAATATTTTACAATCTCTAGACATCTGCTGATATTCCCTAGAATGTTTACAAATCTCTTGAAATCCTGTAAAACCCCTCTACATATTTAGAAATAACTTAAAGTTTTGTGAAATCCCTTGAAATATGTATAAATATATTTAAATAGATCGAAAACCCTAAAAATTTTATAAATACTATAGAGTCTCTAAAAATTTCTTGGAGTTCCTTGAAATATTTAAAAATCACTTGCAACTTTCAGAAGTTTTGTAATAATAATAATAATAAACAATCTAAAACTTTCGAAAAATCAATAAAATCTATAAAAATCCTGTGAAATCCCTCAAAATTCATTCACAGGCCATAAAATCTCAAAAGATTTCAAGAATTCTCTGGAAATATTCTTGAGTCACTTAACATACTTAGAAAATCTATCAAATGTTTCAAAGTTACTTGCAATCCTTTGAGAAGTGCTGTGGAATTTTTTGAAATACTTCAAAAATTCCTAAAGTCTTTTTTTAAATATATGTACATTGGAATTCCGGAAAGTTCTTTGAATCCATTGAAACAGAAGTATTGTGATATGCTAGGGTGGTTTAAAAATTCGAATTTCGATTATCGGTGATAAAATCCCTCCATTTTGTTCGTTTTCCGGAAAAAGAAATTCCGTAACTTTCTTTTTCAACGTTAACCCGTTCCCCCGGGCTTTTGAAATTAACATCGGGTTTTAAATGGGGAAAGCTCGATTTTCAAAAAAATGGAAAAAAGAAGTACTTGTTATACATTTTTTGTCAATTAAAGTATTGTCACCTCGTGAGGAGTATTTAAGGAATAATTTCCACCCAATAGCTTTTAATTTTGACACACCTGAACCCCTTTAATTGTGCCCGGAAAATGCCCAAAAAAAGCATAATAGCAGTTTTCTATCAAATTCATGCTAAAGACGGTTTTTTTGAAAAACTTTTCAACATGAATTATTTTTAATCGATAATTTACGAGTTTTAAAGTACATTTTAAATAATTTGAAATTGTTTAAACAGTTAGTATTTGTTTAAACAAGTTTTTCTCCCTGTAAATCGTGAAAAGTTATTATCTTTCGGAATAAATCGTACAAAGTTGATGAATTTCAAGAGTAGTAGTTCTTGTTCAACTTATTTGGTAATTATTTAACAAAATTTCATTTGTTTAAACAATTTTTTCCCCCCTAAATCGTAAAAAGTTATTATTTTCTGAAAATAATGAGACAATTAAAGAATGTTGAAAGCAATACATTTTTGAAGGATGTTTGGTAATTATTTAAAAATTTTTGATTTGTTTAAACAATTTTTTCCCCCTCTAAAGCGTGAAAAATGATTACTTTCTGGAATTGATGACACAATTAAAGGGATTTATGAGTAATATTTTTTTCTGTAGAATATTCAGCAATTTTTAAAATAATTTTTATTTGTTTAAAGAATTTTTGTTTGTTTAAAATTTTTTTTCTCTGCAAATCGAGAAAATTTATTCTTTTCTGCAATTAATGACAGAATGAACGAATTTTAAGAATAATATTTTTTTGCTTAAGATATTCTGAAATTATTTAAGCAATTAATAATCATTAATAATCATTAATATAGACCATTTTTGCAGTCTGTTATGAGTAGTTATTTTTTCAGATTTTTACCGAATATGATCTGAAAAAATAACTACAAATAACAGACTGCAAAATTGGTTTATATTAATGATTATTAATGATTATTAATTGTTTAAATAATTTCGAAATATTTTAAGCAAAAAAATATTCTTTAAATTCATTAATTGTGTCATTCGTTTCTGGAAACAATAATTTTTCTCGATTTGCAGAGAAAAACATTGTTGAAACAAATCAAAATTGTTTAAATAATAACCAAACATCCTTCAAAAATGTATTGCTTTCAACATTCTTTAATCGCGTCATTATTTTCAGAAAATAATAAATTTTTACGATTTTAGGAAGAAAAAATAGTTTAAACAAAAAGTAATTGTTTAAACAATTTAAAATTATTTGAAATATACTTTAAAACTCGTCACTTATCGATTAAAAATAATTCATGTTGAATTTTTTTCAAAAATACCGTCTTTAGCATGAATTTGATAGAAAACTGCTATTTTGCATTTTTTGGGGCATTTTCCGGGCAAAATTGAAGGAGTTCAGGTGTGTCAAAATTAAAAGCTATTGGGTGGAAATTATTCCTTAAATACTCCTCAAGAGGTGACAATACTTTAATTGACAACAAATGTATAACAAGTACTTCTTTTTTCCATTTTTTTGAAAATCAAGCTTTTCCCATTTAAAACCCCATGTTAATGTCAACAGGTTAACGTCGAAACAAAAAAATTACGGAGTTTCTTTTTGTGGAAAACGAACAAAATTCGGGGAGGGGGGGGGGGTATCACCAAAAATCGAAAGTCGAATTTTTACAGGTATACATTTGGACCACCCTAGTGATATGCCCTGAAATATTCTGAAACCCAATGAAAATGCTTTAAATATTTTACAACCTGTAAGAATCCCTTGAAATCTTCTTAAATCGGTTACAATTCATAAATATTCTGTTAAAATCTTTGAAATCTTTACATTCTACAGAAATAATTTGCGATCGATTGAAATATTTTTTAATTCCTCGAAATTCCATAAAACCCTCCGTAATCTCTTAAATTGGTCTTAAATATGTGGAAATACTTTAGAAACGTTAACATTTTTTTAAACTTTTCAAAGCCCTAAGATATCTTCTGACAAATTCCTTGTTATCAAATAATTGATGATTAATTAATGAATAATTAAGTTTTATTCTTTCATCAAAGTAGATCATTCAAGATCTGTATTTGCAATAAAAATGAAATATTTCGCCACCAAAGCGACCAAAAATTAAATTAACAGTTGTGAACAAATTAAAAGTTGGCATCGGATTTTATTTTTGAATTTCAAATGTAATAAATAGAGCAATTTTAAGTCACTCAAAAGCCAATCAGGTTTTGACGACAATGAGCGCGAGATTTTCGAGACATTTCGTTACACCACTTTTTTTAGATGGATATTTTATTTTAAGAATAATTTTCAGCTCAAGATTTTGTTTAGAGAAATAGCAAAGTTTAATTGAACGGCAATTAATCCTGCATTTTTTGTGGTTTTATTGATGGACAGTGATTAAAATCGACAGCTTCATTCCTTTCGAAAATAAAATAAAAACTCGGCCGTCAATCAATATAACGAGCGCTACGAACCTCTGAAAATAAAAACTACTCTATCCACGAAGTAAAATGTGCGTACAATTTTTAGTATTCAGCAATAAAATCAAAATATAAATTATTCCAAAAAGGAAGATCAAAATGTGTATTTTGGATCTAAATAACATTTATTTGGTAAATTTGATTTTATAAAGATAATTCTATCTTTTTAGGAATATCTTTCTGTAAGTAATGAATTATTGCGCAAATTTGAACATGAAATAGATTTTTGAAATAGGTATGGTGAATTGGGACATTGAAATTGTTTTAAGTGGCAAGGGAATCATGGTTTGGGCAATGTGGAAACCACATTGGCCAGCATCAACTGGCGCTTCTGTGAGCAAAAACGGAAGCGATTTATGTATACCCGGTCGGTAAGCGGTTTATTGATTGAATTCAAATGCTATTAGATTATGGGTCTAAAACCATTATCGTGCAATTTGTGCTTCGTTAATTATTCCATCTGATTAATTAGGTGGTAAATTTTATTACATCCTTTATGGTAATATTGATTCTATTTCAAGTAATTTTATCAGACGTGATAGATCTCGTGATTAGAAAATTTGATCAAAATGATAAAAATTAGTCAAAAAAAAAAAAGATATAATTTTACCATTCTTACATGAACTCGAAGTAGAAAAAGCGCGTTTAAAGTCAGACAAGTAGAAAATGTCGCTTTCGGCAAGGCATGTCAGTTTTCATTCGCTGGTATTTTTAAAGTAATTTTATGTTTACTTTCTAATGTTACAGAAGCGAACATACTTTAATGTAAGAATTCTCTTATGATCTTACATTTTTTTTGAAATAACCAGAGAATTTGTACGATTCTTAAACAACAAAACAACGGCTTGCCCTGTATTTTGCTCACACCAAAAGTGCTCATACAAAAAGTTTCTCGTTTTTACGTGTTTAACTGATGCACCTCGGTTATTATGAGCAAAGAAAGAAATAAATAGTACCAAGAATTTTTGAAAAAAATATGTTTTTTCATTTTTAACGATTGAAAATCTCATTTCTCTCGAACATGATCCAAAATATGAATAGCAGTTCATTGTTCAAAATTGTTATTATTCCTGAAATCTATAAAAATATACTCTTACTAGGTTATTATTTGGTGTATTTTAACCAATTTTTCCA
The DNA here is from genome assembly GCA_932178445.1 of Andricus quercusramuli. Lineage (NCBI taxonomy): Eukaryota > Metazoa > Arthropoda > Insecta > Hymenoptera > Cynipidae > Andricus > Andricus quercusramuli. The sequence goes on along the minus strand of CAKNXH010000067.1, from coordinate 1,266,346 downwards.
AAAAATGAAAAAATCTATAAAAATAAAGTAAAATAGCATTTAGCTTATCGAAATTGAGAATTTTGTTTTGGAAACCGTTTGTTTTTAGTTCCGTCATAATGTGGGAAACGCGTGACATGAGATTATTTAGGCTCCTTACTTTTAGAGTGAAGAAAAATTGGTTATCGGATTTTTATCTTGTGTATTATCACAAATTATTTCAAAATAAACAGAAAAAGTCGATAAGAATTAACTACAATAGCATATAGTTTAACGGAGTCCAATATTTTATTTTTTAAACGATTGTTCATAGTTCAATAAAAATGTTAAAGTAAATGATATTTTAGTTTATTTTTATCGACTTTTTATATTTTTTTGTAGAAATTAGTTGAAACACACTAGATAAATATATAGTAAGGGCATACTTTTATAGATTTCAGGAAGCAGAGCAATTTTGAATTATGAGCTACTATTTATATTTTGTGTCGTTCGCAAGAAAAAGGAGATTTTTAATAGTTAAAAATTGTGTTTCTTCAATTTTGGAAATAAAAAAAAATTTAATTTACTTAGAAGCTTAGGAATTGTGATATTCTCATTAAACATGTATTTTACATTGTTATTGAACAAAGAATAAACAACTATGAAAAGTGTTGAAATTTGTTCAAATATATGATGTTTTAGTCAATTTTTATCGATTTATTCTATTTTTTCGAAAAAATTAGCTACAACACACAAAATAAACAACAAGTAAGGTAAGTAAAGTATATTCTTATATATTCCAGGAAGGGAAACAATTTTGAAACCTGAACTGTTATTCACATTTTGCGTCATTTTTGAGGAAACTGAGATTTTCAATTGTTCAGAATAAAAAAAATCGGGCATCCACGAAACATGTAAAAAAAAAGAAACTGGATTTGCAAGCACTTTTGGGTTGAGTTTACCCGTAGCTTGCCGTGAAAATGTTTAGTTTCATCAAGTAAAGTTTCATTAAAAGTTTTAGTAGACAAAATCAAATAAGAACGAGTCTTTGGTTTTAACAAGAAACTTTGTTTTACTAAAGCAGAAAAGTTACGCCTCTTTTTAGAAAAAAAAATTATTTGACTTCAAAAAAGCTTTTTCAAACTTTATTTCGACACGGGGTTAGTGATAAAGGCTAAGGAAAGCAGAAAAAGGGGTATTCGGACACATGGGGGCTAATGGTCAGGGTTGGCAAGAGCTGGAAAAGGGGTTTGGGGTTTGGTATAAAAATGGAATAAGTATCTACAATAATTATTCTAGGAATTTATATTGATATTGGTCTTTCTTTCTCTGGAAAGTTTCCAAAAGATTTAAATTCATACCACGATTTTCGATTTTCTCTCTGCTCTGTTTATGGACCTCTGCTTGTTCGAAAACGATGAGAGATAAGGTTCGTATACTGGAAAACAATGTCTTTTTGAAAAGTCTCTGGTACTGAAAGGTAGAGTATGAGAACGATACGAGCTGTGTAAAGAACCCTTTTATGGAATATGGACTACATCAAAGTATAAATTGAATCTCGAAGAAAGTTACCAGATATTTTTCATTTTCTCATGTAAATCCTAAGAAATTTTAGTAGAAAAGTAAATAGAAACTTCTAAGTAATTTTATTTTAAACTGGATCTGATCGATTAATGTTATGCTACGGTGTTTCGAATTTATGTATATACCTAAATTTAAAAACAATTTTTGGAATTTTTTTTCCTCAGACGTAGAAAATTGAGGAATTTTGACTCTTCCTATATTTGAACTCTGAAAATAAGTTATGGGAAGTACGTTAACTTCTATAATATATTCTTGTATAAGAATATGCGGAAAATGAATGATAAATGGCAATTGAGCAACCATTTTCAACTACTGCTCTGAACTTACTTCGAAAGATAAGCAACGTCCCAAACTCTCACAGAAAGATAAACAGCGATTGGCTGATTGCCATTTGTCTTACCACCACTGGCTGTTACTACTGTCACTCTCCAAACTCCTCTCTAAACGAACACAATTTTTTTTAGTGTATGCTGCACGCCTACACCTTTCTAATTGTTTTTATTTCCTTTCAAGAAATTGGATACTAGAGTGGCGAAAAAAAAACAAAAGTTTCGAATTTAGTTTGAAGTAACCCCTAATGTTGTCACTTTCGTTCAAAATTAAAGAATGTAATAATACTTTCATGAACACTTTAAAACTCTTCAAGGAATACGAATTCCTCATTAATTTTTTATGTCAATCCCCCTGTGTCCCTTTCATGGAACCCCAAGAAGTATGCCATGAAAGTCCTAATTTTGAAAACAATTTTTTTGTTTAAAAAAATTATAATTCTATAATATCGCAAATTAATGATATTTTCTTAAGGCTATCGTCTAATTAATAAATGTGAAAAACTATCTCTGATCATAATATTTATTACGTTTACTTTCAAAACAATTGACAGTAAGTTAAAAAATCTAAGAATTAGGAGAAATAAATTGTTCAAACAAATAAAAATTGTTCACACAATGCGAAAAAATTCTCATCCATCCTGAAAAATGTATCATTTCAATAAATTTATATTATTACAATTCATAATACTTATTAGTATTGAAACATACGTATTTTCATTGTCTTGTTTTTATGATTGAAAAAAGTGCGCACACTATAAGAAAAAAACTTTGTTATTAAACATTTTATTGCGACTTGTGTCTTTTTTCCATAAATTTAATGTTCTTATTTCCAATGTTACTTTTTACAATTTAAATTAAAAATACGCATCCTAACGTAAAGTGGTTTTAAGAAAATTCGTAGATATAATTTAGGCGGAAAATTTTGTTAAATAAAATGTTATTGCAGCTTGTGTCCTTTTCCAAAACGGTAATTTTTTAAAAATATGTTATCATAAAAAGAGTTTAAAACTAATTTGTAGATCTTTTTAGGTTGAACAACTTTTGTCTTTTCTTTTTTTTTGTTGAAAGAAAATCTACTTCTTCTATCTGAAAATTACCAATAACAAATTTGTAGATGCTTTTTGGGTGAATAACTTTTGTTAAATAATTTTTTTTCGTACCTAGTGCTGTTTTCCAAAAAATTTAATTTTTTTATTTCAAATGTTATTTTTTATGATTAAAACGAAAACTACGCAACCTATCCAAAAATTATTATGACAAATGTGTAGCTCTCTTCTGAATGAGCAACTATTGTCAATTCATTTTTTTATGGTTTATGACGTTCGTCCAAAAATTTAATTTTTTTAAATTTCCAATGCTGTTATTCACGAATTCAAATAGAAGCTACGCGTCCTATCAAAAATTGATTATCAACAGAGATGTAAATCTATATTAAATGCACAATTTTTGTTGATTCATCTTTTTCCGCATCTGGTACAATTTGACCGCGAAATGGAATTTTTTATTTTTCATTGTTTTTCTTGTGTGACAAAAATGGGAATTTTCGATTTTTCAGGAAAATCCAAAAAATTGTTATGAAAATCTTGTGGGGTGTTCAAAAACTAATGTTTTTCTTCTCTGGATTTTTCATATCGTGCGATGTTTGGCTTAAAATTTTCATTTTCGTTTTTTTTTAATTTTGTAAATGCTATAACTCTGCTAATTTGTTTTTTATAAAAAAAAACTGGTCTCAAAAACTTTGAAGATGCTCTAACATTTTGAACTTTCTTCCGAAGTGGCTGGCTAATGAACTCTCAAAATGTGGACATCTGACAAAAACGGTGGAGGGCGGGGGTCAATTTTTACACAAATCTAATACCTTCTGTGATGAGAATGTAAAAATTTAATGGTATGGGTTAGTTTTCTTTAATAAAAACGTATTTCCAATGAAAAAATAATTTTCAATCAAAGAGATAAATTTTTTACCAGAAGGATAAATTTTCAACTAAGAAGGTTAATTTTCTAACAAAAAAGAATAATTTCTTATAAAATTTTCAAAATTATCAAACAAATATTATAAATTTTCAAGGAATTTTCAACCTAATAGTTAAATTTTCAATCAAAGAAATACATTTTCGACCAACAATATTAATTTCATAACAAAAAAGTTTAATTTTAAACAAAATAGAAGAATTTTCAGACAAATAATTAAAGTTGAAACGGAAAAAGATAAATATTCAACACAGTTGAATATTTTGCCCGCTGAGTCAAGCCGGGAACCAACTGTCTATAGACTGCAATGGCTGGCGTGACATACCCCTGGTTTTTCCAAGAATTTAATTTTTTCATGGTTAATGTTATTTTTCACGATTAGAACAAAATATACGCGTCTCCTCAAAAAATAATTAATAGCAAATTTGTAGCTCTTTTTTGGGTAAACAAATTTTGTCTATTCATTTTTTTCGTATCTTGTGTTTTTCACGAACAAAACAAAAACTACGCGGCCTGTTGAAAAGTGATTCGTGACAAATTTGTAGATCTTCCTTGAATACACAATTTTTGCGCATTCATCTTTTTTCGTATCTTGTATAGTTTGACCGTAAAGTGGAATTCGTGATTTTTCATTATTTTATGTGCAGTCCAAATTTGAATTTTTTTTTTTAAATGCAAAAAGTTTTGTAAATGCTATAACTTCGGTAATATTCTTTATCTGAAAAAGTCATGAAGAAAAATTGTTCGTCTTTTTGAGTTCCACTGATAACCGTACATTGAATTTTTAAATCTTAAAAAGAAGTGGTCTCAAAATTTTTGAAAATGAGCTAACTTTTTGAAATTTTCATCCATAATGACTGGCTAACGAACTTGACCTTCATTTTAGGACACTTGAAGATTATACCAAAGGCCAATCCAATATGTCAATTATTTCGAAAAGTTATCGTGCTAAAAAACTGAAAATCTACAGAAAAACAGACAAACAGACAGACACATTCGTAAGAACTAATTTTCGAGTTCAGGGTGTCTCTAAACGTGGACATTCAACCGAAACGGGTGGGGGGGGGGGGGGGGGGGTAAATTTTACACAAATCTAGAATCTTTTCTGATGAGAATGTAAAAAGGTTTTTCTGTCGCTATTCAAGAATAGCCACAATCATGGGAACTGAATCAAAACGTTTTATCAAGAGAAATATCCTGGGACCAAAGTGAAATTGAAAGGATGATTCGAGCAAGAACTGATTCAAATAGCTTACAAATTCCAGTTTTTTCGCTTTCCGTTCTACGAGGTATTCATCTGTAAAAATATGGAAAACCTCTGAGGTGTCAACTTTTAATGTTTAATTTGTCATATTGCAGGATCAAGTTATAATGAGAAGTTCAAGTTTTTAATAGAATTTGCAAAAATTGACCGTTTGTGGTAAGTTTCGATTTCAAAAACTGTTATTTAATTGTAGATAGTGCAACGAAACTATAGAAAAGCGGTTATTTTTCATTAATTGTAAAAATACAACTTTAACTTCTCAATTGAAAATAAAGTTACTTAATTGTGCTAATTTCGAATATAAATTGAAATACTGTTATAAGCGTTTGTCTTGATTAAATAGAATGTAACATTATAGAACTTGAATTTTTCTCAGTTTCATCATGTACATTAATCTTACATTTTTTTCTCACTATTGAACTCTAAAAATAAAAAAGTTTAGTATGTTTATGTGACAAATATGTCCAGAAAAGTAGTAAATGGAATCTGACAGAAAATTCGAATCAAATTGTCGAATTTAATTCTACTTTGATGATGAGTTCATCCGAAAATACCTTGAAAATGTATTTTTATGTTTTTCAAATGCTAACACAATATATTAAAATTACGGTGTCGGATTATTACACACGCGGAGAGTCATATTTTGTTAATGAAAAAAATGATCAAATGTCATTCATATTGAATTTACTGAAATTTTCTCGCTATGATGAAGAAACTTTACTAAATAAAATCCAAGCTTTTCAAATCACATGGGATTTTCTGTAAAATCTATAACAAAATTTTGGAAAATGAACCAAGTTTTTTTCTAGAGAAAGAGTAATTAATGCGCACGTAGCGTGCGCAATAGGGTGGTCCAAAAATGCATTGGAAATTGTTTTTTTTATTTTTATCGCGACACCCCCCAAATTTGTTCGAATCCACCCAAAAATAAATCCATTTTTTTTTCTTTTGAAAAAAAAAAGATATTTAGGGGTGGCGCAAGCCCCATGAAGTTTAACATGTATTTCCCATAAGAAAAAAAGACGTTTTTGTAAATCTTATCCAGAATCCTCAATATTAAAAAAAAAGACGCTGTTTTTTTTACAAATCTTCCATTTGTTGTCCAATTTTCAATTAGAGAGAAGTGGTAGTTCATCAATGTCAACAATAGTGATTGCTAAAACAATTTATTATAATTATTAATAATATTATATTTGAATAATGCTAGAAACATGAGGTTTTTTTTAATTCATGGCTTTTTGTCCAATTTTAATTTGGAGTGAAGTGATAATTAATTCAAGTTAACAAAATAATTGCTTAAACAATTTAATGTAATTATTAATAATATTATTTTTGAATAATGCTAGAAAGATGCGTTTTTTTTTTAATTCCTGGCTCTTTGACCAATTTTCATTTGGAGTGAAGTGATAATGAATTCAAGTTAACAAAATAATTGTTTAATCAATTCATTATCATTGTTATTAATATTTTCTTTGCTTAATTAGTAGAATGTTGTGGTTTTTTTCTGAAATTTTTAACTGTTTGTCTATTTTTTATTACGCGTGAATTAATAATTAATTAGATTCAGCAAAAATAATTGTTTAAACAAATTATTATTATTTATGACTATCTTCATCTATACCAATTGCGCCTGATAGTTGCGGTTTTTCGGTAATTTTTACCTTTCTGTCCTTTTTTCACTTACTTAGGCAATAATTAATTAAAGTTAACGAAAAAGTTGTTTAAAGAATTTAATATTATTTATAACTATCTTTTCTCATATAAGTGCTAGAAAAAGGCGGTTTTTTCTAAAATCTTTCACTTCGTTTCGCCTGCTTAAATACTAACAATTAATAATAGAAATTAGAGAAAATTATATTTTAAATAATCTCTTCCTTATCGTGAATATATATTTTTCTGAAATAAAACAGATATTTAAAATTCTTTGTTTCTGCCTCTTGTGTAAAATAGCTTTTTTCTTTAAATTAATTTTTTTACGCATTTGGAAAAGAGCAAAAATAATTCACTTAAAACAATAATATCATTCGAAAATCATTTTTGTTGTGGTTGACTTATTATATGTTCATAAATAAAAAGGCGATGCAAGGTGAAACATTTTAGAAAAAACCACCACTTTCTAGCACTTATATAAAAAAGGATAGTGATAAACAATATTAAATTGTTCAAACAACTTTTTTTAAAGTGTAATTAATTATTAAATTGCCGAAAAACTGCACTATCAAGCGCAATTAATATAGATGAAGATAGTCATAAACAATTATAATTTGTTTAAACAATTATTCTTGCTAAATCTAATTAATTATCAAGTCACGCCCTATAAAAAATAGACAGACAGTTGAAAATTTCAGAAAAACCCGCAACATTCTACCAATTAAGCAAAGAGAATATTATCAACAATGATAATGAATTGTTTAAACAATTATTGTGTTAACTTGAATTCATTAGTACTTCACTCAAAATGAAAATTGGACAAAAAGCCAGAAATTTCAACAAAAAAACCACACCTTTCTAGCATTATTCAAATATAATATTATTAATAAGTATAATAAATTGTTTAAAGAATTACTTTGTTAACTTGAATTCATTATTACTTCACTCCAAATGAAAATTGGACAAAAAGCCAGAAATTAAAAAAAAAACCGCATCTTTCTAGCATTATTTATGTATAAGGTTATTATTAATTATAATGAATTGTTCAAACAATCGTTTTGTTAACTTGAATTCATTATTACTTCACTCAAAATGAAAACTAAACAAAAAGCCAGAAATTTAAAAAAAACGCATCTTTATAGCATTATTGAAATATAATATTATTAATAATTATAATAAATTGGTTAAACAACCACTATTGTTAACGTTGATGAACTATCACTTCCCTCTAATTAAAAATTGGAAAACAAATGAAAAATTTGTAAAAAACTGCGTCTTTCTAACTCCATTCTATTAGAAAATTTCTATAAACAATAATAAATTGTTTAAACAATTCACTAAAATATCTAATTTTCAGTATAAAGTCATATTTTATGTATTGGAAACAATTCGCATTCAAAAAACCGAAAAAAAATCATAATTAGCGCCAAAAACTCGCAAAACTCATTTTTTCACGTATGGGGTTTCTTTGGGACCCTATAAAACAGACTTATAGGGGTGATATTTGAAAAGTAATATTTTATTCGTATTCTATGGCTAATTGTCAAGAGAAATTTTGAGTTTCAACTCGATTGAGATAATATTGAGGATTCTGAATAAGATTTACAAAAACGTCTTTTTTTCTTATGGGAAATACATGTTAAACTTCATGGGGCTTGCGCTACCCCTAAATATCATTTTTTTTCAAAACAAAAAAAAATGGATTTATTTTTGGGTGGATTCGAACAAATTTGGGGGGTGTCCCCATTAAAATTCGAAAAAAAATTTGTTGGACCACCCTAGTGCGCAATGTTCTAGTATTCTAAAATATAAATTTTGTATCCCAAGGCGATCCCTTTAGATTTCAGGCAAGGAAGATTCGCATCATTGAAGGTGGCTGCTAAACGAGGTGGTGGCAGTATAACATCGTCTTTATCTCTCACGTAGCCCAGTATTATAGGCATTTTTCGTGGTTATAGTGATTGTCACATCAACGGGAAGGAAGCGCAGACACAGGGGTTATCAAAAAGAAAGAACCTGAGGGAAAACCGGGAAAACGACTTCGCCCTATCTTCGTTATCACGGCTCGTCGAAGCGTATTCGAGCTCGTATTCATATCCATAGTTCAAAACTCACGAGACATCGGCCATTGTGCTAGTGAATACACTATGCACAGTGCGTCGCCTGCTGTAGAACGTTGTGGTACAAATACAAACCACCTTCTGAATTAGTAATACCTCGATGAGTGCGTACCAACAGAAATGTAATTTGCTACACGTATAGGCTTTTGGCCTGATAATAGATACCATCAGATACTAGATTGGCAATGCCAAAATCGTGACTAAATACGTTTGAATTGCTGCCATTCAGCCATGGACCTAGCCATTTATGTGGTTCTTCACTAACAACTGATTCTCATTGAAGATTTAAATACTCTGAATTCGTGGCCAAAATTCGAGGCCCGTCACTTCTTTTGAATGCAAATCTTTCATTGGCAATAAGGTATCTATCATGAGACAAATTTTGAGGGGGTTTTGAGATTTTCATTATTTTGGAACGATAGTAGAATATAATTTGAAGGGTAGAAATGCAAAAGGAGTCAAGCGCCATTTTTCACTTTTTTCAGGAGAGACTAAAAACATGTTGTAAATTCAGCGGGACCATTTAAGAAAAAAATAAGAAAGTACTTTCGAGATACTTTCATGCTCAATCGTACTAAAAAAAGTTTGCTCACAGAAAGCTATCCGGTTTCGAGAAATTGAATGAAACATGTCACGTTTCGAGGTTAGATTTTGGGTCCGTATCGACTTTTAACATCTTTCAACATTAATTGTGGAGTCAATTTTCAGTTTAAGAAGAAACTAAAAATTTGAATTCTAGCTATCAAATGGACTAAGTGATTTCCAAAAAGTTTGATTAAAAAAAATCATGCAGTTTCGCGAAATTTGAAAATCCAATTATGACTTCTGAATGGTGAAAAATTGACATTTCAACTTCAAAATAATGGCGATAGCAGCAATAATTTTGCATATTTTCAAAAAATGTAGAATTACGATTTAGTGCTGAACGGAAGGGGCCCAACAGTAATTAAAAATAATTAGCCAGTGTGCAGAAAAATGAAATTTGATTCTTTACTTTGTGGTTAGAAAAGCTTCTCGGAATGTGAACACAAGAACAAAACTTTTGAAAAATGATGCCCCAAAAAAATCCTTTGGCAGGCATGTGTAATAGAATTTATCTGATTTTTTGAACTAATAAACCCAATTTCGAAAATTTGGCGCTTGACTCCTTTTGCATTTCTACCTTCATTTCAAAATGATTATATCAATGAATGCGCTGATTTTTTTTCTGAATGCGAAACACCTATTGAAAGTTTAATTTAGTCCAAGCAAAGTTATTATATTTATGAGAAAGCGATACGACCTTTATGTACCTATTATGAAAGAAATTTTAGACTCTTGTACCGGGGTTCCATAATGCATGTCCCTATTATAGAACATCAAAGAAATGTGTTTTCTTATATTCATATGGCTTATTTTATATTATTTTCTATATTCAATCGAACTAAATAGTACACTGTTCTTTTATTTCAATCGTTCATAGAGATAAATAAATTGAATAAAAGTTTTCGTCAAAATTGACAAAACTAACCTACAAAAGGTAGTTTTCGTCAGCCCCCTGGAACTCTGATTTTAACGTTAAAGATTCAACTGTTTAAATTGGAAAGTCTAGTAGTTAAACAAATGTCAGCGCATGATTGCAACTTTATAAACTATTTAAAATTGTAAAATAACTTCAAAACAATATATTCATACCCAAAGACATTTATTAAATTTAACATTATTGTTTTAGTCTAAAAGTTGAAATTTCTTAATTAGGAAAAATAAAAATTGCTTAATATTTAGAAATTTCAGACTGTTTATTTAAAATCAGTAATTGTAAATCAAATATTCAAAACTAAAAAAAAAAACTAAACGTTGAACGTTACAATTTAAATTGTTCTATTTCAAAAAATTTAATTTGCAAGTCAAATTATTAAATTTTGATGTATAATAAATATTGAACAGCTATTATTATTCCTAGAAAAAATTAGAGTGAGTTGAATTTAGTTTCAATTTGAAATTTGAAGTGATTTCAAATAATTTAAAGAAAGTGTCTACGTACACTGACAAAATTTTGCCATTCGTACTGAAATTTCGGTACAAATAGCCCACGGCCTAATTAAAAAAAAAATATAGATTTGTGCACGTTCCGAACAAAAAATTAAGAAGATTTTTGAGAATTGTGAAAGGCTTCAAAAGAATAAAAAACATTTTCTCGAGATTCCTAGAAAAATTGAAAATTACCTTTTATTTTGAAAAATTAATTTTAAGAGAATATTTAAAAAGATTTTCTAAGATTTTTGAAATTGTCCAAAAATTGTAAAAAATGAATCTGGTAATTTTAAGGAAATATTTTTAATTTTCCAGGATTTAAACGAAATTTTAGGAAGAATTCGAATCATTTTGAAAGATGTTTAGGTCAAAAAAATTGGAAAAATAACTCATAATTTGGAAAAAAATGTAAAACAACGTGTAGATGTTCCAAGATTTTGAAATAATATTTTGAAGCCTCACAAGGATTTTTAAACCATTTAAAATAAAAATATTTGAACTTGTGATTTAAGAAGCGTTCAGTTCATAACAAAAACGCAATCATTCAATTTATAGTATTTCTAGCTTAAAATTTCTTAAAATGATTTGCAGTTCAGTTTTTATTACTCCAAGTGGACACATTTTTATCTTTAGAGCATGAATTTTGTACTTTCATTGACCGCGAAAAATGTTAGAGAACCGGGGAAAAAACCGGGAAAAGACGGAATTTTTTCTGTGACGGAAAGGGAATTTTCATTATACTTGTTTTCAAATTAAACATAAACAAAAGTTATTTTAAGCTAAAAAATAAACGTTATAAATTATTTATAAAATCGAGAAAAATATTTTATTGTTAATTGTAACTATTTTCTTGAAAAGAAGCCGAGGTGAGCTTTTGAAATAAATATTTCACAATTTCCATTGCTTATTTAACAATAGTTTGTAGGGTTTAATGTTTTTCTCTCTCACTGTAGGTAAAAGTTGCAGCTCTTATTTAATTCTAATTCTGTAGAGCTTATTTTATACCTTAAAAGATTCTCTGAAAATCTCATTGGTGCGTTTTCATTGAAAAACTTTTATTTAGGAATTATAAAATCGTTATTTTTGTAAAGAATAGGTTTTCATAAATAAACTTTCTTAAATAAAAACGTACCAATGAGATTTGCAGAGAATTTTTTGAGGAATAAAATAAGCGCTAACAGCATCAGAATTAAATAAGAATTGAAAATTTTACCTAAAGAGAAAAAGAAAAACATTAGACTCCAAATAGATATGAATGAATTTTTTTCGCGGTATATGGTAAATAATGTTCATTCATAGCGAAATAGGCCTTAATGAACATTATTTACTTCTAAATAGTTATTGTCAAATAAAGAAAACCCAAAATATTTTTTCAAAATTTCACCTCGAGTCCTTTTCCAAAATTAGTTCTAATTAACATTAGCATATTTGCCTCGATTTTTTAAATAATTTTTAACAAGTTTCATTATTTGAACTTTAAATAATATATGACAAATAATAAGAGACATAAGAAATTTATATATAATTATATATAAAATTGATTATTTTCTATTAAATTTTTTTTATTAATTTGTTGTTGCGTTGGAAGCATATGTATGTTTAACACTTAACTTTCACTAAAAACTTATATATGTATAGAAAAAATCTTTCATTCTATAACTTAGGCATTATTTTATCAATTTTACCTACCCCCTTTATAAGAAGTTCATTAAAACACATAATTTGCTTATTAAAATATTTGAAAATCCAAAATGAATTGACATTAATACATAAACAAAGTAAATATTGCATTATATATCATAATAAAAAATATAATGAAGTTCAGACGATTGTCTTTTCCGATATTTAAGAATTACACAAATAATTATATGTCTGATTTAATTGCGCATGAAAAATAATTTGTTGTATTTAGTAGGAATGCATTGAGATTTACGTCTAAAAGCAGTGAATTTTACGTTTTTCGCAAATTATTTTTAAATCAAAAGATTAAGAAAATCTGCAAGATCATTGTCTTCCACCAAGAGCTATCAGGAAATTATTATTATTATTTAACAAACATTTTTTTTCAACACATTCGCCTTGCATTATTTGAATTCTAGGCCAACTTCATAGCTGGCGCCGCCACACGGCGACCGTCAACTATCATGACAATATTTTCCACAGGCCTCCACAGCGAAGTGGCATGGGGCTGGTTTTGGTGAACGAAGTAGATTAAATTTTATTTTTGCTCAAAAATGTTGGTTCAAGGGAATGCTTTTTTATTTAGGATGTTAAAAGTTCATCATTTTAGTTGAGAATGTATCTCTTTGGTTTGAAATTCAATGATTCAAGTTGAAGATTCATCATTTTATTTAAAAATTTCTCACTTTTAATGGAAATTAAACTATTTTTTGTAAAATCCGTTTTATTTTTTGAAAATTAATTTGTTTTACTTGAAGTTTATGTATTATATAATAATAACATAACATTCGTTATAATAATATAATAAAAAACCCATTTCATTGCAAAAGTTCCTCTATTCCATGAATAGGAGCAAGCGTTGAAAACGTGTCCGTTGATATGAAACATCCATCTTTCTCCGTTACATAAATACAGACCGTCTTAAAAAAGTTGTACGTATTATGAAACAACTAATTTATGAATAAAATTGTATCCAAATAAAGAAAAAGTACAGTAATATCAAATCTATACACCTTAAGCTGTCATTTGATCTATTACACATGTGAAATAATCCAAATTTGTGAATACACAGATAAAACAAATTATAGGTATCAAGCCTTCTGACTCGGATAAATGGCTTCAATTTTCCCGAGTTTGGAGGTCACACGATTAAAATTATTGTTCAGTGTGTGAAACTTTAGAACCATACTTGCTTTTTATATAAATGAAAAGTCTAACTTTCATACTCATTGATATAATAAGTTGTACTCAAAAATGTACTTTTAAATTAATTATAAATCGAATGACATATTTTAATTACATACTTACATACAAGACGAAACCGTATGCATAATTTTATAAGCATTTTTCACCATTTGATCTCATTCTAAAAATTCAACAGGTTACACAAATATAATAACACATAGGGTATCACTATCGCTTATCAAAATTAAAACTTTGGGATAAACTTCCTTCAGGATAGATTTCTGATTCTTCCTTTCTTTTCTTGATTAGATCCTTTCTTTCATTTCTTGAACTTGACAGCAATTTTTTCTACAAAGAATGCAAGGATCGAAGCAGAATATCCAAAAAGTAGAATACTAATAAGCAAGTGAATACTGATCATTGGATTGGTTTCGTCGATCACTTGCAAAGCTTTATAGCTCTTATAATCAAAATTGCGGAAGACATCTCTCTCCCATTTGTCGATCAATCCTGCTTGAAACATCTTCTCCCTTAAGTATTTGAAGTGATCCACGTAAGGCGAACCTGGTTCTAATACATAACCATCTATGGATTGAAATAATGATTCCTGAACAACTTTCATCATCGGCCGCTGCATGCTATCTTTATGCTTCAACATACGAAAGTTTGCTTCTGCTTCTCTCATGAAACAAACGAAATTCATCTCCTTTGCTAAAGCCGCTATGCAATCAACAGGTGTGTCGATCCTCTGTTTCTCCGTATTATTCAGCATATAAAAAATCGCTGAATCTCCAAAAGCTTTTACAATGTTCAAAAAGTTTGAATTTTTCATTATCTTGAGCTTCGATTCGTTGACCGCCTTTAGAGTATTCAATTCCAAATCTACTTCAGACTGGAGATGGAAGTCAGTCACTGCTGCATATATATTGGATGAGTAGACAAAGCTAATGATGACCACACTTCCAAAAATTATTCGTTCTTTCAGTTCTCGAGGTAGCTCTGGTACTGATAATCCCAAAATAACTTCCATCATCTTAGTGCAGTCCCAGTACTGCTGATCAAATTTCATCATCCGTGAGATTAGGTGAATCATCACAAGAAAGAAAACAACTATACCTGCTGCATGTAAAAGATTTTGACCAACCCAAATTGAAATTGCCTTGTCTCGAAATATCGGCACCACTGCTACATATTGGACTACTCCTATACTCACGTATTCATTAAATACCTCTTTGCATGAATTTTTGATTGATATACCGCGAACGTTAATAATCTGCATCTGATTGTGGTACACTTGGTATAAAAAGCCATTCGTCTCATTTTCATTACACGAGAATTTCCCAAAAAACTCTACATGCGACGGAGGTTCAAATGTTGTAAAATTCATCACCTTCGATAGAAGCTTTGTTACCATGTTGTCTACCCCATTACTTTTGATAGGATGCCCGGTGGAATTCCGTTTGACGAAACTGAAAGGTGGTCGATCAAATACTCCTACATTCATCCTATAACCCCACAAGTTGAGAAGCTTCTTCGGAAAAATTTCAACATTTGGTAAATACTCCTGTTTGATGTAATGATCAGTAAACGGGTTGAAGGAATGGAAAGAGGAATAATCTTCCAAATTTTCTTGTACTTTACTTTCTCTTGTTTGCTGTCTTTGAATGTCAATGATGCTTAGATCCAGGAACAAGTTTCTCCACATCTTCCGAAAAAAGTCTTCATAGTCTTCATTCTGGATGTCGTCAGAGAAATGAATGATCATACACTTCGGTCGAGTTTGCTCCATCGATAAATTTTTGATGATCATCATTGTTTCAATTACTGCTCGCACGATGCCATTCTTTGTTTCATCCAATATTATAAACGTCGTCGTTGACCTTGGGTCCTTCATGGAAGCAATCTTTCGAAAATCAAGAACTTCTGTTCCAATACCTTTTTGTTTATTGATCAATAATAGTGGCATCCTTTCTCCAATTTTATGAGCAATTTTACTCATTCTTGAATCACTCACACTTTCGTTGAAGATTACCATCGTTTGGTACGATCTGGATTCAGTTTTGAGACTCTTGATGATACCTTTCAACCAGTTCGGCGGCTGATGATTGTCACATGAGACATTTAGGATACAAATAAAACATAGAAGCCCAGTAATATTCATATTAATCTGCATAAAAATTCTCTACTGTAATTGTCCCAATATTTGTATCGGGATACAGTCTATTCTTCTTCGTTCAGTTTCAGCTAAGGAATGAAAAACTAAAGTATCGGATCTGTTGTGAATCGAGGTTGCTAAGCAAAAAATACTGCGACCATAATAAAGTGACATAAAGCTTACTCCATATATGTACTTTATACCTTATGTATGTACTTTGAAGTAGAATTTGCACATCATATTTACATATATAGCTATTTCCGTTTTTTCTGTACTTGTTTCTATCTATTTTCAGATTGAATCTTATTTGGTTGTCGCAGTTGTAGTGTCCTAGTTTTGCTATATTTTTATATTTCAGAATTCTTAAGTTTAAATTGTTCTATGTGATATATTTAGCTGCTCTAGTATAAAAACAAGATTCTTTCAATAGCATAAAATTACCACTTTGCGCCCACTTCATAGGCATGAATTGCGGCACTTATCATGCAAGCTGAACAAAATAGTATATTGTGTGGCAAGGGCGACAAGTCGGTCAATTCCACACGAGTGCGGTAATCACACGAGTGGGGATTGACCAATGTCGCCCTCGCCACACACGATATTTTTTGTGATAGCGCACGATAAACAAGACGTTTAACGAATACAAATGTCTTTTATGGGGGTTATGGGCTTTTGGAGCAATAGGGAGATTTTGCTTAGCGTTTCGTACGATACGGCAAACGCTTAACGATACGCTAACGAACGTCGGTTAGCGGGAAACGTTAACGCTAAACTCGTAGAGCATGCGCAGAAACGTCATCACGTGACTTTAGCGTTTACCGTATACTGCGGAACGATATGCAAAATCTCCCTATTATGAAGTTTGGAACGGTAAGCGGTCTGTAAGCACATTCCCGCCCGTATCAGCGGGCTGGAATAACACATTCCCGCCTGCTGATACGGGTTGATACAAGCAGTCTCGAAGTGCGCATGCATCACCATTGTATCATTAGCCCCAATTTCGTAGTAATGATACAAAATTCAAAGTGGCTCATTCAAAATGGAGGATAGATTTATAAAAAAATATCGGATTACGAATTTCTTATTAAAAATACTGAATTGTAAATAGCGGATGCAAAATGACTGACAATTTCACTAAGAAACTATGGCGTTTGCAAAAAAAAAAACTGTTTTCAAAGGTTTTCTGGATCGCTGATTATGGATTACGATTTATAATAAAAGCCTATTATGAGAAGTATTCTGGGCGGCTTATACCAAATTTTTTATCCAAATTATAAAATTCAAAATAACGCGCCTGACATGTCGGTCTTTACATAATCAACAAATGTTTATATTTGATTAAATGTAGTTTCGAAGTAATGATTTTTTTTTTAATTCCTAATTTTTATAGAATATATGTGCAATGTTGTGTTTGAATTTTGAATACACATTTAGACACGCTTGGAGCACTGAATTTTTCGAAATAAAGAAACAATCTAACTGTCCATCAGACCATTTCTATTTCCTTTGATTATTACATGTTTTGAAATAAAAATTGCTAGTTTTTTGAGAAAAATAGAGCCAAAACTCAAGCCGAAATCTTCGAAAATGGATTTATTCGAAATCAAGCTGGTTTGATGTACAGTTCGTTTTTTTTCTATCAAGAAAAATTCAATGTTCCAAGAGTTTCTAAATTTGTATTGAAAATTTGAATAAACGATTGCACACCTCTAATATGAAACTCAAAGTTGGAAATGCGTACAAACTGAAATAAAGTAACAAATTATTTTTAAAATGTCAGAAATACAGAAATTTACAAATCTTCGGATTCAAAAATTTCCCTAATACTCTCCAAATCTTCCTCATCAGTACTGCTCAAACACCATCTATAATTAATAAAAAAATAAATTTAACCGCAGTAGGCTATCCCTTAATTAAATTCGTATACCAGAGGATAATTATTCATAACATCAATCAAGTGTTTAAGATATTTGAAATACATGTAGAATTTTTAAACGTTAAATAGTATGAAAATTAAAATTAAAAATAAAGGTTAAATTTTTGAATCAAATGCTTATGTTCATTGTGTGTAAATTCACATTAGTATCATATAAAATTTACGTTTTCGATAGTGGAAATACAATTGTTACTTATAAAATGAATATTATTATGATAAAGGTTAGTGTCAAGAATAAGTTATCTCATTTGATAATCTTTTGTTAATTTTTTAAAAATATAATAGAGGTAGTTATTTTTTATATTCGTTTGACGGTTAATCGAATGTAAATGTCAGAATAACTTTAAATACCATATAATATCACAAAACCAATTTTACTACTCACTACAACTACCCCAAAAAATGCAATAATCAGAGCAAAATATTCGAAAACCAGTAAACTGATAAGCCAATCATTGGATAAAGCGAGCGGAGTTTTTCCCCCTCTATTGACTGGAATGAGCTTTATGAATATAATAATGTAGATCTCGCATATGACTGCTTATGCTCGAAACCCAATAATTGATAATAAAAATTAAATATAAGGAAAATTAAGAATCAAATTGAAGGATAAAGCTACTAATTACCGACATAAATGCTCTAACGAAATAATATCTAAAATAAAACAGCTAATAGAAAGGAATCATATTATTTATACGAAGAATTCTGAAGAAGCGTTATGGAATAATCCAAAAATATTCTGGGAATTTGTTGGTAACCTGAGAAATGAATCTAGGCTGCCGGGAATAATGGACATAAACGATCGGAAAATGGACGATCCTAAAGAAATTGTTAACGCTTCTGCTGAATATTTTAATAGCAGTATTTATGCCCCATGTAATAGATCTGCGAACGAATTAACTCTTTCATCTGATCAATGTATAGTTTACAAATTTAAAATTGATGTAGCAGACATAAAACTTGCATTAAAAAAAATTTCCGGACAAGCTTACTTCCGGCACTGATCTTATTCCTAGTTTTTTACTAAGAATATGCGCTGACTCTCTTGCTAACCATCTTTGCTTCATTTATAACTTAGCGCTAGAGGAAGGAATTTTCCCGAAAATTTGGAAGGAGAAAAGAGTATACCCAGTATTTAAAGTTGGAGATGAAGAATCGATTAGTAACTATCGGCCAATCTCAATTACAAATAATTTCTCTAAGGTATTTGAGGCTTGTATTGGAAGTTTTAGGTCTTACATCACCAGCTCAAAAGTAGTAGAAGTTCAACATGGCTTTGTTGCTGGCAGATCTACTATAATAAACCTAGCAGTTTACGCACAGTTCATAGCTAGCGCTTTAAAGGATCGGAAACAGGTTGATGTTATATATTTAGATATAGCTAAATGCTTTGACAAACTTAATCATAATATCCTCATTCAGAAACTGCATAAAACTGATTCGCCTGGAAATTTAGTACTGTTACTACTATCTTTCCTACTAGATCAAAAACACTTTGTCCAATATGCTAGACATGGTTCCACCCCCTTTACACCATCCTCCGGGGTGTCGCAGGGCTCTAATCTTGGCCCAATTCTTTCGACAGTTTTCTTTAACGAAATAAATATATCAAGTGAGGCTAATAAAATCATTTTTGCTGATGATACAAAATTGTATATGCAAATTGACTGTGTAAAAGATTGTATAACATTGAAAATTGAGCCTGGAGAGTTTGTGGAGGGGTGTAGAGAATTGTAAATAGAACTGAACATTCGAAAATGTAAGGTAATTTTTTTACATTTACATTTACAAGAAACCGAGATTCGATTCTGTTTAGCTATGAACTGGGCGCAAATCAGATACAAAGAGTTTATATCATCAGGGACCTAGGATTAAATAGTGATCATCATTTAAGATATAAAGCGCACATAGAAACTGTTGTAAAATCTGCTAACCAAGTTTTGGGATTTATTTTTAGGTCCTGTGAAAGCTTAAGAAAATCTAGCACTCTTATTGCACTATTCAATTTTTTCGTTATATCTAAGATAGAAGATGTAGCTGTAATCTGGTGCCCACATTTGAAATGTGAAATTGAACTTCTCGAAAGAATTCAGAGATTGTTAAAAATGCTAGTATTCAGGGAAGATGGAACCTATCCTCTGAGAGGTAGTGGATACAAAAATTTACGTGTGCGACTTATCATGTTCACAATTCCAGAAAGACACATTTGCTCTCACTCTATTTTGTATTTAAGTCGACATGTTCGAAAAGTGCTCAAATAATTTAGATATATTTGATTGTTCATTTCTGAGTTTTATGAAGTATACGAGGGACTATGTTTTGTCTAATAGAGCCATTGACTTATAAGTTGAATCGAATAATTTTGTAATTATTTCTGGCACTTTGTATACAAATTTGACCCTGTAATTGGAATTCTGTTGTGTCTACGTAATAAAGATACAAATACAAAATACAAAAAAAAATCTCTGAATTGTTTAATAAGAAGCATCAGAAAGCACCAAGTCTTCCGAATTCAACGATATGGTCACTTTGATCATAAACAAATTTTATCAATAGTTAGAGGGCAAAACATACCAAACAGGGTTTTCGGCTCCCTTTTTCAGGTGTCAACTGTTAACTGTTCCCAAAAAGTGGTCGACGTTATGGAAAATCTGGAAAAATTTACAGATATTCTTCTAATTTCTTTGATGCAATACATATTTCAAAATTTGGAAAAATTCAATAATTTACTTTTTATGGGGATTTATTTACAAATACATTATCGTGAGAACGAATGAAGATAGGAAGCGGGTCAAGTGGTAGAAAAAAGTACCTTTTTTGAGATTTTGCCTAGCGTCGACCGCTTTCTGAAAACATTTGAAAGTTGAGGCTTGAAAAAGGAGGCCGAAAACCCCTGTTTTTTGGGGATTTTTTGCTCTCTCAATATTGACAAATTTTTTTTTAAATAAAGAAGATTATATCTTTGAATTCGGATGCTTTCTATTAAATAATTCAGAGATTTTTTTTTCAGCGAGCTTAAATCAAAAGAAGTGAGGGACCCCGACTTCGGGCCCCGACACTAGTATAGTTACTATAGTGGTCCATAAATCTTTTTCTTTGAATTTTCAACTCAAAAGTTCTCATTAAATTTAGCTATAGAATAAAAATGAGGAATTACTTCTTAAATAGTAACCCCATAAGTCTGGTTTATAAGGCCTCAGAGAAGTCCCATAAGTAAAAAATTGGGGTTTGCGAGTTTTTGGTGCCAACTGTAATATTATTGCCGTTTTTGAAAATAAAAATTGTTTTTAATAAATAACATACTAGTCTCTCATGATATTTTTTACTATTCTTAGCCATTTTCTTTTAGAATAGAGTTAAAAAGTCGCTGAGCTTTCCGAATTTTTCAACTGTTTTGTAACTTTTCAGTTAGAGCGAGGCAGTCCTCAATTAAATTTAACAGAGATGAATTTTTGAACTATTTATTATTATTTATAATAATATTCTCTTAGAATATTGCTAGAAAGTTGAACCTTTTTCTTAAATTTTCCACTTCTTGTTCACTTTTTAATTAGAGCGAGGTAATAATTAATTTAAGTTAACAGAAATGATTTTTCGAACAATTTGTTATTATTGATGATAATAGCAATAATATATCAATATATAACATTTGATATAATAATAATAACATTATTAATGTGAGGAAGCTGCGGTTTTTTATGAAACTTTAAAATTATTGTGCATTTTCCCCGTAGAGTGTGGTAATAATAATGCAATTTAGCAAACATAATTGTTTGAACAAATTTTTATTTTTTACTATATTAATACAAGATGGTTGCGATTTTTCCTGAAATTTTAAACTTTTTCTCCATTTTTCACTTAGTGAGATGATAATTAATACAAGTTGAAAACAGTAATTGGTTAAACAATTTATTATTTTTTATAACTATCTTCTCTTGTAGTAATGGCAGAAAGTTGCGGGTTGTTCTGAGATTTTAATTTTTTAATCAGGAACAAATAATTACTTCAAGGAAAATTTACATTTGATATTATCCATGGATAAAATTTGAGGAATATTTTAAATATCTGTTTGATTTCAAAAAATATATATTCCCAAAAAAAGAGAGATTGTTAAAAGAATTATTCTCTTTAACGGTTCTTCAGTTTCTGTTAAAAACTATCAGGGTGTTTTTTTTAACTTGAGACAACGAAATATCTCAAAAAATACGCATCCTACGGAAAAAATGTCTGGAATAAAAACTTTTTATTTTCGAGGGGGAAAAAAGATTTGTTAAAATTTACCCCACCCTCACCCCCACAGGAGGCAGGAGTGGGGGTAACTTTGTAATTTCAAATGGCAACCCCAATTTTTTATCACAGATTCAGATTCTCCTTTACGAAATACGTAAGTTTTATTCGGAAAATTTGTTTCGATTCGCGATAGATGGCGCTGCAATTGCGAAAAACGAAATTGTTGACACTACTTTCAGCTCTACCCAGGAATAACGACGCGGATGTAGTAGTTGTCTATTCCCTTCGGGGTGCTTAATTCCGGTGAGTTCCCTTGCCTCTCACCATCCATCGGGGTGCTTGATTTCGGTGAGTCCCCTTGCCTCTCACCACAGGGATGCTTGATTTCGATTAATTATTTTACAATAAATGCTCAAAATGGTGTCCTCGCACTTCGATGCACTTGTTAATCCGAGCTTTGAAAGATTCCACACAACTGCGAATTGTGTCTGTTGATATTTGTGCACAAGCAGACCTGATTCGCTCGATCATGTTATCACGAGTTGTGGGCACTTCTTGATACACGCAATTCTTTAGATAACCCCACAAATAGAAATCCGGCGCCGTAAGATCTGGCGATCTGGCAGGCCAATTTACTGGACCTCCTCTACCGATCCATCGTCCATTGAATTCGCGATTGAGTACTTCCCTCGCGATTGCCGCATAATGTGCTGGACAACCGTCATGTTGAAACCACATGTTGTGTCGCACTTCCAAGCTTAGGTCTTCCAGCAATATTGAAAGTTGCTTTTCTAAAAAGTCACGATATTTTTCACCGTTCAAATTTCCATCAATAAAATACAGATCGATAAGTTGATCTCCAGTTATTCCACACCAAACGTTCACGGACCATGGACGCTGATGCTCAACTTCACGCAACCAATGTGGATTTTCTACACTCCAAAAATGCATGTTGTGCCGATTAACGTTACCATGGTTTGTGAAAGACGACTCGTCTGTGAAGAGTACTAGAAAAAAGAAATTCGGGTTTCCTTGTATCTGCTGAACCGCCCATTGACAAAATGTCACTTGGTTCTGAAAATCATTTCCATGAAGTTCTTGATGCAGTGAAATATGATACGGATGATAATTATTACGTTTTAATACCTTCCAAACACTGAATAGAGACATTCCGGAATCGCGGCTTAGTTGTCGAGTACTAACATGAGGGTCATGAGTGACTGCAGCTAAAATTGCAATTTCATTATCAACTCCAGTAACTGTTACTTGACGCTTCCTTTTTTTCGGTTGTACACTTCCGTCAGTGATGAAGTTTCTGACAACCCGGTAAAAAGAAGCGCGTGAAGGAACACATTCTGGAAAGCGTTGAGCATAAAGCGTGAGAGCATCATTGATATTCCTGCCACTTTCTCCATAAATGAGAATCATTTCAATCTTCTGTTGCTGAGATAGAATTTCCATTGTAAAAGTAATGAAGTAAGGTAATGAGGAAATACAACGACACCCAACCCAACTCAAACGAATGTGACCGACAACAATAACCCAAACGAAAGCAACCAACACACCCAAATCAAATGAACACAATCAGCCTTCCTAATGAATAAACGTTAAGCACGGACAGACGCGGTTATCGCTCGGCCGGAATGACGTTGAGGATTGTAGACAGTGGAGACTCGATGATATGTAATGTCTACATCCAAAATGGACTGTCGTCAACCAACTGCATTCGGGAATGGTTTTCGACAGTTTTATCACTTTTACTCTCCCGTTGCCAAAAGTTCAAGCACCCCGATGGACGGTGAGAGGCAAGGGGACTCACCGAAATTAAGCACCCCGAAGGGAATAGACAACTACTACGTCCGCGTCGTTATTCCTGGGTAGAGCTAAAAGTAGTGTCAACAATTTCATTTTTCGCAATTGCAGCGCCATCTATCGTGAATCGAAACAAATTTTTTGAATAAAACTTACGTATTTCGTTAAGGAGAATCTGAATCTGTGATAAAAAATTGGGGTTGCCATTTGAAATTACAAAGTTACCCCCACCCCTGCCTCCTGTGAGGGTGGGGGTGAGGTAAATTTTAACAAATCTTTTTTCCCGCTCGAAAATAAAATGTTTTTATTCCAGACATTTTTTCCGTAGGATGCGTATTTTTTGAGATATTTCGTTGTCTCAAGTTAAAAAAACACCCTGTATAGCCAAAGAAAAGTTTTAATTTGAGCTATCCTTCTAGAAAATCAGACTAAAAAACTATTGATTCAAATGATACTTACCTCTACATAGTTTTTACAAGCATTGAAATCCAAATTTTATTATTTCATAAATAATGATTGAATTTAAAATCAAAGAATCCCTCTTAATTGAAATGCAAATAAAGTGATATTTAAAAATCAGATCGTGGAACAGGTGACTGTATAATCCTTTTTATACCTTTAATTCTGTATTACTTTTTTCTCCTGATTGAGATAAAATTATTATTTAATAAGAATTAAGCTGATTATTTGCGTTGAAAAAATTGTATTTTAGGCATACACATTGAAACTTTTTGTAAATTAATATTTCAGTTCCCACTGCTTGTACCTAAATGTCCCCAATAAATATTTCGAAATATTTGTCAATATTAAAAAAAAATAGGAACTCGAGAGAACATGCCGAAGTTCTGAAATACTCGGTCGTAACATTTATCTGAAAATAAAATTTTCTGGACATTTTTGAATGTTGTAGAGGTTTCTAAAATATTTTGGAGTAGAATATTCTACAATGTAATTTGTGAAGAATAGAATCTTGTATACAGGGTGTTTTTTTTAACTTGAGACAACGAAATATCTCAAAAAATACGCATCCTACGGAAAAAATGTCTGGAAGAAAAACTTTTTATTTTCGAGGGGGAAAAAAGATTTTTTAACATTTACCCCACCCCCACAGGAGGCAGGGGTGGGGGTAAGTTTGTAATTTCAAATGGCAACCCCAATTTTTTATCACAGATTCAGATTCTCCTTTACGAAATACGTAAGTTTTATTCGGAAAATTTGTTTCGATTCGCGATAGATAGCGCTGCAATTGCGAAATTAAGCACCCCGAAGGGAATAGACAACTACTACGTCCGCGTCGTTATTCCTGGGTAGAACTAAAAGTAGTGTCAACAATTTCGTTTTTCGCAATTGCAGCGCCATCTATCGCGAACTGAAACAAATTTTCCGAATAAAACTTACGTATTTCGTAAAGGAGAATCTGAATCTGTGATAAAAAATTGAGGTTGCCATTTGAAATTACAAAGTTACCCCCACCCCTGCCTCCTGTGGGGGTGGGGGTGGGGTAAATTTGAGCAAATCTTTTTTCCCCCTCGAAAATAAAAAGTTTTTATTCCAGACATTTTTTCCGTAGGATGCGTATTTTTTGAGATATTTCGTTGTCTCAAGTTAAAAAAAACACCCTGTATAATACTCTGGAAATTTCTAGAATAATTTAGAATTTTACTGAAAATTCTTTATTTCCTAAATTCGCTGAAAAGTATATACTATCTTTGACTTTTCCAGACGATTCTGTGAATTCTGTAATATTTTCGAATTTTTAAGAACATTTTCAAATTTGTTTGAATGCTTTGTAATAGAATATTGTACAATGTTTTCGACGAATCTGGAATTATTATATTTCGCAATTCTTGATTTACAAAATGGTGTAACATTAATATCCGAAGTCGCGATTGTTTTGTATCGGTTTGAACTCAAAGCTATATTTTCTATTTGAGAATATTTCTTTATTTTGAAGCTGAATGACGACACTTTTATATGTGTTAAAATTACGATAAACGTTATCACATATTTTTCCTCTAAACTTTTTTGTACATTCAGGCAATAAATTATTACACATTGCAAAAGCTAAAAATTATCAGTATTTGCTTCAGACATTATGTACTCGGCACATGTATGTATTTTTTATTTGTTTAGATCTTATACTAGTTCCTGAACTTAACATTCCAATTGTCAAATTAATTACAATTTTTGAATGATATTTTTTCTGACAGAGTAGATATATTTAGATATACCTATATTATTTAATTATAATAGAATGCAAAATCTCGGCGGCTTTTCAAAAAATTTGAAGAATTGTTATCTTCGGAAAGGCCATCTTTCGAAATATAATTTATGAGATAATATAAAAACAATCTGAGTTTTTAAAGATATGAAATGAAATTGTATTCTTTAAAAAAAGTCGAGGGGTTGAATAGAATGCAAAATAATTTAAGTGACTTCTACAAAATCTAAGCATCAGAAATTTGCAAGAATGTGCAACAATTTAACAAAAATTCGAGTGAATTAAAAAAAAACTATATTCATCTTTGAAAAAATATAATCTTAACGAGTTTTCAATAAGTGTCAAGAGACTCTCTTAAAAAGCTTGTCCCGAGAAACAGTGTATTAATTTTCATTTCTGAAAACATCACACTTAGTACAAGGGCAAAATAATAAAAATGAAAGAATTAAAAAAAGAAAACCTTTAAATCCACTGCCTTGCATTGATTTTGGTCAATTTTTTGTAGAACTTTTTTGATGAGGGTTGAAAAAAGAAAAGAAAGACAAGAGAAAAAGAACAAGAAAGGGGATTCAAAGGTAATCTTTTTATTTAATTTTTATTTTGCCTTATTTGTATTTATTGTTTTCAGAAGTTGAAATTATTGCGTTGTTCCTCTGAACAGATTAAAAAAAGTCTTTTGAAACTTATTTAAAACGCGTTATTTTCCGCATTCTTACGAAAAATATGAATAAGATAGAAATGATTGCTCTAAAGCAAAAAGCGTGTGATTGATTTAATCAGTTATTATTCTCAGTTAAAGTCACTTAAGTTCTTCCAAATTTACTTTAATTTTGCAGAGATCTAAATTCAATTGACTATTTACTAAGGCTATGGATTTTTTAATTCACTTGATTTTAGTTAAATTGTTGCGCATTCTTACAAATTTCTCATTTGCTTGCATTTTTTAAAATCACTTAAATTTTTTGGAATTTTATTTAAACCCTCGATTTTTCTTCAATTACTATAATTTTATTTAACAATAATTTGGTTCCTTGACTTTCATTGCAGCTTTTATTGTTGTTATAAAAAATGCGAATTTTAGTTTTTCAGAGGCAAAAATGTTTTTTCGCCTCAAGCGACACACAATTAAATCTCCCGGAGGATATATTCGCTATAATAGTACAAAGGTGGAAAAAACAAATTAAAATAAAGTGGAAAAAGTTAAATACCTGTATATTAATTTGCATAATACTACACCGTATAGAAAATTCTTAACAATTTTTTCAAAACATCTTATAAATAAAAATGTTTGAAAATGGCCTTTTTGAGAGAACCAATTTTTGAAATAAATAATTAGGGTAAACTGTCGATTAAATTTAACAAAAAAATTTTTTTTTCTAATTCGAAGGTTTTTCAAATTCACAAGTATTCTAATTCATTCTCTAATTAAATAGTATAAAAGAAGCTAATTACAGGAGATTTAGTATAATTTGATATATTTACTAGGTGAAAAAAATTGGGGATGATATTTGATTATGAAAGCTAGAAAATGTAGAAGTACTTTTTAAGCGATAAAATACTATTGAATAAGTTATTGACACTTTTGTGTAAAAGGCCTTAATATTTGAATGAATTCCAATGATCAGGAAAAATTTTAGAATACTAATCTAAAAACATAAGTTCAATCCGCTTATATTTAGTAATCCAGAAAAATATGGAATATTAGAGATATTCTGAATTCTTTATTTTCTTGACTGGGATATTTATGCAAGAATATAACATTTATTTCTTAGAACTCGTATCAATCTTCAAAAATGTGAATATTTTCTCAATTCCATCAGAATAATAATTGTCTCATTTTCTTTTATTTGTGAAGAAGATCTCAACCTGAAGGCTCATTTACAAAAAGTTCTGAATATATTCCAACAGAATTTTCTTCCTTGAACATCGGCTTCATTCAGGCGAGATTTGTTATCTCCAATCTTCTGAAGGCCAAAAAATCAAAATTATGTTTAACACAAAATTCGTAATGACGTAATTAGGTAAATATTCGTAATGCGCAACTATAATTGGAGTCCGATTTTCATATCTTAGTTAGTCAATGAGACCTAATTAATTACATTTTACATTTATAATTAGATGTTCTAGGAACTCGGCGTTTTCTAGAGAACCCAGTGGTGATACAATACTTTAGTGAAAATACAGGTTGAAATCAATGGACAATTAAAAGAAAAATTAATCCGGTCTTTTCGGCTTACCAACCGAGAATGCACATGGTGTCATTCTCCTTGCTATTGCTGATCGTATCCCCATATCTCGAAAATTTTATGATGTAAGTGTTTCAAAAGCTGTTAAAATCACATGCCAAGAGCTTTAATTTGAGCCATCTTCGATGAAAATTGGACTAAAAGAAAAGCTTTCACGATAGGAATCTGAAAAACCAAATTCCTTCATTGTTCTTATTTCTAACCATTGAAATGAAAATGAAAAAAATATGTGATAGAAAATTTTATTTTATTATAAGTGTTTTTAGCATAGCGTTCAAACCCCTGAAAATTCATTAATTTCAGGAATCACTATAAAAATATTGTATGCTGGAATTCGTACCCTTTATATTTGGTCGCACTGAAAAGATAAGAGTCGAATTTATTTTTTCAATTTAGAGCATTACATTTCTAATTACTTCTATCTTTTAGAATTTTCATATTTTAGATATCATATTCTTAATTATTAATTTTTATTTCAAACGCTAAATTAAAAGAATCTCATTTTTGTACAATTCTAATTCATTTATACTTCACAACATAATCCTGCAAATGAACACAATAATTTGGTTGAAATTGGAATCCTTTGATACTCTGTTTCACATTTACACATAGGCTTAATTTACGGCTCAATCATTATTACGATTTTTCACATCTTAAGTAAATATTGCCATAGTTAGGAAGTAACACTAGACGAAAATAATACATTTTTCATGGTTCTTACCTCTATATTCTAAAAACAAACTGTGAAGATTTTGCAGATACATTTATTTTATGTATAATTCTTTCTTGTAAGAAATCTGTATGTAAAAAAATGTGCATTCTAAGTTTTAATTATTATTGCAATAATACCTAACTAAAAATATGAAAACTTGGCTCATATCGCAGGATGAAACAATTCTTCAAAATTATAATATTTTTCAATTTAATCAGAATCGTAAATGTCTTCACAGAAAAAAACAGAAGATAAACTTTACATCAATTTCCGACGAAAGATTCTCTGCAACGAAAATTAACTTCACAGGATAAACTTTACGCTCTAAAAAACTTGTTTTTTTGTTATTCAAGAATATCTTTGCATGAAGGCTTTCTTTAAAAATAACTATTGCATATTCTTAAACAGGATTATTATTTCTTGAATGTCAGCTTCACTCAGGCGAGATTTGTTATTTTAAATCTCTTGAAGGTCAAAAAATAACATTTATATTTAACACAAGCGTAATTATCACAGAAAAAACAGAAGTGTATTTTTGTTTCGAGTGATTTTTGAGTTGATAAAGTTCAGCTTCTTGGCATCCAAACAAAACAAGAGTTAATAAAGTTGATATGGTAAAGATTTTCCATGTGAAGGGTGAATCATAAAACGTGATGGTAATTTTTGTCGCAGCTAAAGATTACTCTGAAATCGCTGTAAAGATTACATCTTGTTTTTTTCTGTGATGTAATCAGGTCATTCGTCATTCGTAACTATTATCCGAGTACGATTTTTCTATCTTACAATGAGTGCCTTTCAGAGCAAAACGACCTTTTTCTTATCAGAAGGAGGTCCACTACGTGGAGGTGGATCTGAATAGTCGATGTCTATACCATCAAATCCGTATGTTTTCACGAAGCTGAAAATATTATTAACATGTTTTTCTCGCAGATTCGGATCAGCCAATACTCAGTAAAATAAAATATAGAACAAATTATCATCTAAGGCCCAGAGCAAACTGTCGGCTCAAAATAAAGCACCAGTGCATTTTTGATGTTGGAATTTCTAAATAATTCTTTTCAAGAAAAATGAATTCAAAGTTAGCAATTGCATTTAGAGCAAGTGTCATATTTTTTCTCAAAAAAGCTGAAATAACTTTTGCTGCTTTTTTTAGGCCTTACCTCCCGCGGTTGCTGAGGGAACTTCATTTAATTTTTTTAAAACTAGATTGAAAGTTTTTTATCTAAAAACCGTGCGTATCAATTTTAGATCAATATTCTTGAGATTTCGGCAGACATATTCTCTCAAATATGTTAATAATATCAAACGTGAATATATTTTTGTCCTATTTTTTATTAAATTTCACTAATTTTTCTTCATAATTTGTTTTTTATTCAATAATTATGAATTGAAATCGAAACGCGCAACATTACCAAACAAGGTAGGACAACTTGGCGCAGATGCACTTTTTGGAAGACACATTAATTAACTGTTTTGATGGACTTCAACTAAATTATCTCCATGCATAGAGCATTGTTAAGATATTGGCCTGAACAAAATATATTTCATTACAATATTTTACTTTATATTTGAATTTTAATCGTGCATTTTCCTTTATGTGCACCGCATTCGCTGCCGCTCCCCTACTCGTACCAAAAATTAATATTTTTCAGAATAATCCTCTTCTTATGAAATTGGGACTTCAATTGAATAGTCATATGTGTATTAAAATAAATGAATTAAAATAAAAAATGGTCCTAATGTTTGTCTTGACTGATTTTTCTTCTTCATAGAGGAAGCTTTGTGATGGTAATGCTTTTTTGTGAATACGATAACTAGAAAACGGTTCCAAATAAATTAATTAAATTTGGAGAGCTTATTTTCCTCACTAATATTTTGGAACCAACCGAAGGATTTCTAACAAATTTATTGCATTTTTTTAGTACTCAATAATATTTTAAAAATCGGTTTTTATAGTAAAACTTTTTTCACCAGCATAATTCAAAGTTGATGCAAGAATATAAAAGATTCCTTTGTTCGAGACGAATCGATTGACCTAGAATATTGATACTTTTTGTCAAAGAGTGGGGAAGTTATGGTATTTTATATATTTTGAAAATCGGTTTTTTTTATAGTAAAACTTTTTTCATTAACATAATATAAAGTTGATGCAAGAACAGAAAAGATGCGTTGATTCGAAAAGAATAACTTATGCTTCCTCTATGAGGAAACAAATACATTTGCTAACAGGAAGCAAATTGCTCGTGAAATGAGCACCATATAATTACAAATACAAACAAAGTGGAAACACTCGAGATCGAATTCACAGCTAGTTTTTATTATTTCAGTGTATTAGGGGTTGATGTTTTAATATTCCAGCAAAAAACCCTATCAGTGACACAAATCTGAATGTTGCCGCCAGATTTGGTGAACTGAGATGATAAAAAAATTCGTAAGGCCAATCAGGGATGCCGAAATTCAAGACAGCACATATGACTGTATAAGAAATTATTTTCGCAGAGGCAGTAATCGACTTTCCTATTGCTAAGTAAAGTCACGTGTTCTTATCAGCATGAGGTAAATCGATGCTGAGTATTACACTGAGAAGAGAATTTTCCATTAATTGAAAAAACTTTGTCCTTGAATAAATATTAGAATTTGGTTGAATGAAACAATTTTTTGTTTATTCAAAATATAGTTATTTGATTCAAACGAAATTTTCAGTTGTGTCTACCAAATATTACACCTAGAAAAAGATTTGGTTAAAATAACAAAATGTTCTGCTGAAACAACTAAATGTTTAGTTCAATCAAACAAACGGTTTATTAAATTAACCAGAACTTCGGTGGGCCATATAGCAATAAATTCTATTGTATGATTCGACCAAATTTTTGTTGAATCCACAAAAAATTTTCTGAGTGTGATGAAATAGATGATGTAGATGAAGTAGATGATGGATATGATGAATTGAAACAAAAATTTTTTCCATAGAAAAGTCTCACCAGCACTGCCTCAATTTGTTTCTCTGATGACTCGGTTATCATTAGGGAGTAACATTTTTACTTGATGGAACATAGGAGCGTATTTAAATTTTTTTGAGGTCGTCTAACCTAACATTCTATTTGCACGATCGGTGCGGGGTGGGGTCTTCACAAAGTCCACAATTAAAAATGGTTATAACCCTTCGGGGTTTCTGTCGCATCATTTTGTATTGATGGCGCAAATGAGCACATTTGTAGTATTATTATTGATTTTCTTTTTACTTTTCATTAATGCTAGCAATGATAGAAAATATTATTCGGTTTTTCTAATTTCAATTTTATCCACATTTTGGTCTAACTGAAAAGTCACTAAGTTTGAAAAATTACTGTGATACTTTGTATCTGACTACAGACAGATATACCTTTGTCAAAATTGTTTTTTCTGGCTCAGGTGTCTTAAAGCGTGGAGATTTTCTGAGAATCGACGTTTTCAAATTATTAAAAATTATTTAATTGATTACTTATGCCCTCATATTCGGATGAGAATGTGAAGATATCAGTTTCAGTCGGTTTATAATATTGAATTTAGAAAAACATGGATTAGAGATGTAATAAATTCTTTATTCTTCCGAATTGAATTCAAACAAGAAATTAGCATTTGTTTCTGAGAACTCTGTTCAAAGTCTTCAGAAGTGGGAATTTTTCTCCGCAATGTCCATCGTGATCATCATTGTCTATGATATCCATCATGGCACCACCAAGATGCATCTTGTCAGCATATTCAGCCTTCGCCCTGATGGAACTAAAAAATGAATATTGAAATTAAATATTCTAATCCATACTGATATACATAATTGACAAAAAAATATTTGAATACTTACCGAACATCATCATAGGCTATAATTTGCTTCCCTTCATGAATGTATGGCACTTGCTGTTCTTCGTCGTAGGAGTATGGCCATCTTGTTATGTCGTCACAAATTCGGACATATCCATCCTGATAAAATGGTGCCGTTCTAAAAAATGGGGTGAATTTACCCAGAGTATAGATATTTGCATCGGAAGTAGTTCCTAGTATTAACTTGCTTGGTGGAGCAAATTGCGAAATCCAGTATTTCACGACGTAATCCTGCGAAATGTATTGATTGAAAAATCATTACATGAAATTAAAGGGAATATATTTCTACTTGCGAAATTAGGGAATAACTTTAATTGTATTTCGTGAATTTTTGAATGTCAATCTTTTAAAAATTATTAATTTTGATTGAATTACTTATTTACATTAAAAAGCATAATACTTGAAGTTTATAAAAATTGAAAAATATTCAGAATGTACTTACAATGTTCTTCTTGCGTTCCTCGGCATCTTCCTTTGATGAATGATACAGTGGAGAAGTATGGCCAATATTCTTCTCCTCATTATATTCTCTGTGAAAATCGAATGTCTTTAAGTTAATGAAGTCCACATACGTGGATATTCCTTTAATATCATATAACGTCTCAGCCATTGCTTCATTAGGATCAACTTTCACAGATAAAATGAGACGTTCTTTGTCGAATTTTTCTCTGAGTGCCTTTAAGAGTAAAACGAAATTTTTCTTATTTTTCTTTTCAGAAGGATATTTACTAAGTGCAGGTGGATCTGAATAGTTGATGTCTACACCATCAAATCCGTATTTTTTCACGAAATTGAAAATATTATTAACAAGTTTTTCTCGCAGATCCGGTTCAGTCAATGGTCTGTAATGTAAAATATAGAGGAAATTAATATTTTGGGCCTTGAGCAAACTGGAATAACTTTCGCTGCTTTCTATTTTCTTTTAGGTCTCACTTCCTGCAATTGCCGAGCAAACTTCATTTAATTTTTTTTTTCAAACTAAAGTTTTTTGGCTTGAAAATGCTGCGTATCAATGTTGGGTCAACATCTGTCTCAAAGATACACAGTGTTCATGAGTTTAATCTTACCAGATTAAACACAGATTGAAGTACGATTTTCCATCGTGAACTTCAAATTGATTGATATTTTTTTAACTTGTTCAAATAAATGCAAATATCTCCGACATTAACATGAGATTGACAGAAGTGAGCCAGTTTCTGATGAAACATCAAAGTTTTTGATTCTTTATGATTTTAGGATTAAATTTGATGAATTTTAGTGATTTAAAATGTTGTCTTTAATCATGGGTGCAAATATAAAACTCACTCATTGTGGAAATGTTTAAGATATTTCGGGCCGATTATTTGCATTGCAGCTAAGGTTTTTAGCTTTGGGTTCTTCTTTTTAAGATTGTTGAAATCTTTATATCCATTATTTTCTATATCTGCATCTGGATCAACAATTTCAACAGAAGCGTTTGCATTAATTCCAACGTGAGTGTAAAATATGTGAGTGCAAAGATGTACATCGATGTCATTTATCAGAAGTTCTCCCTTATCATGTGGCAAGTTTAGCATATAGTAGCAGCCAATGATTTCTGGGGAATAATAATAAAAGATTAAGCTTAAAAAAGTAATATTTATAATGCATTTTCCTTTTTCAGATGTAATTAATACAAGATGATATATCACTTACTTCCACACTCTTCAGCAGATTCGTTGGAAGGTGCTGGTAGCTTACTGCCTGTGGCAAAAGTTAAGCATATTCCAGCAAAAAGTATTAACTTACGCATCTGAAAAAAATCAAATCGGAATATTAGAAAATAGGTAAACATTCTACATATATAGAAGGCTTACTAGTGTATTATTCTTTACATTAATATTCATTTTTATACTTTGTTATTTGAAGAGAAAACGTATGATTTCTTATGCACAATAACAAAAGAAACAAAGGAATGATTATTATTTTTGGAAAACAATTCTGGATAAATAAAAATTTGAATAACATACTCTTATGCGTTCAAAGAACGGTCCAGTTCAATTGATGCTAGTTTTATTAATTTCCTGTAGTAAAAGTCATATTTTAATATTATTACACAATAAAAAACAGGTTATATGTATATTTTAAAAATATTCTCAGTTTAGAAATATCTTACAAGTTAATGAAATTAAAAAATCTTAAATTTTATTGTTAAACTGATCGTAATACAACTGAGAAGAATCGTACGTACCTTTGTTTTTCCGAAATGTTCTTTAAGAATTTCGAAAGAATACAATACTCTAGTTAAACGTGGAAGCCCTTTTATACTCTCTCTTACATCTATAAAACGACTGAATTTACGGCGTGATCATTGATGAGGATTTTTCATATCTTTTGTCAATATTGCTGTCGTTAGGAAATAACACTAGCGGAAAGTGATTTATTAGTCACGGTTATACTTTTCAATGTAATATTCTGAAGACAAGCTGTGTAATTTACGAGTACAATAAAAATAAAACTGCTTTAATACCAACGCGTATTATGAATTATAAAATATGCATTTATTGAAATGATAAATTTTTTAGGGTAGTTAAGAATAAAATTCAGTGTAGATTAAGAAACAATTATCAAAGTAATCATGAGAAATAAAGTTTGTACTGTATTTTGCAGTATCTGAATAAAAAGTCCCAGGCCGAGGTATAGAAATAAATATAATATACATTTAATATAACAATGATGAACATAATATTGAAACTAGCTGTGAATTCGATCTCGAGTGTTTCCACTTTGTTTATATTTATAATTATTATATGGTGCTCATTTCACGAGCACATTGCTTCCCATTAGCAAATGTATTTGCTTCCTCATAGAGGAAGCATTAGTTATTTTTTTCAGTAATAGGAAAACCAAAGTCTTCATTTTGCTTAATTTAAAAATAGAAATTTACAAAAAATGAAAAATTTTAAAATAATACAAAAAATGTCTTAAATATGAAGACATTGAGTTGAACAAATTAATTGTCAACCAAAAAAATATCAATTCTCGACAAAATAGTTGAATTTTCAACTAAAGTGATCAATCTTCAAAAATAATGATGAATGTTCAACTGGAATAATTGAATTTCAAACCAAAAACATAAATTATCTACTAAAATGACGACTCTTTTAACTGAAATGGTGGAATTTTTAACCAAAAAGATGAATATTCAACCATGAAGATTAATTTTCTACAAAAAATACGAATTTTCTACACAAAATATGAATTTTCAACCAAGTTGTGAAATTTGCAATTGAGAATGATGAATTTTTAACCAATTGTTTAATTTTACAGAAAAAAAATTGAGAAGAATGTTCAACAGAAAATAGAATAGCTAAATGTTAAATTAAACAAATTAATTTTTAACGAAAAAAAAAACGATTTTCAATCAAACAGTTCCATTTTTAACCAATGTGATGAATTTTCAACTGAAATAATGAATCTTCAACTGCAATAGTTCAATTTTATACCAGAAAGGTACAACAAATTTTCACCAAATGTTTTAATTAAAAAAAAGATCAATCACCAATAAAACAGTTAAACTGTTGTCTAAAAAGATACTTTATTAACCAAAAATAGAATAGTTGAATTTTCTGTTAAAAAAACTAATTTCTAACAAGAAAAAAATATGAATTTTTAACCAAAGTGATCAATTTTCAAATGAAATGATGAATCTTTAACTGGAATAATTGAATCTTAAAACAAACAGATAAATTTCTAATTGAAATTATGAATCTTTCACTGAAATGGTTGAATTTTCAACCAAAAAGATGAATATTCAACCGTGAAGATTAATTTTCTAAATAAGAATACAAATTTTCAACACAATATATGAATTTGCAACTAAGTTTTTGAATTTGCAACTGCAAATGATACATTTTTAACCAACAGTTGAATTTTACAAAAAAAAATACAGAAGAATTTTCAACAAAAAATAGAATAGTCAAACGTCAATTAAACAGTTGAGCTGTCATATAAAAAAACTACATTTTTTATCAAAAATAGAATAGTTAAATTTTCTTTAAAAAAAACTAATTTCAAACAAGAAAAAGCGAACTTCCAACAAAATAGTTACATTTTCAACTGGAATAGATGAATTATCGGTTGGAAGAATTGATTTTCAACAGGGTCGTTAAATTTTCAATCGGAAATGAATTTCCAATCAGAATGATGAATCTTCAACTGGGATAATTGAATTTTACACCAAAAAAGTACAAAGAATTTCACCAAATATTCCCATTTTTAATTAAAAGAGATCAATTAATCGAACAGTCAAATTTTCATGCAAAAAAGATACAATTTTAACCAAAGATGAAATAGTTAAATTTTCTATTAAAAAAAACAACTAATTTCTAGCAAAAAAAAACGAATTTTCAACAATATAGTTACATTTTCGACTGGAATAATGAAAGATTTAGTAAAAAAAACTGATTTTCAACATGGTCGTTAAATTTGCAATCAGGGATGAATTCTCAACTAAAATAGATGAATTATCAACAAACAATGTAATGTAATTTAAATTTCAACCAAAAAAGATTTCAGTTTTTAATAAAAAATAGTCCAAGTTCGACCAAACAAGACAAATTTTCAAGAAAAGTTGTGTTTTAAATTAAAAAATACTTTTCAGTCAACAAAGAAAACAAATTTAAAAAGAACAGTTGAATATTCAAGGAAAACTATGAATTTTCAACCAAGAAGAATAATTTTTTACGAAAAAGGACGAATAATCAATAAAACACAGGAAGATATTATTGATTAAAAGAAAGAAAACGAGAAAAGGATACTTAGCCTAATATTTGATTTACACTTTACTTTGACCAAGTTTCTTAAGTTTTGACTTCATCCTACATGGTTGCTTCTTCTTTTTCTTTCATCTAAAAAAAACTCATTCTCTATAACAAAAATTTTTTGCAAAAATAAAATATAATTCACTTCGTCCACGAAAACTACCCTTTGTAGGTTAGGTTTCTCAATTTTAACGAAAACTTATACTCAATTTATTTATCTCTATGAACGATTGAAATAAAAGTTCATTGTACCATTTAGTTCGTTTTGATATAGAAAATAATATCAAATAAGCCACATTAATAAAAAAAAACACATTTCTTTGCTGTTCCATAATAGGGACATCCATTATGGAACACCGGTACAAGAGTCCAAAAGTTGTTTCATAATAGGTACATAATGGTCGTTCCGTATTTTCATAAATAAAATAACTTTGCCTAAACTCAATTAAACTATTAATAGGTGTTTCGCATTCAGAAAATATCAGCGCATTCATTTATATAAACATTTTGTAAATATATTCTACTATCGTTCAAAAATTAACGAAAATCTCAAAACCTCCTCAAAATTTGTCTCATGATAGGTACCTTTACCTTATGCGAATGAAAAAAGTTTTACTATAAAAAACCGATTTTTGAAATATCATTGAGTGCTTAAAAAAATGCAATGAATATTTTTTAGAAATCCTTCGGTCAGTTTCAAGATATTAGTGAGGAAAATAAGTTCTCCAAATTTTATCAATTTATCTACAGCCGTTTTCTAGTTATCGTGTTCACAAAAAAGCGTGACATCCACACATCCACACACACATCCGGACAATTGCTTAGAACATTGCATTAGACATTTTTAAATTAGGAAGGGTTCCATCAAATGAATTTGAAAATGTTGGAAAATGTTACCATTACAAAGCTTGCTCTATGAGGAAGCAAAAGTATGCATTTTGGACAGAATCGAATGCGAAGCACCAGATACGGGATGAGAATGTGTTCGTTAGAGCCGAAGGAGCTTTAACAAAAGAGAATTAACAATCACGAAATTACTGTTGCAGATGCTTTGATCTTTATTTTTGAAAAGTTTGTGCATAAATGTGGGGGAAGTACAAAGGCCGAGCGTGTAGTGCGAGGTAAATACATCATCGAGCGCGATGCGCGAGATAAATATATTATAGATATATTATATTCTGGTTAAGAATATCCTATCATTAAGACTTAATGAGAAAATTATTCAATATTCGTAAACTCTTTCTTGAATATCGGCTTCACTCAGGCGAAATTTTTTATTTGTTGTTTGTTACTCAACGATACCTAATTAAATACTTTTAATTCTATTACTTGTTGATACGTTTTAAAAACATATTACATTCATCATATTTGCATGTGAACATTATTCTTTTTTAAATTTGAGAAAAATATATTTAGTGGATTTACAAAGCACCTCAAAATGTCAATACGCATTTTTCATGAGAATTTATTTTGTTGAACATTGGAAAAAATTCACACGAAATTCCCAAATATCGAATTTTGCTAAAAAATTGCATCAAGTTGTTGCGTGTTGTTTATTTCGGAATGTTCATATGTTCTGTTAATTCTAAAAAACGAGGAGCTATGATGCGTACAGAGGGGGTGGCGATGCAACAAACCAATCAAAAATGGGTTTGAAAAATGAAGATTCTGAAATCTAATTAAGAAATCGGTTTGAAAGCTCCAGATTCGTTTTCTCGCAAAAATTCTTTCGAAATCCTCATTTAAGGTTTTTCCTCCCAGACGCCACATTTTCTTTGTGATAATACTTTGTCCAGTAATGATTTTACTTTCTAGTTTACTCAATTTCACTCTCTTTACATCTGAATGGTTGTAAGCAACTTACATTTAAACCTGAACATATTCCATGTATCAGTATTAACTATTATACATAAATAGCGAAGCTTCTAGACACATTGAAAATGTTTGTTCTACGCTCACTGAACGACTAGCCAACCACATAAAAAATATTTGACTATTTATCACGAATTATGGGTCGACAAGGCACTTCGTTAATTTGATGTAATAAAATTTTGTTATTGTAACGTTCATATCCAAATATAAGTATCTATGTTTCCATATTGTTGGATAAGTTAAACACATATGTGACGTTAATCATGACCTTCTCGTCTTTGAATCTTTCTTAAAGTTAGTAATCAGTGCCTACATGAACTTTTAATACATTATTATTTGCGTACACATTTCGTATTTCAACAGAAACTAGATTTATTTCCTAAAATCTTATGCACAACACAATCAAGACCTCGGCCCTAGGCAAAGTTAAGTTCGAATCAACTAAAATATTGTTATCTAAACCTTAGTTTCTGGTATGATAACAGATTCCTGCCCAAAGATTTTCTTTTCTGTGGCGTAGTATATATGTGATTGAAAAAACTATGCTGTATAACAGAGTATATCAAAATATCTTACAAGGCTGTAATTCTTCATTTCTACATGTTTTTTTGTGAAATTCGGTGAAAATCATGCCATTTGAAGATATAATGAAATTTTATTCATGTCACAATATTTTGCGAAAGGACGAAGACAACATTCTTTAAATTTTTTACCATTCTTATCAAATTTGTGCATGCTTATAAAATTATTCACAAATATTTTATTATACAAGCAAAATTTTGTCCTACAAAAATTGAGTTTAAATTCTGTAGAATAATTTGTGCATTTGTTTAGTTTTGTTTGAATGCTAGAAATGATAGGAAAGATCATTTAGTTTTCCTAATATCAATTTAGACTAGACAACACTACACACAATAACATAATAACATTATCGAAAAAATTCCTTCTAATTATTGCAACAAATTTCAGGGAAAACTCTTAGCGTAAGAAGGTGGCAGGTAATAAATCAAATTTTCAAATTTCTAAACTTACATGAACATTTTTGACCTTAAATATTTTTTTTATCATCTACAATTCAGTTTCTCTTCTAAAATTTGTTGTAATAATCAGTAGGCCTTTTTTTAAATGTATAAATCAAGTTAGAGATTAAGTAATTTTGAACTCGATTAGTGACTTATTAGCATCTGCAATGTTTATATATTTTTCTACTCATTATTCCAAACCTATATTTTCAAAAATAGAACTTAACTCGGAGGCAAACAACCTGATAGACTCTAATCGCTTAACGACCCTGAGATAAATTATTCGAAATTCTATGGTTTTTAAAAAGTTTATAGGCGGTTTTCTTTTTTTTGGTGAGTCACAGCTTCAGAAAATTTTATACACATGGCACGAAAGAGCGTTATATGATTTATATACAATCTGATACAAATTAGATATTATTCAATATTTCATGAATAATTATTATGCACTTTAAAGTAAATAGAAAAATAATTAGATTTTCCAATTCGTAAGTTTATTGATTTAAAAGGTCTCTAATTTGTTCTTTAATTGAATCAAATGAAAAAAGATAATTTTAAGTGATTGAGTATGATTTGAAATATTTTTCAGGTAAACGGTGAGGAGATTTGATTACAAAAGCTATATAATGTAGTAGTACCTTTTGACAGATACTATATTAATAAATAAGTTATTGACAATTTCGTATAAGTGATCTTAATCTTTAAATGTATTTCAAAGAAAAGAAAGTTGTGGAATACTAATCTAAAAAAATTAATTTTAATCAGCTGATATTTCAGAATTCAGACAAATTTGGATTATTAGAAATGTTCTAAAGCCTTCATTTTTCCTGCTAAGATCTTTTACAGAAGAAATTAAGGTTTGTCAGTGAAGACTCGGTTCATAGACTTCAGAAGTGTAAATATTTCACAGCAATTTTCAGAGTAATCATCTTCATCTATAATAGACACCATAGCACCTCCAGGATGCATTTTGTCAGCATATTTAGTCTTGGTCTTAATGGAACAAAAAATAAACATCAGAATTAAGTATTTTAATATATATTGATAAATGAAATTGCAAAAAATTATTTGATGACTCACTGAACATCATCGTAGGCTATAATTTTATTTCCTTTGTAAATGTATGGCATTTGCTATTCTTTGTCGTAGAAATGGGTCCACTTTTTTTGCAATTGACAAGTTCGATAATATTGAGTTACACCATAAAATTTTGGTTCATCCTTAGTAAATGGTGCACCGCTGTCAATTTGTTATGGGCTAGTCAGAGTATAGGATATTCCACTAAAAGACGGTCCTAGTATTGACTTGCTTAGTGGAGCGAATTGCAAAATCCCAAAATTAAGAAATAATTTTAATTATATTGTGAATTTTGAAATGTCAAGTTTTCAAGATTCAATAGCTTTGAATGGAGTGCTTATTATAATTTTAAAACATTGAACTGAATGTTTTTAAAAATTGGACAATATTTAAAATTAATAAACAAACAGCATTCCGCCAATAAAAGTACTTACAATATTCCACTTGCGTTCCTCCGCATTTTCCTTTGATGAATGACACATTGAAGAAGTAGAGTCAACACTCTTCTCTGTATCATAGTTTCCGTGAAAGTCGTGATACTTTGAATTAATGAAGTTCACATACGTGGATATTCCTCCAATCTCGTATAATATTTTAGTATAGTCGCTTCATTAGGATCAACTGCTACAGATAAAAAAGACGTTATTTATCAAATCTTTCTCTAAGAGCTTCCGACAGTAAAATGAAATTTTTCTTATAAGAAGGACGTCCATCACGTTGTGGTAGGCCTGAATAGTCAATGTCTATATAATTGAATCTGTATTTTGTTACGATGTTTAAAATATTATTAATGAGTTTTGCTCGTAGAGTCGGATTAGTCAATGCTCTATAAGGTGAAATTTAGAACAAATTAATAAATATGTCATGTTCCATAAGAATGGACAATATTGGAAAATCAGTTCTTATTGTACATGTATAGAATTCTTATTAAAAATATTTTAAAATGGTTCAAACAAATCCTATTTGCTTGCATTTTTTCTTTACTATGTCATTGAAATGGGGATTTTCCGGGAATTAATGACAGAATCAACGAATGTTGAGAGTAATATTTTTTTATGAAAATTGAGTATTTTTTTGGGGTCAATATTTGGGTTGAGGACCATTGTAAATTATTTGAACAGTTATTCAAACAATTACCAATCCATAAATTGTGAATTACATTGGACAGCTGTAGGAAATCGTATCGTTTGGAATCTCTTATACACAATGTTGTTTATCGCAAAAGTCTCTTTTGCAGTTTTTAGGGTGATTTTTGAAAAATTGAAAAACATCCTGAGGAAGGGTAATGAATTTCAAAATTAACGAGTCTTACTGGAAGATTTCCTTTTAATCGAATTTTTTTCGGGAACGGAATAAACGCGTGTGTGCTTGCCGCCTACACATACTTTTTTATGTGTGCGTCAATTCAAAGAGAGTCATCATGGTCGGTTTTAGTTTAAGAAATATTCACAAACTAAATTAAAAAAATAAAATAAAATGAAATACAGAAATCGTGTGATAAAAAATCTATGGTTCAGGGAGCTCGGGAGTACGTTTGCTTATACGAATTTTTGCGAAATACACATTACTGTATCTTCAGATTTCCAGACAGCTCCCTTTTACTATGTATATTTGATTACTTTATTGCTAGAAGTTTTTCCAAATTGAAAAAATCTCTGATGCTTTTTTTTATTTATGAGTTCCAAAACAACGGTCAGATATTAACATTTGATTAAAAAACATTCTTTACATTGTGCATCATATGTGTACTTCGCTGAACTATGCTATGCATATTTCTTTGAAATAAAAGAATTCTTCAATATTTCGCTCTGAGTAATAGTAATTTATAATTCGAAAAAATTTTGATTTTCAGTTAGTCAAAATTTTGATATTTTGCATCAAAAGTAATGATTGGATTAAAAAAAATGTAATCACAATAGCACTTATCACTTATTTTTCATTTC
Organism: Andricus quercusramuli; assembly: GCA_932178445.1. NCBI lineage: Eukaryota > Metazoa > Arthropoda > Insecta > Hymenoptera > Cynipidae > Andricus > Andricus quercusramuli. Next base: position 1,222,724 of record CAKNXH010000067.1, on the reverse strand, counting down.
TGCAAACTGATATATTTTATTTCTTGTTATTGTTTTTTTGGGAGTCTAGTTCATGTGATCGTCAGTGAAGAAAGGGACCAAACTCGCGGTAGCTTCATCTTACAGGAGGAAAAATTGAACAGGCGGTCCAACACAAGAGTTCTATCGGAAGGCCTCATTTTTAGGTTTAATAACAATTCATATTTGGCAGATATATGAATACAATTTTTCTTTATATGAGACAAAATAAAAAACTGTGGATTGATGTAAAAAACCAATAAAGCGTTTTTACTCGGAGAATCAGTTTCTTGCATTTTTACTCTGAAGTAATTTTGTTCCGTTTTTACTAGGAAGATTTGTTTGTTCCGTTTTTACTTTCAGCCGCTCATTATACTTTTCAGGCTCAACATAATATTTATAACGCTTAGCACAATAGGATGTAAGTTAAGTATTTTTTAAATACCGCTTACCATTACTACAGAACATTTTTTGCTAGCTCAAAAATTGTTGCTTGTAGAGGAGCGAAGACTTATGCAAAACATATTTGTTTATTAGGCTGTAAATAAATAATGGCTCACTATTCGAGAAAATTTCACGAGTGTGAAAAAGCTATTTTTTTTAATTAGGCACAAGGGAAATAAGTACCAACATGAGTGCTTAAACAAGTATATATCTTAGTTCTTAAGTATTTTTGGGGTGACGGACAACTTTGCACGTAGCAACTTTGCACGTGCCCAACTGTGCACGTCGACGGCCGGACGGACAACTGTGCACGTCCATCTGTGCACGTCCAAGACCATAGGAGCCCATCTGTGCACGTCGAAATTTCGACGTGCACAATTGTCATTTGGACAACTGTGCACGTGCACAGATGGTACTTGGACAACTGTGCACGTCGAAACTTGGACGTGCACAGTTGTCACTTGGACAACTGTGCACGTGCACAGATGGTACTTGGACAACTGTGCACGTCGAAATTTAGGCGTGCACAGATGGACTCCTGTGCACTTTACCGTGCACAGATGTCACTTTCCTAACTGTGCACGTGCACAGATGTCACTTGCCCAACTGTGCACGTGCACAGATGTCCCTTTTCCAACTGTGCACGTGCACAGATGTCCCTTGTCCAACTGTGCACGTGCACAGATGTCCTTTTCCCAACTGTGCACGTGCACAGATGTCACTTGCCCAACTGTGCACGTTCATGTCCTTACGTAAGGGTTGTACTCAAGTAATTCAGAGAGTTCAAGGAATTCAGAGAATTCAAGGTATTCGTAGAATTCAAGGAATTCAGAGAATTCAAGGAATTCAGAGAATTCGAGGAATTCAGAGAATTCAAGGAATTGAAAAAATTCAAGGAATTCGGGGAATTAGAGTAATTCAGAGAGTTAAAGGAATTCAGAGAATTCAACGATTTTAATGCATTCATCGAATTCACTACGAATTCACGGAAATCTATGAATTCCTTGAATTATATGAATTCGTCGAAAGTGAGGCTCGCGGGATTTTCAAACTTTTGCGCATGTCCGAATTCTTTCTCCCATTTGTTCTTTAGAATTGAACGCTTTCTGGCTATAGTCTTGGAAAGTTTATCGTTTAACAGTCGAATTCTGGGCTGCGAAATATTATTATTCAACTAGGAAATATCAATTTGATAAATTTCAATAGATTTATGAATCTTATCTTTGGAGTCGAACTTCAAAAAATGTTGCACTATTTTTGACCCATGCTTGAGAAAGGGAACTTTTTTTCTTGCTGGACATAATACTTCATTTTTCCACTTATGAAGTATTTAGCAGAAAATTTTCAAGAAAATCGTGCCAAGTGCAGCAAGATAATTTAATATTAACGATTCTATCGCAAATTTTCAAAAAGGCCTTTTTTCAGAGGAAATACACGTGAACATTCATGGGCTTTGAACAACCTATAAAAATCAATTGATTTTAAAATGAGAAAAATACGTGCTCACTTTTTTGTGCTTGAATAAATCTGGCGGGCGAGACCAAGAAAATTTGAAGAAAAACATGTGAACCACCCAAATAAATAAACCTTGAGATTTCTCTGACCTACCAAGTAGGCACGGTAGTTAGTGGTCATTGGGACGTTCAAAGGACATCAAATGTTTCTATACCCACTGGAAGACTCAAATAAGCTCAATAAGATGAAACTATTGAAAAGTAGATTCAAAATAGTACATTGTGTATCGAGGACGTAAAGAAGGCTATTTTGACGAGTCAAAATAGCCGTACGCCCTTGACACAAATTGTACTGTATTTGTATGTGTAGCGGGCCTAAAGTTTTATATAGCGGGCGTAAAGTTTCATGTAGCGGGCGTAAAGTTTCATGTAGCGGGCGTAAAGTTTCATGTCAGCCCGGCGGCGGAGTGCGCATGTCCGAACGTCACTGGGCTGGAAGTGGCCACATTACGCCTGCTTCACGTGCATGCAATGGCGCGTTTTTAAGGGGGTCGAACGAAAAGAGA
>CAKNXH010000067.1:1170442-1218427 GCA_932178445.1 Andricus quercusramuli | reverse complement strand
ATAAAGTAATAGAAAAAAACACAGAAATATAAAGAATAACTAGATGATCGAAATAAATTAAATATCATGATTACTTAACTTCATTCGCCGACACCCCTTAATGTCGAAATAATGACAAGAATTTTTTGCAATCTTGAAACTATAATGGATAAATATGTTGATTATTCATATTCACGAACCTCATGTGCTGCTTTTCAACAGGATTCTTTTTCCGATGTTCAATTTTTTTTGGTTGTATATTTTCCTTATTTTTAATAGTAAATCGCAACCATCCGGCAACTTTGTAATGATTATTTGCCTTGAATTAGGATCAGCCGGAATAAGTATGAACTTGAGTGCCCAAGGAAGTTTATTTCATTTGTATATATATATATATATATTAATTGTTTAAATAAATATATGAATTTACTTGGTACTGTATTTTATAATTAATGAAAGGTCATAACAACTTAAAACATGAAAAATAGAAAAGTTTGATCAAATAACGTGATAGTGTAGCATTCTCATCTCTGTTGAAGCAGTTAGTACGTCATCCTGTGACATGGTAAGCATGATGCATTCTGCCTCAATTTGAAAACATTGCCATCTGACTGATTGAGCGAAGTTAAGGAAGATGATAATTTTTCAAACTTTTTAAATAACAATGGATCAATGGAATCGAAATTAATTATACATATTTAGGGTCCTCATGCGCTCCTTTTTCACAGGTTTCTGTTTTCGATTTTCAATTTTCTTGTTGTAGTATGTTTCCCTCATTTTTCAAAGAAAATTGTAATGATTCATCAAACTTTGTAAAAGTTATTTGCCTTGAATAAGCATCGGCTTGAATAGTTACGAAACTGAGTGCCTGAAAACGGTTATTTTCATCTATATCTTTTTACCTAATTCAAAGATACTTTGAAGTCCTTTTAAATTAAAAATGTGAAAACTTAACTTATTACTAGTGAATTTTACAAATTTAATAAGCAAAAAGTGGGCCACCAAAGATTAGAAGAAAATTCCTAATTCGATTAGTCGATGTATTTCCTAATTCAATACTGGAAATCAACTAACTGCTTGATCAGAATATGTATGAAATTCCTCAGGACTATATAAAAAAATTAAAGAAAGGTTATAAAAATTAAAAACGTGAAAAATAGAAGAGTTTAATCGAATAACGAGATGGTGTAGCATTCTTATCTCTCTTGACACGATAATTAGGTCATATTTTGACATTGTTAACGTGATGCGGCCTGCTTCAGTTTAAAAACCTTGTCTTCTGATTGCCTGAACAAAGTTGGGGAAAATAAGATTTTTTTACAATCTTTATATTACAATGGATTAATGGACTCGAAATCAATTATACAACGGGTCCTCATGCGCTGAATTTCAACAGAGTTCTGTTTTCTATTTTCCGAATTTTCTTCAGTTGTATATTTTCATTATTTTCCATATTTTCGTTATTTTCCATAGAAAAGTGCAATTATTCAGCAAACCTTGTGGAAATGAGGTTCTGAAATCGCAATAGAATAATGAGCGATGAATAAATTGTGCACATTGAGAGTCCTCATGCTATACTTATCAACAGAATCATGTTTCAGATCTTCTGGATGTTTTACGGCTGTACGTTCTTCTTGTTTTTGAAACAAATTTGTAATTATTGAAGGAAACATGGATTTATAGGGAATATATGGCTTGAAATTCTACGAATAAATAATGACTCTTCGTGAGGAAAAATGTCATAAGAGTAAAAAGTTTGAGCCATTATCCATTGTCCATCAGTTTTGGTCATTAGGGTTTTTCAATTATAGTGATTGTCATAAATAATTGTGCAAGAAAGTTTATGAAGAATAAACAATGCTAATAATGAAAGGTTCAGGTTTTGCGAGAGTTTCAACAAACATTATGGCACTGATTGGTTCGCATGATTTTTTTTTAACAAATGAAAAGTCGAGATGATTTCCTTCTTTAAGAATATCAACTTTTTAGCAACAATTCTTGGAGAGAAGTTTTTATTCGAGAGAAAGATTTCTTTTTTACTTTCAAGAAACGTAACCTCAATCTAGTCAATGTAAAAATTTTAAACTTACCTGAGAAATAGATTCTAAGGTACAACTGTGCATTATACATGTATCTCAACCAGAGAATTTATTTGTTTAGATCAATAAAACATATTTATGTGGTTTACATAAAAATTAATAATGAGAAAGAATATTTTCTTGATGCTGAAAAAAAGGATTCAAGAAGATACATTAACTTGGTTCCAAGCATTTTTTTCAACGTGTATAATAATATTAATGAATTTATATTAGCCCCCGTGGAAATGGTTTAATGGGTGAACCATGGCTCAACATTGTTCAACATGGGATAGGTATGTAAGGCACGAAAGAGCATAAGCGCCAAAGTTTAGAATTCCAAAAGGGCATAAGCGTCAATATTTCGAGATCGAAAAGGGCATAAGCGCCAATATTTGGCAAAGGAAAAGGGCATAGGCGCCAACATTTGGCCAAGGAAGAGGGCATAAGGGCGAAAGTTTGGAATTCCGAAAGGGCAGAGCAGCCAACATTTAGCAAAGGAAAAGGGCATAATTGCCAAAAATTGGCATAGCAGAAGGGCATAAGTGCCAAAGTTTGGAATTTCCAAAGGGACAGAGCAAAATAGGCGCCATAGTTCGAAAGAACATAAGCGCCAACATTTGGCGAAGCGAAAGGACATAAGCGCTAATATATGACAAGGAAACAGGGAAAAAGCGCCAAAGTTTGGAATTCTTGAAAGGCATAAGCACCAATATTTGGCAAAGAAAAATGACATGAGCGCCAAGATATGGCAAAGAAAAAGTGCATGAGCTCGAAAGTTTGGTAATTCGAAAGGGCATAAGCGCCAACATTTGGCAGAGCGAAAGAACATCAACACCAAGATATGGCAAAGCTAAAGGGCATAAGCGCCAAAATTTGTCATAGGGAAAGGGCAAAAACGCCAACATTTGGTACAGAAGAAGGGGATAGGCGTTGAAATTCGAAATTCTAAAAGGGCATAAGAACCAACATTTGGCGCATTGAATGGATATAAGAGTGAATTTGGAATTTCCGGAAGGGCACGACTCAATTAGGTTTTTGTTTAACGAGAATAATTTCAAGTAATATTTTTCAATATGTTTTAAACAATTTTTTTCATGCTTTTTTTTCTTTAGTTTCTTCAAAAAATTGTTTTGTCCAAAATTTTTTTTCTCAATACAATTTTTTTCTTAAAATAAAAAAAAATTTTATAAAATTTTTTCTAAAAACAATTTTGTTTGATGAAGTTTGTAATACTTTGACACATTTTGAATAATTTTTTTGGACTTTACGAACATTTTAAAAATCAACATAAATATTCTAGCGCTTATGTCCTTTTCATGAGCCAAATGTTAGTGCTTATGCCCTATTGACGGAGCACGTTTGGATGTTAACGATAAAAATGATTATCGTTTGTCCAATACTTCAAGGTCAAAAATCTTCTTGAATATGAAACAATTATTGAGATAATGAATTTTTTTAACACTATTTGTGCTGTTACATATTAGAAAATATTTTCGAAGAGTTCAATACATTAATTTTTTAAAATGTTTTTTGGAATTGTTCAAACGAATACAATGTCAAAAGTAGCAGCTTCCAACAATGTAGTTTTTTTAATCGCTTTATCAAGTAAAGACCTAGAAAACTCATTGAGCATCATAATTAATGCAATTATACTGAAAATGCAAATATTTAATTTAAGATTCAAATTAATTATTATAACTAAATTATACCTAATTATATAGAAGTCCTTGTTTGTACTATGTTTCCTTCTATTATAATAGTAATATTCGGCATCATAAACAAACTACACTTTAAAAAAAGTTCAGTAGACTTAACACAAACTTGGTTGAATCAATAAAATAAATGCATTGCTCATAATCAGAGAAAGTTTTGATTTATTCACTTAAAGGTTTGTTTAATTAAACTAAATTTTGTCTGTTCCAACAAAATCTTTTAGTAGATGGAATGTTCGTTAGATTCATCCAAATATTTTGCTTGTATCAACTACTTTCTGGAATCGCAACTCTACGGTATGAATTAAGAAAAATTTCCCCAAAATTATGCGTATCTATGCCAAATTTTTTCTCAATATTATCTTCATTTGCCCTCAAACTTTGAAAGGTGTTAGTCGTGTATACAGAAATAATATTGGGAACAAGGTATTTTAAAAACAGCTGTTATTACTCTCTAAATACTATTATTTTCTGTTTTTCTCATAGACTTATGTTTTCTTTCACATAAATAATTATCACGCATAGAGAGTAACACTATTAAGGTGTAAGTCGAAACTTATAGACTTGTTTGTCCCATTTACGGAAATTACATTCATTGACAAGACATTGTAAAAAAGACTGTCATCATTGTCCGAATATGAGTGTATTTCTGGTTATAAGCTGTTATGTTTTTTCAGATCAGAAATAACTAGACATAGCGAGACCTTCACTCTATTACAAAGTGGGTCTAAACTTCGAAACGTGTTTGTCATTTCTACAGAAGTGGTATTATATAAGGTACTGTAACAACTACTGTTTCCATTCTCCAAATTTTCTATTTCTTTATAATCGTCGATATTTCGAGAATTTCCTTCAGAGAGAAATCCCGGTTCGGATAAAATTATCTCATCCTTTTTGATTTTTTATGATGACGGGAAAAGTGGAATTAGCTTTCTTACTGAGTAAGTAATGATCTAAACAAAATAATATATAGTTGGTGGAAAAAGTTTTCATTCAAGATTCAATGAATAAATTACTTATTCTTATTCTGAAGCCATAGCAATTTTATTGTTGGCTTCCTGCGATGACAATCCTGCTGATCCTGCAGAGTCTAAGGTGTGTTTTTATTTGAATTATAACAGTTATAAGAAACTTTTATGTTGTATACAAAACAAACAAGTGAAAAGTATCGAGGCATGTAAACACAAGTGTTGAATTTTGGATATGCGTCTAATTCGATTAAACTGATTCTTTTAACCAAATTCATTTCTCTCTAAAAAATTATGGTTCAGTTCTATTCAGAAGTGGTTCAAAATCAATCATTGGTCATTTTTTGTGAAGTGATTGCTTCTTTTCACGGTTCAATAGAGCTAAATAATAGCTCAAAAGCAATTTTTTGAAATCAAATGCGTAAAAGTTAGACAGTTGCTTACTAAAAGTGCTACTATTATTTTCGTCAGTGGTACCTATATAAATAATTTTAGAAAAATCTAAGCTATCTGAATAGAATTTGTATACAATTAGTAAATAACAAACTGCAATGAAAACTTTTATAAATTGTGCTTCTACTACCTAAAGTTATATTTCTTGCAAAGTATTTGCCAATTTTCAAATTGAAAGAGTTGCGATGAATAATGTAATAATTGAAATAATTTTTTTTTGCAGACCACTCCAAAATCTTGTCCAGATAAATGCACTGAAAAGGTAAGTGAACCAAACTTCACATGTTACTTTTTATATTGGAAAATAATCAGTTGTCTCCACAATCGTTAACTGAAAAAAATATTTTTCAGGGCAAGGGAAGTGACGAAATGTGCGCCACTGATGGAGCAAAATATCTGAGTATGACTAAATGGACAAAAGTTTGCCGCAACAGGTGTAAGGATGGACATCGTGAGTATCCAAAAAACATCTTGAAAAACACCTTTTACAAGTGTTTCACTGTTGGATGCTTAAAATTTTAAATTTATCAAACGCGAACGCTTCAAAATTCAATGCAAAATAGTTGAATTTGGAAAGTTTGATCACATTGCAAACAGAACACATCATATGATTTGTATATATTATTATAAATATTTATAATTATTTCAGATTGGAAAGAAGAGACGAATGCGTCTCTTTGTGAAACTTCTCCTGAATGAATCTGAAAAAAATGGTAATAGGCTGAATCAGATGGTGCTGGACAAAACTAATGAAATAGCTAGTTAAGTATACTTATTAGTGTCAGTAAATACAGCAAAATACAGCAAAATACAGACAAATGTGAACACATTTTTCTATACACTGCAATAGAATAAAAATATTCGTACTTTCCCGAATCGTAAACTAAATCACTTGACGATAATTTTACACTTTTTAATGTTTGTACTAAATAGTACAATACAATATATTCACCAATGACAATTTTTTTTCTTGCAATGTAAAGATATAAGTCACCGTATTGAAGTTATTGCAATAAGAATCTTCCATAGATTTGCGTAATAAACGGTCTAAACAAAATTTTATAATTCAGACTTATTTAAAGGTCCTGTATAGGCTTATGCTTTTTTTCTTCGTTTTAATCTAAAATTTAAAACAGTTGTTGCCCGTTTACTGTATTGAATAAATAAATCAGCTGTACATTACACTCAATGAAATTTCACTCATTACCTGTGTTTAAATTATCCTATTTCATTTTGAAATTAATCTGAACCTGAAAATTCAAATGAGCTATGTGGTTGCCAGCATGTTAATATCAAGGAAGAGAGTAAATTCTATAAAAAGATTTTTCATTTGGATACTAATTTTCAATTTATCTGATATATATATATATATATAAATCTGTCAAAATGAGATAAAATCGAATTGATAAACATTTTCACTGCCTTATATCAGTTAAAAACAACTTAATAAAATGCAACAAAGTAACACTGCTTTTTACTGTTATTTCGTGTTTTAGTCTTTAACAGTTTTATGTATTCATAGATTATAATTTATTACACATTAAGAGATCTCGAGACGTGTACGCCACAAATTCAATATTTTTTTTAGAACTTATGATCTATTGAGTACTAAAATTAACCTTCCAATTATCAAAAATGATACATTTTTAAAGAAATGCTGTATTTTTCGACTGAGTATATAATTCGAATATCTATTTTTTCACTGACGGATTTCAAAAATGGATTCTTTCAGAAAGTATAACTTTTAATTTTTTCCGACAGAATTTTAAACACATGCACCATATTTTCTATAAATCTTTTCTCTTAGATTGAACTATTTTCTCATAATGACCCTCAAAAATGTACCTAGTTTGGTCTAGTTTTGAGTTACAACATTTGTTGAAATTGGAAACAAAAAAAAAGGCACAATGAAATTTTTAATTGTATAAAATGTGATGAAACAATTCTCACACTAATGGCTGGTTTCTTCTGATATAAGAAATAAACTCAAAATTATACTAGACGAAGAATAAAAAATAATTTTATGCAGAGAAAAGTTGAAAGTTTTATAATCTTCATGCTTCCAGCGGGTAACGGACAACTTTGCACGTAGCAACTTTGCACGTGCCCAACTGTGCACGTCGAAATTTCGACGTGCACAGTTGTCATTTGGACAACTGTGCACGTGCACAGATGGTACTTGGACAACTGTGCACGTCGAAATTTAGACGTGCACAGTTGTCACTTGGACAACTGTGCACGTGCACAGATGGTACTTGGACAACTGTGCACGTCGAAATTTAGGCGTGCACAGATGGACTCCTGTGCACTTTACCGTGCACAGATGTCACTTTCCTAACTGTGCACGTGCACATATGTCACTTGCCCAACTGTGCACGTGCACAGATGTCCCTTGTCCAACTGTGCACGTGCACAGATGTCCCTTTCCCAACTGTGCACGTGCACAGATGTCACTTGCCCAACTGTGCACGTTCATGTCCTTACGTAAGGGTTGTACTTAAGTAATTCAGAGAGTTCAAGGAATTCAGAGAATTCAAGGGATTCGGAGAATTCAAGGAATTCAGAGGATTCGAGGAATTCAGAGAATTCGAGGAATTCAGAGAATTCGAGGAATTGAAAAAAGTCAAGGAATTCGGAGAATTAGAGTAATTCAGAGAGTTAAAGGAATTCAGAGAATTCAACGATTTTAATGCATTCATCGAATTCACTACGAATTCACGGAAATCTATGAATTCACGGAAATCTATGAATTCCTTGAATTCTATGAATTCGTCGAAAGTGAGGCTCGCGGGATTTTCCAACTTTTGCGCATGTCCGAATTCTTTCTCCCATTTGTTCTTTAGAATTGAACGCTTTCTGGCTATAGTCTTGGAAAGTTTATCGTTTAACAGTCGAATTTTGGGCTGCAAAATATTATTATTCAACCAGGAAATATCAATTCAACAAATTTTAATAGATTTATGAATCTTACCTTTGGAGTGATACGTACAGTTTTTATATTCCGAACCAATTATGAATTTTTGTACGAAAAAGCACTTAAAACTAGGCCAATTTATGAGATACGATAAATAGAGAGAATTTGTAAGGTTTTATAGTTGTCTTTATGCAAGTCAAACTCTGGAATCCGTCGAACTTCAAAAAATGTTGCACTATTTTCGACCCATGCTTGAGGAAGGGAACTTTTTTTCTTGCGGGACATAATACTTTATTTTTCCACTTATGAAGTATTAAGCAGAAAATTTTCAAGAAAATCGTGCCAGGTGCAGCAAGATAATTTAATATTAACGATTCGATCGCAAATTTTCAAAAAGGCCTTTTTCCAGAGGAAATACACGTGAACATTCATGGGCTTTGAACAACCTCTAAAAATCAATTGATTTTAAAATGAGAAAAATACGTGCTTACTTTTTTGTGTTTGAATAAATCTGGCGTGCGAGACCAAGAAAATTTGAAGAAAAACATGTGAACCACCCAAATAAATAAACCTTGAGATTTCTCTAACAAATGACAAAGACAAATGTGTAACCCGTCATTATACATCGCCACATAAACAACAGTAAAACACTCATTCAAAATATTTTTTTAATTTTCTTTTCCAGTTTATTTTTTGTGAAATCATAAAAAAAGGCATAAAAGAAATGAACTATTTGGTCAAATCAAAGACAGATAAGTAACTAGAAAAAAATAAATACCTACCAAGTAGGCACGGTAGTTAGTGGTCATTAGGACGTTCAAAGGACATCAGATGTCTCTATACCCACTGGATGACTCAAAGAAGCTTCATGAGATGAAACTATTGAAAAGTAAATTCAAAATAGTACATTGTGCATCGACAGCATAAAGAAGACTATTTTGACGAGTCAAACTAGCCGTACGCCCTTGACACACACTGTACTGCATTTGTATGTGTAGCGGGCCTAAAGTTTTATACAGCGGGCGTAAAGTTTCATGTAGCGGGCGTAAAGTTTCATGTCAGCCCGGCGGCGGAGTGCGCATGTCCGAACGTCACTTGGCTGGAAGTGGCCACATTACCCCTGCTTCACGTGCATGCAATGGCGCATTTTTAAGGGGGTCGAACGAAAACTTTAAGAAAGTTAATACGCTTCATTCCACCAGGATTGAATAATTTTAACTGTTGAAAATTTATTACACGTAGATACAAAGGATCACCCTCGTATAAACCCTTACTTAAGGATATAAACGTGCACAGTTGGGCAGGTGACATCTGTGCACGTGCACAGTTGGGCAAGTGACATCTGTGCACGTGCACAGTTGGGCAAGTGACATCTGTGCACGTGCACAGCTGGGCAAGTGACAACTGTGCACGTGCACAGTTAGGAAAGTGACATCTGTGCACGTTAAAGTGCACAGGAGTCTATCTGTGCACGTCTAAATTTCGACGTGCACAGTTGTCATTTGGACAACTGTGCACGTGCACAGATGGTACGTGGACAACTGTGCACGTCGAAATTTAGACGTGCACAGTTGGCACTTGGACAACTGTGCACGTGCACAGATGTCCAAGTGACAACTGTGCACGTGCACAGATGGCACGTGCACAGTTGGCACGTGCACAGTTGTCCCTCTGACCAACGACGTGCACAGTTGTCCGTCTGGCCATCGACGTGCACAGTTGGGCACGTGCAAAGTTGCTACGTGCAAAATTGACCCCATCCCCTTCCAGCTCATCACAAATGTACTACAGCAATTTCTAACAAATTTGTTTCTTCATACAAGGGGTTTTCAAATAACAAAGAAAAAGCCGAAACTTCGAATAGTACGGAAACATTAGAAGCTCAAAATGAAGAAAAAGCAAGAATCTAATGATAAAATTGGTATGAAACACCTTTTATTTCTTCATATTATTTGAAAAAACGGTGCGATTCAACCAAGTTTGAATTAGAGTAACAGGTGAATAGGACTTTCGGTTTGATTATGGTAATATGGCATCGTACGAACATTTCAAGATAAAAAAAGAAATAATCGTTCAGGCGAAGAAATTCTCATGAGATTGTATGGTAAATATTGGTTAACATTTTTTTAAATTAATTTTCTTTGTAACTACATATGATTTTATATTACCTTTAATAAATATAGAATTGATACATAACCGAGCCAAAATTTCTAGAATTAAAAAACTTTTCATGATTGAAAAAGTGTTTACTACACCGGAGAAGCTTTCTTCTTCTGTTCCTTATATACTTTTATTAAGAATGTTCCAGGTGCGGTTTATTTATTTTTGCATGGCTGATTAGTTATGAAATTTTACAAAATAATTCACTTCTGTAATGCTATTGTCAAAATCTGGGGTTTTTAGTTTTATTATTCACAATTTTTTCCAATCTTTTACGAATTATGTAGCCATTTTTCTATTTTTCAAGTTTTTTTATTGTTTTTATTAAATATATTATTTGTATCGCGAATAAAGTAAGCTGAAATAGATGAGTCATGTAAATATTTTTCATTTTCGTAGTTTCGATCAATATCTTGTGAATAACGAATTGTAATCCCAGATATGTGTTTTTCAACCTTGTGCTCGAATTTCTGAACCTTACAATAAACAGAAATATTTTCCTCATGACTCTTCAAATTAGAAGACCTGATGCACATGACTTAGTCGATTTACAAAGCTGACAATATTTTTCGTTCATTGTTTGAATATAGTTTGAAATGTTTTTCAGTCTAGCCCTAGAATGTCTGAACTTTTAACTGAACGAACTTGTTTTTTTATGACTTTACAAATTATAAGAAGTGAATAAAAACTTAGAAGGCCTAATGAGATCGCGACTAGTATATATAAATCAAAATATTTACATGAGCCTATTCATCAGTCATCTTGACGATTTGTCCTAAACCTTCTTGTAAGTATAATAATATATCTGAAAAATAATAAGTTGTTTTGCAATCACTGATTTTTTTCAAAGTTTCAGTTTTTCCACGAAATTGTAATCACTATATACTCACTTTCACAAATTTATTACAAAAATTGTTGTGTTTTTCTGATGAAAAAAAATAATACAAAAAATATGTTCATCGAATTTTTCTTTGGTAGGAAACGATAGAAAAAGAAATGTATTATACTGAAAGGAATGTAAAGCGATCAAATATTTCATTAATGGTAATGATAAATTAAAATTTGAATTAAAATTTTTTTAAAGATTTTTCGGGTTTCAATCGTGTGCGAAACTATGAATGTTGCCGACGGCAATAATGAAGTATCGTGAAAGCATCAAATCTACTATATATTAATTATAATATTAATCGTTTTGAAATAATTGATTATTTTTTATTACTTTTGTTATACTAATCGATTTGAATGCGATATTTTCATCTTCTAGGTGAAAAATATAGTGACTTGCAAATGAAAGTTGTAAAACTTCAATTCTAATACCCAGAAGAAGAATTACGTGTGTGTCGCTTTCTCCCACATATGGACAGCTTAGCTCCAGTTTACGATAATTTGAAATATTAGAATACTAAAAATTAAAAATTGCTATAATTTGCATTTCAATTATAATATATGGAGTGAAACGAAGAAACCGAACTTACAGTACAAAAAATCGAACGCGAGGATTTGAATGATTGTCAAGAGCGAAAGCATGCCCGATCGAAAAGCTGAAAAGGTGCAGTAAGGTTGGTTTCTTTGTTCCACGTCACATATGTTGAAATAACTCTGCTTCTATTAATAAATTATAAAAGCTCATTTTTTTTTCATTTTTTCGAAAATATGTTCGGTAACTGTTTACTTTATGATTTTTCCGAATTTTTAAATTAATGGTTTGAAACCTTTTCCAACACCATCGTTCTAGTCCAGAAGCTAAATATCAGTTGAAGAAGACCAAAAAATATTTATTTTTTTTGTCAAAAAATACAAAAATAATCAAAAAATGTTTTGTAATAAATGATTTTCTTTTAACTTTTTTTTCAATGGATTTACAATAAAATATAATTCAACTTCTAGAAGATTTTTGAAAATGTTTGAAAAATGTGATTTTTGATGATCTCGAATAGAAACATTTTTATAGCTTTTTAAATATTTTGAAGTGTATCAAGAAAACAGAAAACTTTTCTTGAGATTCCGGGAAGAATTTTAATTGATTTTTCAATTTTGAAGAATAATATTTGAAATTATTTCTACAAATGTTTTTAAAAAATCTGGCTAATACTGAGACAATTTATTTAATTTGAGAAAATAATTCAAAGATTTAGAAAAAAATTGGAATCATCTCAAAAGGTTTTCAAAATGTTTGAAAAAATTATAACAAACATTTGCAAATTTGAAATGATTTTTATTTTGAAAGATTAAATTTAGGAGAATATTGAAAAAGATTTCTAAACATTTAAAACCCTTTCCCAAAATGTTCAAAGAAGAATCTGGGAGATTTAGAAATAATGTGAAAACATTTTGAGAAACAATACGAGGAAAAATTCGATTGATTCGAAACATGTTTAAAAGGCTTTGAGGTTTTGAGAAGATTTGAAAGATTCGATTGAAAATATAACCATTTCCTTGAAAATCAACTTCTTTCTTGAAACTTTGATTTAACCTATCTGAAATCTTTGAAAACTGTTTTTAATTTTTGCAAGAATTTTAGGAAAATTATATATATTGATGAAAAATAAATAAATGAACTAAATGAAACAGTTAATTGCCATTTTTATTTTGCATTAAAAATTGTTTTTCACCATAAATCGAAAATTCACCTTAAATCTGAAATTTATTTTTAACTTTTTTTTATTTTTATTGGAAAATGTATCTTAACCTCTTCCGGTCTTATAAAAATTTGTAAATAATCTCTTTCTTATATTAATATTATCCGTTATAGAGGTTTCAAACCATATAGAATGTATGAACTTGAATGAAATTCATAATCTCTTCCAAAGTCGTGAGTTTGCTAATTTTTAAAATTGCTGCGTCGGAGTTCTTTGGAGCTTGCCGATAATATTCAGAATGAAAAATAAGATAACGAATGTTGTTAATACTCTACTGAAAATGTCATTAGTCATACTGTACCCAAAATTATTCATATCACTAAAAAACAGTGTCTTCCATTTACAGACGATGAACATCTTTTTCGTAGGTGCGATCTTCACTCTAGTGATTTTCTATAATTCTATGGGTAATTATCATACAATATGACATGATTATTTCTATTATTACATTCTCGTCCGAAAAGGTATTAGATTTGTGTGAAATTCTACCCCATCCCCTGTGTTTTTGTCGAATGTGCTCGTTTTGAGACCCTCTGAACCCAAAAAGCAGTTTTTTACGAATGTGCCTGGATTTATGCATGCGTGGATGTATGTATGTTTGTATGTTTGTATGCATGCATGTGTATATATGCATTTTTATATGTTGAAAGAATAATCTATTATGCTGGCATTTGCTTCACTCTTTCAGTATCGGAGACAAGGTCAAGTTCGTTAGCCAGGGGATTTTTGAAACCATTTTTTTTTAATTCAAAAATTCTATGTTGAGCTGTTTGTAATACTCGGAAATTCGAATAATTTATAATCACAACTTTTTTTTATAAAAAAGGTGATCAGAGTTATGGCATTTTCCAAATTCAAAAAACAAAGGATAATGAAAATTTCAAGCCAAATAATGCATGATATGGAAAAATTCACAGGAAGAAAAACATTGTTTTTGAAAGTCCTACATGATTAGCATAACAACTTTTTGAAGTTTCTCGAAAAATCGAAAGTTCAAATTTTGATCACACTAAAAATAATGAAGAAATGAAAAACTCAATTTTGCAGTCGAACTGTGAAAGGCGAAAAAAAATGATACAGCAAAAATCGTGCACTTAAAAAAGATCTATATATTTGTTATTCATTACTTTCCAATAGAACGCGTAGTTTTTGTTTTATTTGTCGAAAAACAACATTAAGCATAAAAAAATTAAATGTTTGGACAACTGACACAAGCCATGGAAAAAATAATAATGCAAAAGTTGTGGACTATAAAAAAGCTACAAACTTGTTAATAATTGTTTTTTGATAGGATATGTAGTTTTCGTTTTAATTGAAAGAAAACATTAACAATAAAACTTTATATTTTTGAAAAAGCGACGCAAGATACAAAAAAATCAAGAGACAAAAGTTGTTTCTTTAGAAAGATTGATAAATTTCTTAATAATCATTTTTTATAAAATGCGTAGCTTTTTTATAATCGTAAAAAATGAACTAAAGAATAAACTTTTTTGGCCAAACGACACAAACTACGAAAAAATATGAATCGAAAAAAATTTTGAACCCAAAAAAGATCAAAATTTTATTCTGAATGACTGTACGTTTGAATGCGTTGTTTTTGTTTTAATAATAAGAAAACCTTGATATCCGTGGAAGTCCCTCAACATTGATGGCAATTTTTTGAAATCCTTTGAAACCTCCTGGTACACATATGTTTGGAAAACTTCCAAATCGCGTAAAATTGTTATAAAGTCTGACAAAATCTTTGAACTTGTAAAATTTCTAGAAATTCCTTAAGATCCTTACAAATGTTTAAATCGCTAAAAATCCTTTCAAATTTTAATTATTTTAATTCATTTCCAAAGTTCATTAAAAATATCTTGAAATCTTCGAAAATCCTTCAAAATTCTTTAGAATTCCTTAAAATTTTTACAATCTGTTGTAATCCCTTAAACTCCCAGAAAATATTTAGAAATTGCTTGAAATCTGAAGAAATATTTTTGATCTGGAAGTCTCTCAAAATTTGTTAAAAACCTTGGGTCCCTTGAAACATCCGGATATGGTCAGACATTTTTCAAATGTCAAATTTTTAAGAAATCTGATGAAACCTCTTACAATTCGTCGAAGTTTCTTAGAATGTCTTGAACTTCCTAAAAATTTGGCGACATGCTATTTTAAATGAATAAATCAATCATTTGCTTGTACTTTCATAATTTTCTGCATCAAGTTTTTTAATATTTCAACATTATTTATTTTCATATTTTTTTTATATAATAATTATCTCATAATGATGTTTTGTAATGATTTTTCTAGAATCGCGCAAGAATTTAAGAAATTTATGATTGGAAAATCGTGATAGACGTGTACTGAATTTTTTAAAATATTTTTTTGTGAGAGTATATTACAAGGTATTGTAAACGATTTCATGGAATTGCATAAGATTTTGAGCCAATATAACTAATTTTCAAAATTCGGCACTAACCCCTTTCGCCGGATGACCACAGGAAACGAAAATCCATTTACTTGCTTTTGAATGGGGTTTTATGACTTCTGAATTGCGTATCTGTCACTGGAATTCCAGATTTCCACCCATTTTGGTTAGGCTGACTTTTGAATGAAGACATGAGTTTTTGAATCCACGTTTTTTTTCTAAAACTCATTCATCAGGTATTATAAATGGGTATTATCTGATTCAGGAACAATAGTTCCGATGATAAACAATTTATTTGAAGTGAAATTTTTTATGTACATGAATAGTTTGAATTATTCACTAAAAATAGTTAAATTGAGAACTTTAAAGCAAATTCTGGCATACACAGTCTACTTTGATTTATAGACCATTCATTTTCAGACATCTTAATTGATTTTGTTGAACATTGTTTTCTCATATTTGCATCACCTTTTATTAATATCTAAACATTTGGATGTTTGGGGTGCAGACAGATATGAGCGGATTGCGTAGTTTGATTATGGTACGTGCACTCCCTGAAGTCATTGGCATGTGCACTGAATAAAGTAAATGGCACTGAAAAGGAGAATTACATCTTCATAATTCTTGAATTTATAAATGAATTGTTGCATCAATTATAATATACATATTACAATATAATTTAATTTTGATTTCTAACGTTTTTGTTCAATGTGCATTGTCTTATTCAAATTTCTTACTTCATCCTTCTCATTCAAAAAAATTCATTCTTTGAAATTGTAATCTGCATATTCCACTCATGCGCCTATTAATGAATCGTATATCACCCATAGGGATTATTCTAGTTCATTCATTCTATTTCAACTCTGTTCACTTAGCATTTTAACCAGTGTTATATGACAGATTTAAAGCACAGCGCACAGGTGACAGATTAAAAATGTGGCCAACCGATTGGATTTTCATTCTTTCAATCTGCAAATGACAGATACGCAATACAAACGGACTCGGTTTGCATTGGTTCTTTTTTCCTGGTACCTTTCAAGTACAAGCATATTGCATGCGCTTTCCGATTTCGTTTTGCTAATATTCGACTTTATGTAATTGAACTATTTCTATTTTTTCTTACAGAATTAATTTCAGCGTGGTACGATTATAAAACCGTTGATGTTTTATATCATCATCTTTATGATGATGTTGATGTTCGCTACTATACAACAGATCATAAAAATTATACAACCCTGAAGGGAAAAAATTCAACAACTCGGGTACTGGAAACAAGGTTTGGCTATAAACTATACCTTGGTGCAGTGGACGACAGCCGTTGTATTCGTCACTTTTATATGGGAGATATTGCTGATAATAAACCAGTTATGATATGTGTTAACATTACTGAATGTAAAGAGAAATTTCCTCCACATACTAGATTGGTTAATATGCTATTTCCTATTATTTTCGACACGGATTTACCTACAAGAATAAAATGCTCTAAATAGTTATGATAACTAACCTCAAGAACTAAACTTAAGAACTAAACATGAATCAAATTACACGGAAAAAATTTATCCGTAAAAAAGTCACGAGCTTCAGCTAAGTCTCGGATACGAGATAAAAAAATGAAACATTACATCCTTATTCCTATGAGTAATGTATAGATGAATTTCAAAGTTATTGACGAACGGTTCGAATTTCCTACGAACAGTTCCTGAAAATTTTAAACTGAAATATAAAGAGAAAAAATTTTATTTGTGCGATTTAATTTATATTAATTTTTAAATTCGCAACTTAGAGGATTCGAACCCTCAACGAATGCTGACTCACCAGTTTCTAAACATAAACCAGGAGTGCGTAAACACATCCAGCCATCAAGGCCAAACAAAACAGGTATTATAAAACTTCACATCAAGTTCGTCAATTCTTCCGAGTCGAAATTGTAGGGGCTAAGGTTTTAAAGTAGAAGCTATTCCAATGCGATTTTTGCCCCTACTTTGGCGCTCTAATGGGCACAAATTTCCCAATCTTCCACTTGGAGCATCAAAATAGGGGCTCAGTTTTTGCTTCTACTTTAATGCTCCACATTCTACCTTCCCGGACAAAATAAAAATTATTTACGAAAGATTAACAAGAGTAGAGTATGACGAAAACATAGCGACATTTGCGCAATATTTTAAGTTATTTTGCATAATCATTCAACAACAATTTCTTATTGAGCATTGAAAACAACGTGTATCTAATATTGAATAAATGAATATACAACATAATTTGGGTTTTTTCATTCGTCAACAGATCCTATGTTTTATGCAACTTAAAATGAAAACTACTATTTGTTGTTAAATGAAGATGCAAAATGTTATGAAATATGTACACAATGTCACAGTGTCCTCGACTCACTCAACTTTTGTTAATCTTTCCTCAATTAATATGTTTTCCGTGCACTTTTATATTCCTTTCGCTGATGAGTTATAAATCCTTTTTTCCTTATAATTTTTGTATTAGAATCTTTTAAAATATAACGAAGTAATTATTGATATGACAAAATGAACAATTATAAACCTGTAACAGTGTGTTTCAAAAACGAACGAAGTTCTATAATGAAGTAAAACATATTAGGATATAAATATCAAAGTACACATATTATAAAACAGCATAAGTTTTATTATCCTGCTCGTTTTTCCTTGTTTTGCGATTCCACTTGTACTAATGTTGTTGAACCCATATAAATATGAACTTATTGATTATTTTTATTGTTCAATCACATATACGTAGAAGACGTTTATACATTTTAATATTCTTTTAAAATAATAAATTTGTAATAATCTTAAGAAGATAATTATTATTACTACAATAGTACTAGGCCATTTTTGGCCATGACCTCTATAACTTTTGACCTAATGAAGATATTAATTATTTTCTTTCATATTCGAAAAGCGTTTATCGTCTTCTTTCAAAATGCGATAGAGAATTGAAAAAAGGTTCAAAATTAACAAAATGGCAGCGGTTTTTATCAAACAATTAAAAATCGATTTTCTCAAAAAACCCACATTTAAATATATGCCAATTCTTTTTTTTTAAGCTCGTGCTTTGGTAATAGTTTAGCTCGCAAGGTGCTTATAAAATGCCTTTCATCTATTAGTAGAAAATTTGAAAAACATTCAGAAGAATAAAAAGTGTGGGGCTTTCAAGAAAATCTTTTTCATTCGTTTCTTCGAATTTTGAAAACATGAAAAAATACGTTTTCTGGAAAACCACACTTTTTCTATTTTTCCGAAAAATTTTGAAAAGTTTCTAATCATAGAAGAAAGGCATCTTATCAGCATCATGCCAGCAGACTTACAAGATATCTTCATTATCAAAGTAAAAGTTTAAAAAATGGCAAAAAATTCAAAGTGGGTTTTTTGAGAAAATCGATCTTTCATTTTTCAAGAAAAAACCCTTTTGTTAATTTAAACCTTTTTTCAATGTTCTGTCGCGCTTTGGCAGAAGACGATGAACACTCAATTAGGTCAAAAGTTATAGAGGTTTGAAGAAAAAAATTGAGTTTTCGCTCAAAATTCAAATACGCCTAACTTTTTGGGATTGTTTTTTTGCAAATCGGAAAAATACGTATCGTCTAATAACCTCCGAAGAACAACATATTTCCTCCCAAGAGATTCTGCGATTGCAAATGCAGAACCCTGCCTGATTTAAAATGGAGTCGGTCGCCTGAAGAATAAAGTTAAATAGTTTCAGAATCGAATAAGAAAAAATAAATGACATAATAGGGTACAATTTTGAAAATTAATACCATTAAAGAACATTTAAATGGCGGGATATTTGAAAAAAAATTATTAAAATAAGTTGTAAAAATTTAAATATTGTCAATATTATTTATTGTGGTATTGGAATGAAAACATTATGAATTATTTTTAACAAATTCTGTAAATAAGTAATGGAAGTTAATAGAAATAAAATTATCTTTTGAGGGTTTTGAAAAAAAAAAGTAACTAATTATGAAATAATATGTATACAAAGTATTTTTTGGTTGAATTGAATGCTTAGATTTCGAGTCATTATTACGAAAAAATGTAATTATATAGTACAATGTAAAGTAAAGTGATCTATTTACCGCCAATAGCTAGCACTTTTGCTTCCAACTGAATTGTTTTTTTTTCTTCCATATTATTTGACTTTAAAAGAGCTACTCAGCCTACTTCTCTACTTTCCTTCGGAATCAATGATAAGTGAATGACATCTTGTTTTTTATCATCTATCCACCAGACCAGCGCAAACTTCTTTTCTCTTTAAGCCATTTCAGATATTATTATTTTAATATTAATCACGAAAACAAACATATTTTCTTTGACTATAACCAATAAAATTGACATTGCTACAAACTGCGGTGTTCAAGCTGGGAGGAAACAACAAAGTATTTGTTACGCGAGCGCAAGCGTCAAGGCAGCGACGCCATATTTGAGCGTGAAAATTATATAATTAAACGAACTTACCTTAAGTGAAGTTCAATTATAATTGTATAAGCGCCTCTTCCGAAATGATCAATTGGTAGTACCCCTACTTTAGCCATACTGACCACATGTCCCAAGCTATATAAAAAATAATTTGGCGGGCCCACGCCCTCCCGTGGCCGGCATTAACGCTCTGCGCTGCTCTGCTCTCATTTCTTGAAAGTAATTGATCTGTTGCTGTTGCATTATCGGGTGTCTATAATTATTTATAGAAAAAGGGATAAAGGGTGGGATTGATCATTTCGGAAGAGGCGCTTATACAATTATAATTGAACTTCACTTAAGGTAAGTTCGTTTAATTATATAATTGTACTTCGCGCCTCTTCCTCATGATCAATTGGTAGATGTTTAAAGTATTAACAGCAACAGGCAACCGTGGATTTACGTGAAAAACAGTTTATCAAATAAATAAAATTTCGTTATTATTTTCTTTGACAAACTTTAATTATATAAGGATAATTAGTACATGAAATGTACGCTGTGCATACATCGCAAGTACAGTATATCAACCAAGGCCACGAGAAAGGATATTTATATGTAATAACAATCAGGATTCTAGGACAGAATTCGCAAACGAGCAAGGATCACTGATCAATGGTAAGTCGTAAAATTTCGCGAAGACTTGTGAGTCCTTAGACCATCCCGCAGCTGTTCTAATAACATCAATGTTAACGCCTTGTCGCTTGGCGGTTGACGTCGACGCATGACGTGTACTATGGGACGAAAACTGTGAAATATCTACACCACTTTTACCTAACAGAATTTTAACCCAACGACTCAATGAGCTCGTCCTCACAGCCTTATGAGGCTTTTTAAATGATATAAAAAAGCAATCTTCTTTATTTCTTAGAGATTGAGTTGCTTTTTTATATGCTAATACAGTTAACATAGGGCAAATTCTATCGTCATGTGTATAACGAGGTACAATCAGCTGTGGTTGTTTCTTATTTAAACCGGACGTTTTGATTGATTTCGTTATTGTGATGACTAACGACGTTTTCATTTCTTTTATATTACTTAAGGATATAAATGATAAGGTCTGCATTCTATGCCCCGTGACCAAGGCTAACAATAAGATTGTTTTCATTGATAAGTCCTCTAACGAAAGATCCTCATTGCGACCTAACTTTTCACGAATGTAATCTAAAACATCTTTAGGGTTCCAAATTGAATTGTACTTGGCTTTTGGAGGTCTTAAATTTTGAACTCCTTTAAGAAAACGTTTTATTCCATCGTCTGTGCCTATATTATTATTAATTATCAGAGAAATTGCGGACTTCAAGCTATTCAATGACCCGTACTTTGCTTTTTTCTCGTAAAATTCAAAAGATAGACATGCGAGGATATCCGAAATAGAGCCTTTAAAAGGATTAATATTTTTCTTGCTACAAAAACGCCACCACTTCTTCAAGGCACAGTCGTATTGTTTAACCGTACTCGGCTTTAAGGAGGAGTATAAAATCTCGAAGGATTCCTCAGGAGCGCCTCTCAGCTGGTAGCTCATCCCGATAGCACTGCGGAGACCAGGGTAAGGCTCTGCCACAGCGGATGAGGTTCTTTGTTGGAAGAAATAAGTAAGTCACTACGTGGTTCGAAAATAATTTTTTCTGAGATTATCATGGACTGAAAAAGAGGATACCATGGCTGTGCAGGCCAGTTCGGTATCACAACTATTCCTGTGGCTTTGTCATCTTTAATTTTTCTCAAAACTTTAAGTATTATCGCAAACTGAGGGAAAGCATAGAAGAAAAGTTTCTTCCACGACATCGTGAATGCATCGCAAGTAAAACTGTTCGGATCTCGCAACCAAGATACGTAACATTTACATTTTGCATTTGTACGACTAGCAAACAAGTCGATTTTAGGTTTTCCGAGCGAATTAACGATGACGCGAAAAGCATGTTGACACAAGGAAAATTCAGTTTCCGGCTCTAATCTTCGCGATCCTCTATCTGCTTCAATATTTTCAGACGAGCTTATGTAGGATGCAAATATCCAAAGCTCTCTTTCCTCACACCAAGACCAAATATCGCGAGCTAGTTCATTTAATCTTTCGAATTTACGCCACCCATGCGGTTTATGTATGAAATCGCGACTGTATTATCGATGCGTAGGAGTACATCGGCGTTGCGTATTTCATTTGCGAAACATTTTAATGCAAAGGAAGCCGCTTTTAATTCGAGGGCGTTAATCGGAAGCTGGCGTTCTTCTTTACTCCAAAAACCGTGTGCTCTGCTTTTATTACAGGCTGCACCCCAGCCCGACAGTGAAGCGTCTGAGAAAATTTCCAAAATAAATTTCGCTGGTTTCAAGGACTTTTCGGCTTTTGAACAGTTGTTCATCCACCATTTCAGTTCCGAATGGACAATACTAGACAAACTCATCTTCGCGTTATAATTATCTTTCGATTTCTCTAACGCTAAAAATTTCTGACGTTCGAAAGTTTTTGTATGAAAATAGCCGTACTTGAGAGTAGGACAACATGAGATTAAAAAACCGATCAATTCGGCAAATTCGCGAATTTTACAATGTTCTTTTTTAGAGAATTTTTTACACAAATCAAATATTCTTTCTCTCTTAGTTAGAGGTAAACTAATGGACCTATTTAATGAGTTGAAAATATAACCTAAATATTGGCATATTCTATTTGGCTCTAATATACTTTTATCGAAATTTATTATGAACCCTAATTTTTGAAGTAACTGGCAAGTAAACAATAATGCTTTTCTACAGGCTTCAGCCGAGTCTGCTAAAATCAAAAAAACATCTAGGTATACTACACAGTATATGCCTTTACTTCTTAAGAGAACACAGATGGGTTTCAACAATTTTGTAAATACAAAAGGAGCAGTACTGAGTCCGAACGGAAGACAATTAAATTCATAGAGCACGTTGTTGAATAAGAACCGCAAAATTTTTCTATCGCGTTTACAAATCGAGATTGCGTAGTACGCGTCCTTCAAATCTATTTTTCCCATCCAACATCTTGGCTTTATCAAATTTGCGGCTGTCCGCCAATCTTCAAGTTTAAAATGTTCGGTTTCAATGAACTCGTTTAACTTTTTCAAATTTATAATTAATCTAAACCCACCATTAGACTTTGGTTCAAGAA
The DNA here is from genome assembly GCA_932178445.1 of Andricus quercusramuli. NCBI lineage: Eukaryota > Metazoa > Arthropoda > Insecta > Hymenoptera > Cynipidae > Andricus > Andricus quercusramuli. The sequence goes on along the minus strand of CAKNXH010000067.1, from coordinate 1,195,506 downwards.
AAATGTTAGATATGAACTCGTTAGTCGAGTGTATACATTTACTAATTACGGCCTTGCCTTCTAACTTTACAATCATATCGGAGATCAACTCAAACTCTTTAATCGACCAATTCCTTTCTATCGGGATGCTATGTTGAGAAATAATCCCAGAAATTGGGATGGAGTATCCTTTTAACCAGGATAAGATCTTCGGATCCTTAGTAATCTTTAACCATTCTTTGACGAAGAATGTTAATCTACCCGCGACACTTACATTGTCTAACGATCTCTGCGGCCCGGGTGACGTGCGTACTGACGGCCGGATTTCCTCTGAGAGCTCTTCTGCTGTGAATCTTGATCCTTCTTCGAGTGCGTTGAGTGCGATGCTGGAGTTCTGTTCCCGTCCGATGGCACCGCTTTGAACTTCTTCGATCGTGACGGGTTCTTCGAGTTTTTTGAGTTATTGAAAACGTTGGCGACTTTAGGAGGAGCCTTGAGTCTTTTGCTGGATTTTTCAATCATTTCTCGTAATTTGACTCTTTCTTCCAAATCCTTGCCAAACAGAAGTTGATCCGGCGTTGAGTCTTTCAAAGTTTCCTTGAAGGCTGGGTTAAGATTTGATAGGATGAGATTCTTTCTAATATTAATCTCATCGTGTTGCAAGTCAGCGAATATACTTCCAACATCGCTCAGTAACTCTACCATCTGAAGGTCAATATCCTTCTGGGCAAGAACCTCGTTCATGGCTAAGGCAACTGCGCTCAAGCCCACTGTAATCTTCTTTTGCTTATCAACAATTCTGTCATCTCTTTTGCAAACATTTTGGTGTAGAGATGCTTTGACATCCAAATTTAGAGCTGGTGGGTCGATAAATAAACAATTATTAGGAGGATTATACTTCTTGAAAATTACTTCTTTTTCTTCTGTAGGGAGTCCTTCCCTTACAACGATGTCCTCCCACCTCAAAGCCAGCTCCTCGCACACTGGTTGAGCCAATACGCGCCCAACTGTAATGCGAGAACCTATGGCTTTTTTCACTTCAGCGTTGAGCTCCATGGTGTTACTCGACGTTGGCGGAGCCTCAGCTGACTCAACTTCATTTTTTCTTGTATCATCCGTTACTTGCGGTGGTACAGAGGTGTTGATATTCTGTGGCAGATTGCCTTCGACTAATTGTTGTTGTGCAGAGGAGCCGTCAGCTGGGAGTGTTGATTCTGGATGTTTGTCGCGCGAGCGACTCGAACGGGGTGAGGCATCCTGCGGGCTCTCCGAACGTGCGTCGCGACGGCGGCGTTCAATGCTGTAGCTGCGCTCACGACGGTGGCGTTCGTTGCTGTAGCTGCGCTCGCGTTGATGGCGACCTTGGCTGCGGCTACGGTGCCTCCGTCCGCGACTGCGAGTCCTACGGCTTGATCGGGATGAATCCCTCGAGCTGGCACTGGAACTATTATCGTCCGTCGAGTAACGTCCTGCACAAACGAGCGAGCAACAATGAAACATAACCTCCACATATGGGGCAACTAGGTTATGATCTTTTGTATGAAAGATTCAAGATTTGTAATCATTTTTAGCGGAATGTAATAACATTCCCGGGATACAAAATGAAAATTCAGTATCCGACGTGTAAGATTCGAAGTGTAATAACACTGCGTAGGAAAGTAATAACTTTTGAGTCTTTTAATCCTCAAGCGGAAAATAACTCACGACTTACACGTTTGAAGGCAAAAGTAATAACTTTTGCAATTATAAGTATCACCAGAAATATCTGGGAAAGCCTTCAATAGACAAGGGGGGCTTCTGAAACAGATAAGTGCCACGTGTTTGCAAAAAGAGGTTATGTAACTTACGGTGTTTCCGACTCCTTTTGCAGTTTCTTCTAGATTGTGAATTTTTGATTTCGTCATGAATCATGCGTTGAATCTTCTTTCTCAAATAGTGATCGGAATCACTATCGTCGCTGTATCTTCTCTTCTCTCTTGGCATCGTGACTTGGGATTTGCGATCACTTTGGCACAAAGAAAGGGAATGAGAGCAGAGCAGCGCAGAGCGTTAATGCCGGCCACGGGAGGGCGTGGGCCCGCCAAATTATTTTTTATATAGCTTGGGACATGTGGTCAGTATGGCTAAAGTAGGGGTACTACCAATTGATCATGAGGAAGAGGCGCGAAGTACAATTTAAAATTTCAGTTACTGTATGTGAACTGCAAAGAGAGCGAAGTCAATAAATCAAAGTTAATAATACGTCAAAGCTGTTAGATTCCAGGTATAATTATATCGGAGAAATGTTCATTTCCTTACTTCTCACCGTGTGTGTACTTTCGGGACCATCGTCGTTAAGGGGTTAGCCCTACTTGCAACGCAATAAAAAAGTGAATTTTATCGATTAAAAAAAAAAAAAAAAATGAAAAAATACTCTTCGATAAAAGTTTGTATATTTACAAGAGTATCATATAAACCTAATTTACGCTAATTTTCATTCAAGAATACACATTATTTCATAAGTTACTACTGATACACCGTAGTATGATTTTTTGAAGGTGTATTGCGGTGAGCAACACTGCTCAGGACTTTCGAGAAAAACGCATTAAAGGTTCTGAAACTGCCTAGACCTAGACGGACCCGCCTACGCTTCCGACTGAATAACTTCTACAATTTCATTCAGATTTCATTAAGACTTTCAGAAAATATTTTTCAAATGATTTACTTTCAGAAAATGTCAAAACCCAAAAATCGAATTTTTCAAAATTTGCAAGTAGGGTTAACCCTTTAAAAACCGCCCAATCAGACAAACGGCACCTGGTGCCGACTGTAGCAAAAGAAAATATATATGAAGATAATATCAAAGATAACATTATACAGTTATAGGTACGTGGTAGTGGCTATCCTATCTATTTCATAAAATAAGTTACTCTACAGAGTAAAAAAAATATAAGAGCAATTCCATGTCAAATCATCTGTAGAATTTCAGCCATTGTTAATAGTTTTGATGAAAATTCTAGTATCCTTCCTCTTAGATGTTGCAAGGAAAAAACCCAAAATAATTGTTAAAAAAATCCATTAAGGTATATTTTTCAATTATTCGTAATAGGACGCAGTTTTAGAAATATATATTTTTTTAACTGCGTCCTATTACGAATAATTTAAAAAAATGACCTTGATATCACTAAAATCACGAAAGTTTTGAAAATTTTAGAAAAGAGGACCAAAATTTTCAATTTTGAATATCCCTCAAGTTTTTGGATTAAGAAAAAAATTATTCTAGCGTTTTTCTTTCAACACCTTGAAGAACGTATACAAGAATTTTCATCTGAATTACTAACAATAGCTGAAATCCTTGAGATGATTTGACATGGAATTGCTTATGATTACGATATTTTTTAAGAAATGTGAAGAGATCGACTTTTGAGGTTAGAACTTTCATTCAAGACCCTCCATTCAACTTAACAAATTTTAAAATTACAATTCACAAAAAAGATAAATATTATGAAAAAGAAAAGATAAAACATTAGTGTTGAGCCAATTCTCCTCTGGAATAGATGTCTTGATATCATATCAAACTTTGTATTTGATTTTTGTTAACAAAAATTATTATAAAATGTTATACAGAGATTGAGAAGTGTTTATCGAGGAGTTCAAAAAATATTTTTGAAATTTAGAGATTGAGAAGTGTCTAAGGAGGAGCTAAAAATATACAAAAAGTTACAGAGCGTTAAAAGAGAACTTAAAAATTCTGTGAAGATTATAGAGCTTCAAAGGAGACGTTAATAAAACTCAAGAACGTAGAGACAAGCGCTGCAATGTAGGGGCTAAGATTTATGTAGAAGCAAAATAGAATGAAAATATCTTCAAGAGCGGCTAAGTAGGAGCTAGTAGAATAAGCAGCTTCAAAGTAGAAGCAATACTTCCACTTAGAGCAGCAAAGTAGGGCCTATATTTCGACTCGGGTACAACTCAAGTGGTTGATATTCGAAGTCCCGTTCTACAGAAGATTGCAAAGGTACGTTATTGCAAAATATTCCTTGAGCAATTGGGTTTAAGTTCAATCGAACAATTTCGGTAAGACATTCATTGTGTGTATGGCAATTCGGTTATTTCGTAAATGTCGGCTGTGGGGAGTCGTGGGCCAAACGTTCTTAATGCGTATTTCAATTTTTTAAGTGAAACATCTTCTCTCTTGTTCTGAAAAGAATTTTGCATTATCTGCAAGGGTACAATTCCAAAGATTTTAAATCGGAACAACACATTTCACTGCAACATGTGCGATCGTGCTGTGCACTTGAAATGTGCCAACATAAGGACCGGATATTACACTTGCATACATTGTGAATCAGGATAATTTTTTTTCAATCTTTTCAAAATCATTAATTTTTATTTACTGCAACTTTAATAAACATGAACTACTGGAATATGCCATTTTATTTTATTTTTTGTCATGGCCCCCAACTCCCCACCAAAATCACAAATATCGATTCTTATAAGATTTACGTCATCCTAAATATTTCTCGCGCATTAACGAATTTTATTAATTGGGGTCTCCAGTTGATGTATTGAGCAGTTTACTACAAAGACCAGCTCATACATTGACAATTTATCGATGTTCAGAGAAGTTTTGTCTTGACAAAACAAAGCGTGGCCCACAACTCCCCACTCTCCCTTACAATTTGAATTCCTTTGAGTTTTGAATAAAACAATTTTCAATGTTCTCATCTGAAAAAAATCAATTTCTATTGATTTGAAATGGTCCTGTTTTCGATTTTAAACGCCTTAATTGAGGGATAATACAATTTAAATTCCTATGAATTTTAAATGATCCACTTTTCTAAATCCTTAGTTGAAAATATTCCATTTTTATTCTTTTAAATTGTCCAATTTTCAAAACTCGAGTGTGACTTTACGCCCGCTACATAAAAATGTACGCATACTGTGCACTTTGCAAGTGCGAATATGATGCAAATTATCTTTGTCTTTAAAAAAAATTGTATCGCTGGACCCCACAGTCTCCCAGCAGTACAGCAAACATCCTGTATATGCTTCACATGCTTGTTTTAAAGAAGGGTAGGTACTATTTAATTAAATTCACTTCTGTATAATGCTATCTTCAAGATCTGGGGTTTCTAGATTTATTATTTATAATTTTTTCGATCCTTCATAAATTATTTAGTCATTTTCAAGCTTTTCGACTTTTTAAATAAATTGAGCGAAGGGATTATTCGTCTCGTTAATGGAATAATCATAAAAATAGATGAGTCGTTGAAATATTTCTTATTTTTTTAGTTTCAAGCAATAATTTGAAAATAATGTATCATGATCCCAGATGCATATTTTTCAACCTTGTGCTCGAATTTTTGAACGTTCCAAGAAACGAACATATTTTTTCCACGATTTAATAAATAAGAAGGCCTAATGCACATGACTCAGTCGATTCACAAGCTGAAAATATTTTTCGCTCATTGTTTTAATACATTTTTAAATGTTTTTTAATCTTGTCCTAGATTTGCTTAACCTCCTACGAAACGAAAATATTTTTCTCATGACTTCACAAATTAGAAGACCGAATGCACATGACTTAGTCGATTTCCAAGCCGAGAATATTTTTCGCTCCTTGTCTAAACAAAGTTGAAAATGTTTTTCAGCCTTGTCCTAGAACGTCTGTACTTTCAACTAAATGAACTTATTTTTGTCATGACTTTACAAATTATAAAAAGTGAATAACAACACCAGAGGCCTCATGAAATAGCGACTGGTATATATAAACCAAAATATTTATGTGAATATTCGTTATTCATCTTGGCGAGTGTTTCTGAACGTATTTGTAAGTATTCATGATATATACAAAAAAGTAAAAAATTGTTTCAGTTTTTCCAAGAAATTACAATCACTTTATACTCACAGAATTCGTTTATCGAATTTTTCTTCAGTAGGAAACAATACAAAAAGAAATGTATTATGCTGAAAGGAATATGAATCGATAAAAGATTCAATTAATATTTAATAAAAATAGTTTTAAATTACTTTATTACTTTTGTTATATTTATCGATTAGAATGCGATATTTGCTTCTTTGAGGTGAAAAATATAGTGGCTTGCAAATACAGTAAAAATTAAAAAATGCCATAATTCACATTTTAATTATAACATGTGGCGTGAAGCAAAAAAACCGACTTTAAACCAGCAATAATCGAACGCGAGGATTTCGCTAATTCTAAACAACGAAAGCATGCCCAATTGAATGAGTCTATTCTCAAATTTGTGTGATGAAAATTGAAGGAAATTTAGCGCCACATATGGTAAATAGCTCTGGTTTTATAATGAATTGTGAAAGCTCATCATTTTTTTTTCTTATTTTTTTGAAAATACCTTCGTTAATTGTTTACTTTCATGATTTTTTCCGCATTTTTGAATAAATCGTTTGAAAACTTTTCTGAAACAATCGTTCTAGTCCAAGAGTCGAATATCAGTCGGGCAAGAACACAAAATATTGTTGTTTTTTTTTCAAAAAATATAAAAATAAACAAAAAATGTTATACAGTAACTGATTTTTCTGGACATCTTGTTTTTCCCCCGGATGTATAATGAAATATAATTTAACTTCGAGAAGATTCTTAAAAATGTTGAAGAATTTGATTTTTAATGAGCTAAAAAAAATTTAAAGGTTCTTAAACATTTTGAAATTTATCAAGGAAATGAAAAACTCTTCTTGAGATTCTTGGGAAAATTTTCAATGACATTTTTATTTTGGAGAATAATATTTGAAATGATTTCTACAAATACTTTAAAAAAATCTAGCAAGTACTAAGAAAATTCATTTTATTTGAAAATTAAAAAAAAATCGAAATCATTTCAAAAGACTTTTAGAAAGTTCAGAAAAATTCCAAGATACATTTAAAAATTGGAAATAAACTTTATTCCGAGGAATTAAATTTAAGAGATTATTGAAGAAGATTTCTCAACATTTCAAAACCTTCCACAACATTTAAAAAAAAATAATATTTGTGATTTTAAAATAATGTGAGATAATTTGAGGAACAATTTGAGAGAAAATTCTATTCATTTCAAAGGATATCAAAAGACTTAGAGGTTTTTAAAAGATTCCAAAAAATGAAAAACAAAATTTAATTTTTGAAGATTTCGTATGAAACTTTCGAAGATATGTAGAAATCTTGAAAGGTAGCACGAAAATAAAAAACTTTTCTTAAGATGCGTGGAGAAATCTTTATTGCTTTTTCATTTTTTTAAAATTAAGTTTGAAAGATTGCAAAAAGTTTCAAAAATTGTAAAAGAAATCTACAAGATTTTAAGCTTATTTTTTTTTTCATTTTGGAAGAGTTTTTTTCAATTCTAGGAGTAATTTAAGTTACTTTGAAAGATGTTTGGAATTTTTTGTTTCTTTTATGAATCCAACGGTTTTCGATCCAAAATATAAATCCTGATTGGAAGAAATATTAACTATGATATTTTTATTTGAGAATTCATCTTTTGTGCTTGAAAATTCGAGTACTTGGTTAAAAGTTGAACTACTTTGTTAAAAATTCATTTCTGTGTTCAAATTTTCATCATTTTAGTTCAAAATCCATCTCATCGGTTCAAAATGTAACCATTCCTTTAAAAATTAACTTCTTTTTCGAAATTTTGATTTACCTATCTGAAATATTCAAAAATCTTCTTTAATTTTCGCAAGGTTCTCATGAAAATTACATTTATTACCTGGAAAATCAATAAATAAACTATGTAAATAAAACAGTTGATCGACATTTTCATTTTGTATTAAAAATTCTTTTTCATCTCAAATGGAAAAACTGCACGCACTCGCAGAGCGATGGACGATGCTCGACTTTTCAAAATGGAATGAGAAATTTTTCGGAAATAAAAATAAAAAATTGGTCATCAATTAACGTCTGAAATTCATTTTTAAATTCATTTCTAGATTTTGATTGAGAAATGTTTCTTAGCCTCTTCCGATGTTGTTAACAAATTTTAATAATCTTTTTATTATATTTATATTATTCGTTATGCGAGGTTTCACACAATTCAAAATGTATGAACTTGAATAGAATTCATGATCTCTTTTCAAAGTCGTGAGTTTGCTGATTTTAAAAATTGCTGCCTCAGAGTTCTGTGGAAATTTCCGATAAAATTTGGAATGAAAAATGAAAGAACGACTGGTGTAACATACTTTACTAAAAATATAGCAAAGTCATTAGTCAACTGTGCACAAAATTCTCCAAATCATTATGAAAGAGTATTCTCCATTTACAGACGATGGACATCTCTCTTGCTACTCTGATCTTCACTCTGGTGGTGTTCTCTAATTCTATTGGTAATTATCATACAATATAAAATTATTATTTCTATTATTATTACTGTACCATTATATTAATCCATACCTCTTTCGGGGTAAGCTCGCCTCACTCGTTGAGGACAGTCTTCAGATTGATCTAGAATTGACGTGTTGTTTATTTAAATAACACGTTTGTTCCGCAAAACCGCTCTGATGCAGGTCGCTGATCAATCTCTCTAGAACTCTTTTATTTCAAGCGCCATTTATTCCATTGACGCCCTCCAGCATGAATTTCTCATGAACTATTTGACGCCACTCTTTTCTGTCCTGGCATACCTTTCTAGCTTCCTTCACGTCCATACATTTCAGCATGCAAGCTCTTGTGTTTCTATGGCTTTCTACATTTTTTTGAAATGAGGTTCTCATCCAAACATTCAAACCACACTTTCCTCGGTCTGCCTCTGGGTACGCTACCATTTACCTTAATTCAATAAATTTGTTTCGTCAGTAATTCATCTTTCAGTCTCTCAACATTTCCAAACTATCTCAAAAAATTTCTTTCACTCTTGTCAAATAGTCTCATGTATAGCACATTCCTTAAGTATTCTTACACTACTGACTTTGTTCATTAGCAATCGCTAAGAACCACTTGAAATTCTATGAAGTTTAATTCATTCTCCAATATTTTCTGGAAATCCCTTGAAATCTTTGGAAAGCCTACAAAACTATTTGAAATCCCATTAAATTGTTCATATCTCTTAAAATCATTTACAATCCATTCAAATCTCTGAAAATATTTGGAGATTGTAAAAATCCATTTAAGGAATTACGAATCATTTGAGAGCCCTTGAGTATGATTTGAATTAAATTTATTTACTAAAGTTCTCCGTGAAAAAAGGTCTAGCTTCTAGAAATCTTCGAAATTCATTGGAATCCTTAGAGATTTAATAAAATACTCAAATCTTTCGAAATTCCTTGAAATACCTTAAAATTCCGAAAAATCATTGGAATTGCTAGAAATCCCTCAAAATTTCAATTCATTCATTTTCGAGAGTTAACTAAAAATCCCTTGAAATATTTGAAAATCCTATAAAATTCTTTGAAATACTTTGATAGCTTTGAAAAACGCACGAATTCTCTAAGATCACTTGCCATGTTTTGAAATACCTTAATTTCCGAGGGAATATTTTTAATCTCTTGAAAGTCAATGAAATCTTTCAAAATTGGAATATTCAGAAATTCTTCCGGAAGCCTTAAAACCCGTGAAAACCCCTCAACATTTATTGAAATCTTTTGGAATCCCTTAAAACCTCCTGATACACATATGTTTGAAAGTCTTTAAAATCCATAGAAATTCTCTGGAATTCTAACTAAAAAAAACTTATTCAATAAAGTTCTCTAAGGCAAAGTCCTTCGTTCATAATTCAAGTTTTGTTTTATTTAAAAAATTTTTAAAGTTCTTGATATTTTTACTATCTTTACTTTTTAAGTGGAGGTTTTAATTTTATGAATTATTTGATGTTTTTTACCGTCATAAAATCAGGTATGCTCTCCTTTTATTTTTATGAATTTTGTAAATGATTTTTGTGAATGTTTCAACTTTAATGTAAATTATTTTTCTTTAGCAATAAATATCTTGACTGATAACCTATGATTGGAGACTATTTTGACACACCATTAAAAAGACATTGAAATCGTTGAAAAGCCTACAAAATTCTTTGGAATCCCTTGCAATTTTTAAAATCTTTTGATATCCTGTGGAAACCCTTCAAATCTCCGGAAATGTTTAGAAATTGCTTGAAATGCGAGGATTAGTCTCTTAAAACCTCCTGAAAATTTTAGAATTTTTTCAAATGTCGTGAGATTTTTACGAAATCTGGCCAAACCGCTTGCAGTTGATGGAAAATGCTTAGAATTTCTTGAAATTTCTTCAATTTTTCCGAAATCTTACTTTAAATAAATGAATAATCTCTTAGTACTTTCCCAATTGTTTGCATCAACTTTTTCAATGTTTGAACGTTTTTTATTTCCATACTGATTCTCTTATAATAATTATCTTATAATTATTTTTTTCAATGATGTTTCTAGAATCGCGAAAAAATTGAGGAATTTTATTATTGGAAAATCATTATACACCTACACTGCCAGACTTTTTAATTTGCTAGTTTTAAAAAGATACGTTTGAGCTATCACTTAGCTCTATTAAATCTTGAAAAGAACAGGCAAAAACTAGTAATAATTTTTTCTTGATAACCCAACATGAATTTTTACTCACTTCAAAATCGAACAGAACAATAACCATCCACAGGGGCGTAATTTAGGCCAAAACAACTATTTTAACCCAAAATAATTTATTTCCGGAATTTGGGACTAACGCCCTTTCGTCTGACGACCATTCCAGTATATTGCATGCAATTTCCTATTTTGTCCTGCTAATATTTGAAGCAATATCATTGATCTATTTCTATTTTTCCTTACAGAATTAAGTTCAGCGTGGTACAATGACAAAATCCTCACGACTGACACACATCAACTTTATGATAATGAAGATGTTCGCTTCTACACATCAGATCGTACAAATTATACAACCCTATTGAGAAGAGATACAGGAACTAGGGTACTAGAAACAACAGTTGGCAATAAAGTATTCGTTGCTGCAATAGACGACAAATTTTATATTCGTGAATTTTTCTTGGGACCTTATACTGATAATAAACCAATTATTATATGCCCTCACATTGATAAATGTAAAAAAAAATTGCTTCCGATGACTCCATTGACTATTGAAATGTATCAATTAAATTTCGACACATTGGAAAATGGTCATTCTGGATAACTAATTATAACAACTAACTTCAATAACTAAACAAAATAACCAAACTCAATTAAAATTACTAATCATTTTTTTGCGGTGCTGTAGTTATGGCCCTTGTAATGTTTTTGTTAGCTATATATCAAACTTTTGTTTTTGATCAAATGAAGTGTTACAATGAGAAAAAATTAGTTTTCAATAAAAAAAATAAATAGATGAATAAACATCAAACAGGATAATTTACTACCTTCCAATATCTTTCATTGAAGTACGAGACACCTTGGTGTAGCTCAAATTAAATTATTATAATAAATATTGTAATATTCAAATGCAAAGTGCAAACTTCACGCCACTGGAATAAAACTTCTCAAACTGACAAATGATTTTGATTTCTCTTTTTCCTTCTTTTTATGTTTTTCAATTCTTTTGCTCAAAAAGTTATATGAAACTTATTAGAAAACTGATTGGTTGTAACACTGGGCACGGTTGTGAGGAAGCAAAAAAAAAGTCTGCTTGAAACACCTAAGAAAAGTGAATGTGGAAATTTTTTCCTGGTACCTAGGAGTGCTCAGAAATTGTTGAAACAAAATTTGAACAGACCCTATTAGCGAGAAAATCACTTTTTTGTTCAGTCAAAAGTACCAGTAATCGGTTTTTTGAGAATATCTCATCAGGGATGTTTTTCATCACAAGAGTTTTTCTCATATGATTTGCAAAAATTACATTACTTTTTGAACGAGCTCGTAGCTTTAAAAAATATTAATTGGTTACCGAGATAGAGCGCATATCAGTAGGCCATAAATACCAAAAATAGATTTCTGGGATTATCTCCTAAAAGATATATCTTAACACTAAAGCGCTCTACGTATCATTTTTAGAAAATTTGATTAACTTCAAAATGAACACCAAGCTTTTAAAAAATATTTATTGGTTACCGAAGTAGAGCGCATAATAGTTACGTCAATCAGTGAAAAAATTGGATTTTTCGAGTTACTTCTTCAGGAATGTATTCCATTCATAATATGATTATCGATGTTGGTCAAAGACACAACCACCTTCAAAACGAGCCCTTGAGCATTCGAAAATGTTCAATAGCCACCAAGGTAGAGTGTCTCAACGTGCGCCCTTTTTGATCATTTTCCACGAAAATCGTTGAAAATAGGTTTTTTAAAAATTTTTCATGTCTTAAAGTGCTAAAAAAAGTCGAATAAAAATCTGAAAGAATTCTATTCGCATGTATATCATAGACTCAGTTGAGTGGATTATTTCTATTCAGGACATACAGTATGACAATATAATCTACCTCGTGTTAAAAATATTAAAAAATTTGAATGCATCCTTTTTTTCATTTATGACATTATTTGAAGGCATCATCTTATAGTTAATTCGTCGTTTGAGAGAATATTATTGGTTAAGAGTTTGAATAAAATTGAAAAAAATATATGGGGCCAGTTTACGATTTACATGCGAATAGAATTTTTGCAGATTTTGATTAGACTTTTTTTTAGCACCTTAAAACCTGAAAATTTTTCCAACAACTGATTTCCAACGATTTTCGTGAAAAATGATCGAAAAGGGTCCACGTTGAGATGCTCCATCTCAGTGGCTATTAAACATTTTTTAATGTTCAAGGGCTCATTTCAAAGGGAATTGAGTCCTCTACCAATAGTTATAATCATATAATGGATAAAATGCATTCCTGAGGAGGTATCTTGGAAAACCCGATTTTTTCACTGATTGATTTCACTAGTATGCGCTCTATTTCGGTAACCAAGGAATATTTTTTTAATTTATAGGGCTCATTTTGAAGGTAATCAAATTTTATATAAATCATATGACAATAGATTTTGTGATAAAATAATCCCTGAGAAGATATTCTAAAAAGAAACGATCATTGGTGCTTTTGACTGAACAAAAAAAGTGATTTTCTCACGAATAGGATCTGTTCAGATTTGGTCTCAACGATTTATCAGCACTCCTAGGTACCAGAAAGACATGACACATTCACTTTTCTTAGGCGTTCCAGACTTTTTTTACTTTTCGATTATCCGATATCTATAAATAAAGATTAGGAATTTCCTGTACCATTAATTCTGTAAATCGAAATTTTCAAATACGTAATTTTATTTCATTATAAAATTCATTCGTAAATGTTCCTAAACATTGTTCGTAAAAAAGTACATTTTAATTGTAAATAATTTTTCAATATTGCGAGATAATTCTGTTCTTAAGAATATACTTTTATCTCAAGTTCAAAAACAGGGATGGTTAAAATGATTTATAGAATCGAGGAAAATATTACCATTGCTAATTGTAACTATTTTTTTGGGAAGGGAGCTTGAAGCTGCACTCTGGAAGAAATATTTCAGGTTCAGATTGTTTATTTAACAATATTTGTGTAGGATGTTATATTATTTCTTTCTGTTTATGTAAAATTTGAAATTATTTTCTTCTAGGTCTTATTTACATGCTTGAAGGAATATTTACAAATCTCTTCAGTACCATTTTGTCTATAAAATATAACTGAAAAAATATATTGTAGATAAAAATAACAATTTTATGATACATAAATATTGTTTTTAAAAATGAAAATGTAATAAACAGATTTGTGGAGAATCTTTCTTCGAATAAACTGAGTCCTATAACATTAGTATTTGATAAAATTCTTTATTCTTACCTAAAGATAAAGCAAAAAAATAAAAATATAAACAAGTATTGGTAAATAAACAATTCCAACCTAAGATATTTGTTTCTAAAGTTCAGCTTCAGTTTTCTTGAAAAACTAGTTACAATTAAGCAAGGGAATATTGTCTTGGATTTCACACTTTATTTTTAAACGTGATTATTCTTCAACTTGAGATAACTTTAGTACATCTCTAAAATTTGTCTGCAATACTGTATAATTTGTGAAGTATTTGATTTCAGATAGGAAAGAAAAATATAATTATGTTCCAAAACTTATTCTGAAAGATTTGAGGAAATTAATCAAGAAATTTCAAAAGTTTTCAATATAATCCAAAATATTTTAAATTTTATAAAGAATTCAATAAATTTAAAACGAAAAGTGGATTTAAGAAAAGAAGCTTTTTAGGTATTTTGACATTTCAAACTCACCTTAAAAAACAAAGAGTTTCGAATGCACAAGCAATTTCAAAAATTGAAAACATGGGTATTATGTTTTGTATATATATAAATATATTTAATTATCAATTTTCAATGTAACATCTTGAAATCGTCCGACATTTAATGAAATATTTAGGTAAATAAATAATTTAGAATTAGAAAATATTTTATTGGAAGATTTTAAGAATAATAAGTAATTCTAAATGAAGTGTTAAGAATAAAACCATTTGAAATTAGAAACTTTACAATTTTATTGTTTGAAAGCAAAATAAATTGAAATATTTTTAATCATTTACAATATATACGTAAATAATTGAATTATTCATTTAGATTTGAATGATTACAACTTTAGAGTTGTGATTTTTCATGTTAAACGCTGAATTTCCCATATGCCTTTTCATAAGTTTTAATTTTGCGATTGAAATAAAAATGGTTGAATTTTGAGCAGGTTATACAGAAGTTAAAAAATTGTTAATATAACAAAAATTCAATTTGCTCAATGTAATTAAAATTTTGAAGGGTTTCAGCTGGCTGTTACCCCACTTCAGCCATTGAATGCAACGTTCACAATTACTCACAGTTTCTTCTGTAAATGTTATTTAATCTTGTGCTAGAATATTCAAACCTTGAAATAAGCGAACTTGTTTTTCTCATGACTTTATAAATTAGTAAAAGTTATCTGAAACACTTTTATATATTTTCATTAATTTTCATTAGTTACGCTCTTTTTGCGACTTTTCCTAAACCTACTTGTAAGTATAATAATATATACATTTGTTTTTAACCTTAACAGTTGAGGGTAACCAAAATATTTGGATTTTGTCTAAAAATACAAAAATAATCCACATTTTCTTTTGGAATAATTGATTTTTTTCAACGTTGCAGTTATTCCACGGAATTATAATCACTTTATACCCACTTTGGTCAATTTTTTCAGAGAAATATTTAAGAATTAACAATTCGATGTGGAGAAATAGTTTTTTGAACCTATACAACACTGGCTTCCATTTTCAAATTTTATTTTCATCAATTCGCATTTCCATGGTTTAACATGTATTCCTTCCCATTCGTGGCACATTCATTTGGAACAATGAATCATTCATTTGCTCTAAAATGTACATTTTTGTCTTTCTCCCAAATCTCCCAAACTTTGACGACACAATTACATAAGTGAATTTAATTTAAAAAAACATTTACATTAATTACCAATGCAAAAATAAATTCATTCATTATCAAGCTGAAATTTTCAGGGGTATAAAACGTTTCTGAATTAAACAATTGTTAACTAAACCGGGAACGTTTGCTCCTTCTGCACAGTAAGCTGGAATAGATGAGTTATGTAAGTATTTCCCATTTTTCTAGTTTCGAGCAATAACTTTTAAATAACGTATCATGATCCCGGATGCGTGTTTTTCAACCTTATGCTCGAATTTCTGAACCTTTCAATAGACGAAAATATTTGTCTCATGATTTTACAAATAAAAAGAATTAATGACCCAATAACCTAACTTTAAAATGTTTTTCAACCTTGTACCGGAATGTCTGACCCTTCAACTAAACGAACTTGTTTTTGTCATGACTTTACAAATTATAAAAAGAAAATAACAGCTCAGAAGGCCTGATGAGACAGCGATTAGTATATATAAACCGAAATATTTACGTGAATATTTATCATTCATCTTGGCGAGTTTTCCTAAACCTTATTGTGAGTATAGTAATAAATATAAAAAAATAAAAAACTGTGTTGGAATAACTTATTTTTCTCAAGGTTTTAGTTCTTCCACGAAATTATAATCACTTTATACTCACTTTCAAAAATTTGTCACAAAATATGTTGTCTTTTTCAAAAAAAAAAAAAAAAAAAAAACAATTGGAAGCAAAAAAAATCGGTGAACGAATTTGTTCAGTAGGAAACAATATAAGAAGAAATGTATTATACTGAAAGAAATTTGAATCGATGAACGATTTCATTATTCTTAAATGTTTATAGAATTGAATTACTTTATTATTTCTTTTTTGTTAATCGATTTCAATGCGATATTTGCTTCTTCTAGGTAAAAAATATGGTGGCTTGTAAATAACAGTTGTAACACTTTAATTCCAAAACCCAGAAGAAGTGTGTGCTGCTTTCCCCCACATATACGTATCCAAGCTGCAGTTTACGGTAATTTGAAATATTAAAATACCAGAAATTAAAAATTCTCATAATTTATATTTCAATTATAATATATTGCGTGCAACAAAGAAACCGACCCTAAGGCACCAGAAATTAAACGCGAGGATTTTGATGATTTGAAAGAGCGAAAGCATGCCCCATTGAATAAGTCTGTCCTCAAATCTGTGTGATCGAAATTGAATGAAATAACTTTGGTTTTAACAATAAAATATAAAAGCTCAGAATTTTTTTTTACTTTTTTGAAAATATGTTTGGTAATTGTTTACTTTGATGATTTTTCCGAATTTCTGAATAAATGGTTTGAAATCTTTTCCAAAACCATCGTCCTAGTTCAGAAGTCAAATATCAGTAGGGAAAAACAAAAAAATATGTGTTTCTTTTTGTCGAAAAACACAAAAATAATTAAAAAATGTTTTGCAATAACTTATTTTGTTCAACGTTTAGTTTTTCCCATGAATTTATAATGAAATAAAATTTAATATCGGAAAGGTTTTCGAGAATGTTTAAAAAATGTGATTTTTGATGATTTAAAGAAAAATTTGAAGTTTTTTTAAACATTTTGAAACGTATCAAGACAATATAAAACTTTCCTTCTGATTCCTGGAAAAATTTATTTAATTTGAAAAAATTTTGAAAAAATTCCAATCATTGTGGAAGGTTTTCTGAAGGTTTAATAGAATTCCAAAAGACATTTTAAAATTTGGAATTATTTTTATTTTAAACAATCAAATTTAGGAGAATATTGAAAAAGATTTATGAACATTTTAAAACCTTTCCCAACACTTTTGAAGCAGAATCATGACGATTTTAAAATAAGGTGGAAATAAGTTGAGAAATAATTTCAGAAAAAATTCGATTTGTTTTATAAGATATTCAGATGGTTTAGAGATTTTGAAGGAATATAAAAAAATGGAAAGAAAATGTAAATTTTTGAAGATGTCCTAAGAAACTTTTAAAGTTTTGTAGAACTTTTGAAAGACCACAAGAAAATAAGAAACTTTTCGTAAAATTCGTTGAAAATTTTTTAACGCTTTCTCATTTTTTTTATTTAAGCTTTGAACATTGGAACTAATTCCTGGAATTGTGAAAAAAACAGCAATATTTCCAACCAATTTTTTCAATTTCTGAAGATTCTTATAAATTTTAGAAATAATTTGCGTTACTTTCGAATATGTTTGAATATTCATCTTTTCTGGATGAATTTAATCGTTTTTGATCTAGAATTAAAATCTTTTTTGAATGAAATATCAACTATAACATACATAGTTCGTAAAGAGTTCATCTTTTTTGTTTTGTATCTGAAATATTTGAAAAACTTTTTTTAATTTTCGCAAGAATCTTAGAATAATTATATTTATTATCTGAAAACCAAATAAATAAATAAGCTTACTAAAAAATTTATTCGACATTTTTATCTTGTATTACAAATTGTTCGTCACCAGGAATCGAAAAACTGCACACACGCGTAGTGCGCAATGAATGATGCTAGCCTCTTTGAAATTAAATGAGGAATTTTTCTGATAGAAAAATCAAAATCGGTCAAAAATAAACATATAAAATTTATTTATAACCTCATTTTACGATTTTGATTGAAAAATGTTTCCCAACCTTTTCCACTGTTTTCCGCTTTTGTTAATTTTAAAAATTGCAGCGTTGGAATTCTGTGGAACTTTCTGATAAAATTTAGAATGAAAAATAAGATAACTGGTGTCAAAATTCTACTGAAAATCTAGCAGTCATTCGTCATACTGTACACAAAATTCTCCAAATCATTATAAAAGAGTATTCTCCATTTACAGAAGATGAACATCTTTCTTGCTGCTCTAATCTCCATGCTGGTGGTTTTCTTTATTCCTATTGGTAATTATCATACAACATGATATTATTATTTCTATTATCATTATTATACCATTAATCCAAATCCCTCTCGGAGTAAGTCTGACTCACTCGTTGAGGAAGAGAATTGTAGGAGGTGAGTATGGGGGGGGGGGGGTATAGATTTTTGCATTGCACTAGAATTACTGTGTTGTTTCCTTGAATGACATGTTTGTTCCGCAACACTGTTCCGACCCAGGCCCCTTATCAATCTCTCTACCGATCACCCCAGGTGAAGAGCTTCACGAAGTCATCATGTAAAGCTCTCCACTCGGACTCATTAGTATCCAACGCTTTTTTTTCAGGCGCCATCTCCTCCACTGACACTCATGCATTTCTTATAAACTATGTGACGCCACACTTTCATGTCCTGGCATACCTTTCTAGCTTCCTTCACGTCCATACATTTTCTCATGCAAGCTTTTGTGTTTCTATGGCTTTTCATATTTTTATGAATTTGAATCTCATTCAAACATGCAATCACTTTTTCCTCAGTCTATATTTGGGTATGCTACCATTTATCTTAACTCGATATACTTGTTTTGAAAGTCGTTCATCTTTCACTTTCTCAAAATGTCTAAACCATCTCAACAATCTTCTTTCACACTTGTCAAATAGTATTTCATGTATACTACAAAGGGTGGCCCTTATTTTTCACTTTTCGAATTTCTCTGCTCTCACCCCAAGTTTTGTTTCAGTATATTATTCAGAATTTGTCAGAGAATAAGAATCAATCATAAATTTTGAGGTTGAATAACTTTAAGCCACTCTTGTGGGTCCCCAAAGAAAACCCCATAAGTGACAAATGTGAATTTTACGTAATATTGCGGTTTATTGACGCTTTTTAAAAGTTTTTTTTACATAAATAATCATTGATTAGTAATTTAAGAATACGCAGTCATTTATTAACTAATGTTCAATTGTTTGAACTATTTTAATTTGTTCAAACTTTTAAGAGTATTGTTAAAAAGCAAAGTAAAACATAAAAATATGTCAATTTTTCAAATAAATTGTTATATTGTTATTATTGATTAAATAACTTATAATGTCTAGAAAATACGTTCATTTCGCGAGTTAGCTGAAAAAAACGAATATTCAAACAAATTTAAATTGTTCAAACAATTGAATATTAGTTCACAAATGACTGGGTATTCTTAAATTACTGATCGATGATGATTTATGTAAAAACAACTTTTTGGAAGCGTCAATAAACCGCAATATTACGTAAAATACACATTTGTCACTTATGGGGTTTTCCTTGGGGACCCACAAGAGTGGCTTACAGTTATTCAACTCACAATTCATGATTGATTCTTATTCTTTGACAAATTCTGAACAATATATTAAAACACAGAATTATTTGTACCATATTTTCATGTTTAAATATTAGATTTACAAAAAGCTGACTTTTCCCCATATTAAATCAATGGGAAATTTCATGGTCTTCGCGCGCCCCCTAAATATTAACCGATTTTGCTCAAATTTGGAGATTTTTTTTGGGCATCCGAACAAAACTGTGGGGGTGAGAGCAGAGAAATTCGAGAAAAAAATCCACCAAGTATAAATAAGAAACACCCTAAAATTACATTCTTTAGAGATTATTAGGTTACTGAGTTTTTCCATTAGTAGTTGCTTAGAACCTCTTAAAATTCTATGAAGTTTAATTTATTTTTAAATCCTTTCCAATCCATTCAAATCTCCTCTGAAATTGTTGGAAATTGTAAAAATCCATTACAAAAATTATGAATCATTTAAAAGCGCTTAAATCCAATTTCAAATAAACCTTTTTACTGAAGTCCTCTTTAAAAACCCGATTAAACTTCTCGAAATATTTTAAATCCCTTGGAATCCTTGGAGATTTTAGGAAATCCTCAAATCTGGTAAAATCTCCTAAAATCCCTTAAAATTTAGTGAAATTTCTGGAATTGCTGGAAATCTCAACATTTTATTTCATTCGTTTTTCAAAGTTAACTAGATATCAATTTTCTGATTCATAATTAATTAACTATATATCCCTTGAAATATTTAAAAATCCTACAAGATTCTCTGAAATCCCTTGACAGTTTTGAAAAACGTGAAAATCCTCTAAAATCCATTTTGAAGTTCCTTGATTTCCGAAGAAATATTTTTAGTCTCTTGAAACTCAAGGAAATCTTCTAAAATCAGTTGAAATATTTCGAAATTATTTTGAAAGCCATAAAAATGCGTGAAAGTTCCTCAACATTAATTGAAATCTTTTGTAATTGCTTGAAACCTCCTGAAAATGATTCCAAATAAATTAAATTTATTCATTGAAGTTCTCCAAGGAAATGTTTAAATCCCTACAAATATTTGAAATACTTTTAACCTGTGAAATTCCTTGAAATTTCTTATAATTCTTTGAAATTTTCAAAATTGCTAGTAATCCTTTCGAATTTCATGTAATTTAATTTATTTCCCAAAGTCCATCAAAAATATCTTGAAAACTCTGAAAATCCTACAAAATTCTTTTGAATCCCTTGAATTTTTCTTAACCTTTTGAAATCCTTTAGAATCACTTAGAATTCGCGGAAATGTTTCGAAATCGCTTGAAATCTAAGGAAATATTTTTCCTCTCTTGAAAACCAATGCAATCTTTCAAAATTATGGAAATATTTAGAAATCCTATTGAATTCTTTTAAAAGCCTTGAATTCAGTGGAGGTCTCTCGAAACTTGTTAAGAACATTTTGAGTCCCTTAAAACCTCCTGATATTTTTTTGAAATTTTTCAATTGTCCTGATATTTTTACAAAATCTGACAAAACTGCTTACAGTCCGTGGAGGTTCCTTAGAATGTCCTAAAATTCGATCAATGTCGATATCCTACTTCAAATGAATAAATAAATGATTTATTGCACTTTATTTTCATACTGATTTTCTTATAATAATTACCTTATAATTATTTTTTGTAATGATTTTTCTTGAATCGTGAGAAAAATTTAAGAAAATTATTATTGAGAAATCGTTACACACCTACACTGAATTTTCTATGGCATTTTTTTGTAAGAGAATATTGCAAGATATTGTAAAAGATTGCATGAAATCAAAGAAAGAGTGTATACCAGATTACAGTAGGAATTCAACTTTCGGCCCGAACTGGTACAGAAAAACCAGCCAAACTTCATTTTTTTTTTTATTTTAGAAAAGAAATTTTGAGCTATCACTTAGCTCTATTAAATCGTAGGAAGAACAGACGAAAACAAGTGATAATTTTTTTTTTCATTGCCACACATGGATTTTGACCCATTTTAAAGTCGAACAGGACCATATCCTTCTAGATGCCCTTTTTTGTGACGACCATTTAACCCTTTTTCACGCGTTTTCCGAAAATTCATAAAAAATACAATTGTTAATACTTTTTAATGAAAGCTTTTTTTTATATTTTTGAGCAGATCTGAAACTGAAAAAATACATGGTTAGCAATGAAAAAAAATAATAGGTGACGCTGTAGCCTTTGAAAAAATGTGTCCCGGAAACGACACCCTCACATGGCTGACATGATCCAGCTGCTCCAGGTCAGCTGAAGCAAAAAATGGAAGAGATTCTTAAAATATACGAGTACGGCTATATCCAAGACTACAACTAATTAAAAATATTGAAAATTTACAGAATGGCGCCCATTTGAAATTTTGTTAGCGAATTTCGACTTTTTCGGGGGTAGTTTTTGACTTGCTTAAAATTAAGAAATCATTATTTTCTATTTATCTTACAAGGAAGGTACTCCAGGTGTCCTTCGCCGATTTGAATCTCCCTGATATATGTTGTAGTACTCGAAAAACTAAGTGACACGTATTTTTTTTTATCTGCGGAAAAACACTTTAAGGGGGTGAAACAACCCCTCAAAGATAGGGGTCGCAAGTGTCGATTGTATAGTTTTGTGTAGAAAAACAAAATTGATTTTGACCAAACCTACTGGGATAGTTTCCTCATGATGAAAGATGACTAACGTAATTTTCCCAAAAAAAAAAAAAATTAAGGGGGTGGACCACCCCTACATAGTTTTGAAGATGTGCTGAAAATTGCTAAATTCACAGGAAAAAATTTGAAAAAAATATATTTTGCACTTGAGACAAAAATAAAGTTGACGTGTTTCGCAAAAAAAAATTTGTAAACAAATTAATGGGGGTAGCTACCCCAAAACACTTTTTATTTTATATCTATGATAATATATACTTTTCATACACAAAAAAAATTTGGGAAATTATTTTTATAACGAAGGAAGTGAAATAGAGTCCATTCAACATGAATAAAAAAATTACGCGGGGGTAAACCACCCCTACATATTTTAAAAGTCGTGCTGAAAATTGTTAAATTCACCGGAAAAAAGTTGAAAAAGATATATTTTGCACTTGAGATCAAAATAAAGTTGACGTGTTTCGCAAAAAAAAATTGGTAAAAAAATTAATGGGGGTAGCTACCCCTAGACACTTTTCATTTTATGTCTATGATAATATATACTTTTCATACACAAACAAAATTGGGAAATTATTTCTATAACGAAGGAAGTGAAATAGAGTCCATCCAACGGGAATAAAAAAATTACGCGGGGGTGAACCACCCCTACATATTTTTAAAAGTTGTGCTGAAAATTACTAAATTCACAGGAAAAAATTTGAAAAAAATATATTTTCCACTTGAGACCAAAATAAAGTTGACGTGTTTCGCAAAAAAAAATTGGTAAAAAAATTAATGGGGGTAGCCACCCCAAAACACTTTTTATTATTTGGCTATGATAATATATACTTCTCATACACAAAACAAAATTGAGAAATTATTCTTATAACGAAGGAAGTGAAATAGAGTCCATCCAACATGAATACAAAAATCACGCGGGGGTGAACCACCCCTACATATTTTTAAAGTTGTGCTGAAAATTGCTAAATTCACAGGAAAAAATTTGAAAAAAATATATTTTGCACTTGAGACCAAAATAAAGTTGACGTGTTTCGCAAGAAAAATTTGTAAACAAATTAATGGGGTAGCTACCCTTAAACACTTTATATTTTGTGTCCATGATAATATTTATATAGATTCCATACGAAAAAGAAATTGGGAAATTATTTTTATAACGAAGGAAGTAAAATAGATTCTATCCAACAATAATAAGAAAATTTGCGCAGGGGTGAACCACCCCTACATATTTTTAAAGTTGAGCTAAACATTGCTAAATTCACAGGCAAACATTTGGAAAAAATATATTTTGCACTTGAGACGAAAATAAAGTTGACGTATTTCACAAAAAAAATTTCAAAAAATAAATGGGGGTAGCTACTCCCAAACACTTCTTATTTTGTGTCTATGATAATATATACTTTCCATACGCAAGAGTAATTGGGAAATTATTTTTATAACAAAGGAAGTAAAATAGAGTCAATTCAACATGAATAAAAAAATGACGCAGGGGTAAACCACCCCTCAATATTTAGAAATTTGCTGAAAATTGCTAAATTCATAGGAGAAAATTTAAAAATATATATATTTTGCACTGTGGACTAAAATAAAGTTGACGTGTTTCGCCAAAGAAATAAAAAAATTAATGGGGGTAGCTACCCCTAACCACTTTTTAGTTGGTGTCTAGGATAATATATACTTTCCATACACATTATAAAATATCAGATTGTACGATTTTTCTTGCTAGATGCAAGTCTTATTTTGCAATTTTCTACATAATTGGGGGGTGGTTTACCCTTGCGTAATTTTTTGATTAATGTTGAATAGACTCTATTTTACTTCCTTCGTTATAAAACTAATTTCCCAATTTTTTTGTGTATGGAAAGTATATATTATCATATACACAAAATAAACTGTTTTTAGGGGTATCTACCACCATTAATTAGAAAAAATTCTTTTTGCGAAACAAGTGATTTTTATTTTCATGTCAAGTGCGAAATATATTTTTTTCAAATTTTTCTCCTATGAATTAAGCAATTTTCAGCACATTTTTAAAAACATGTAGGGGTGGTTTACCCCCGCGTAATTTTTTTATTCATGTTGGATGGACTCTATTTCACTTCCTTCGTTATAAAAATAATTTCTCAATTTTGTTTTGTGTATGAAAAGTATATATTATCATAGCCGAATAATGAAAAGTGTTTTGAGGTGGCTACCCCCATTAATTTTTTTACCAATTTTTTTTGCGAAACACGTCAACTTTATTTTGGTCTCAAGTCCAAAATATATTTTTTTAAATTTTTTCCTGTGAATTTAGAAATTTTCAGCACATTTTCAAAAATATGTAGGGGCGGTTCACCCCTGCGCAATTTTTTTATTAATGTTGAAAAGACTCTATTTTACT
Organism: Andricus quercusramuli; assembly: GCA_932178445.1. Lineage (NCBI taxonomy): Eukaryota > Metazoa > Arthropoda > Insecta > Hymenoptera > Cynipidae > Andricus > Andricus quercusramuli. The sequence goes on along the minus strand of CAKNXH010000067.1, from coordinate 1,170,951 downwards.
TCCTTCGTTATAAAAATGATTTCCCAATTTTTTTGTGTATGAAAAGTATATATTATCATAGACATAAGATGAAAAGTGTCTAGGGGTAGCTACCCCCATTAATTTTTGTACCAATTTTTTTTGCGAAACACGTCAACTTTATTTTTGTCTCAAGTGCAAAATATATTGTTTTCAAATTTTTTCCTGTGAATTTAGCAATTTTCAGCACATTTTCAGAAATATGTAGGGGTGGTTCACCCCCGCGTAATTTTTTTATTCATGTTGAATGGACTCTATTTCACTTCCTTCGTTATAGAAATAATTTCCCAATTTTTTTTGTGTATGAAAAGTATATATTATCATAGACATAAAATGAAAAGTGTCTAGGGGTAGCTTCCCCATTAATTTTTTTGCGACACACGTCAACTTTATTTTGGTCTCAAGTGCAAAATATATTTTTTTCAAATTTTTTCCTGTGAATTTAGCAATTTTTAGCACATTTTCAGAAATATGTAGGGGTGGTTCACCCC
>CAKNXH010000067.1:1125484-1170042 GCA_932178445.1 Andricus quercusramuli | reverse complement strand
TTTTTTTGTGTATGAAAAGTATATATTATCATAGACATAAAATGAAAAGTGTCTAGGGGTAGCTACCCCCATTAATTTTTTTAACAAATTTTTTTTGCGAAAGACGTCAACTTTATTTTTGTCTCAAGTGCGAAATATATTTTTTTTTCAAATTCTTTCCTGTGAATTTAGCAATTTTCCACACAACTTTAAAAATATGTAGGGGTGGTTCACCCCTGCGCAATTTTTTTATTCATGTTGGATAGACTCTATTTTATTTCCTTCGTTATAAAAATGATTTCCCAATTTTTTTTGTGTATGAAAAGTATATATTACCATTGAGACAAAATAAAAAGTGTCTAGGGGTAGCTACCCCCATTAATTTTTTTACCAATTTTTTTTTGCGAAATACGTCAACTTTATTTTTGTCTCAAGCGCAAAATATATATTCTTTTTCAAATTTTTTCCTGTGAATTTAGCAATTTTCAGCACATTTAAAAAAATATGTAGGGGTGGTTTACCCCCGCGTAATTTTTGTATTCATGTTGGATGGACTCTATTTCACTTCCTTCGTTATAAGAATAATTTCTCCATTTTGTTTTGTGTATGAAAAGTATATATTATCATAGCCAAATAATAAAAAGTGTTTTGGGGTAGCTACCCCCATTAATTTTTCTACCATTTTTTTTTGCGAAACACGTCAACTTTATTTTGGTCTCAAGTGCAAAATATATTTTTTTCAAATTTTTTCCTGTTAATTTATTAATTTTCAGCACAATTTTAAAACTATGTAGGGGTGGTTCACCCCCTTAATTAATTTTTTTTTTTTTGAGAAAATTACCTTAGTCACCTTTCATCATGATGAAACTTTCCCAGTAGGTTTGGCCGAAATCAGTTTTGTTTTTCTACACAAAACTATACAATCGACACTTGCGACCCCTATCTTTGAGGGGTTGTTTCACCCCCTTAAAGTGTTTTTCCGCAGATAAAAAAAAATACGTGTCACTTAGTTTTTCAAGTACTACAACATATATCAGGGAGAATCAAATCGGCGAGGGACACCTGGAGTACCTTCCTTGTTAGTTTGGGCTATAGACAAATATTTGCTCAATATGACCTTCAAATTTGAGCTCAATCGGTCCAGTTGTTTTTGACGGAATCATGTCTGCCTTTTCAAAAAATCGTGTTTTGAGAAAAACGACTTGCTCAACATGTAGCGTGACACTGGAAATTCAGACCTGAAACTGAAAGTTTTGATTAGAACATGGATACAAATCTATAAATGCTTTCGTGAAATCGTATTGGGGAAGGAAAACCTTTTTGAGACGAACAATGACTCTATGATACACATTAATGACCTGCCTGCCTGACAGCCAAGGCAGCCCTCCACAGCGTGCGGCTGAGTACTCTCCGCTCTGCGCAGTTGACCCTGATGCAGCTACGTAAAGAGTTAGAACCAAACATTTGTTAATTTTTTTTTGCGTAACAATTTCAAATGCTATATACTATCAGAAAATGAAAAAAAATCGACTTTTTGGTCCGGTCAAATAGAAATACCCCCTTAAGTATATTGCATGCGCATTTCTACTTTGTCGTGCAATTATTTGAAGTAATATAATTAATCTATTTCTATTTCTTCTTACAGAATTAATTTCAGCATGGTACGATGCCACCCTCCTTAAGCCGGCATACCATAAACTTTATGATGATGCTGATGTTCGCTATTACACAACAGATCGGAAAAACTTTACCAACCTACTTGGAAAAAAAGGAGACACTTATGTACTACAAACAATAGCTGGCCATCAACTATTCCTTGCTGCAATAGACGACAAGCGTTATATTCGTCAATTTTATATGGGACCTTATACTGATAATAAACCAGTTTATATATGCCCTCACATGAATCAATGTGCAACGGAATTTTCTCCATTTACTAAATTAATGAGTGACTTGTTTGCCATGCAATTCGACACACGATTAGATTTAATTGATAACTAATTATGATAATTAACCTCAAAACCTAAACTCAAGACGTAGAATTATTAACCATGATTTTACGGTGTTGTAGTTATGGCCTTTGCAATGTTTTCGTTAGCTATATATCGAACTTTTGTTTTTAATCGAAAAAAGTGTAACAATGAGAAAATATGAGCTTTAAATCAAAGAAATAAATAGATCAATAAACATCAAAGAGGATAATTTACTATCTTCCAATGTCCCTAATTCAATGACGAGAGTCCCAGATATAGTTCAAAGTAAATTATTATGTTAAATAATGGAACATTCAAATGCAAAGTGCAAAATTTAAGCGACTGGAATTAAACTTTGCAAACTCACGAATGATTTTGATCTCTTCTTTTTCTTCTGTTTATATTTTCCATTTCTCTTCCTTAAAAAGTTTTATGCTCCTCGTAAGAAAATTGATGGGTTGTAACACTGGGAGAATATGAGTTTCAGTGACTGGGTTTAGCTTACTTATCTATGAATAAAGATTGAGAATTTTCTGCATTATTAATTTTCTTAATCAAAATTTCCAAATGATTAATTTTATTTTATCATAAAATTCATTTGTAAATGAATGTTCCTAAACATTATTGATAGAAAAGTACTCTATCATAGTAAATAATTTTTCAATATTCGGATATAATTCTGTTCTTGAGGATATACTTTTATCTCAAGTTCGAAAACGAGCATGGTTAAAAATTATTTATAAAATCGAGGAAAATATTACCATTGATAGTTATAAATAATTTAAAAAGAACATTCAAAGTTGCATTTCAGAAAAAATATTTAAGGTTTGAATTATTTATTTAAAAATATTTGTGTATTGTAATTTATTTATCATTAATATTTGTGTATATTCGTATTCGTTTTGTTTCCTTCTGTTTAGGTAAAGGTTGCAATTTTTTGGAGAGCTCATTTCAATTCTGGAAGGATAATCTATAAATCTCTTTAGTCCCTTTTTATTCATAAAATTTAAATCACGATCAATATTGCAGATAAAAAATAACAATTGTACAATGCATAAATAAATATTTTCTAAAATTGAAACATACTGAAGAAATTCGTAGAGAATGAAAATTTAAATAATTATTGTAAAATATATTGTTAAATAAATTTGATGTCAAAATTATTATTTTTGGGTTTGCGTGGAGGATGATACTGGGAGAGAGTTGGGTAGTAACTTCTTACAAGTAACTAAGTTACTGAAAAGTAACGTTATTTGTAATTTTTAGGATCATTTTGTTACTATTTTAAAAAGTAACTTATAACCTAGTTACGATTTTTGCAGTAACTTGGAACTTTAATTTTAGTTACTTTGAAGTTACTTTGCTTTTCTTGTATATTACCTCCTATTAAGAGTGTTTATGGGCCAGTTCTGGGTACGAAATCAAGATCTTCTGGTGGAGGATTCAGCTACTTTCTTGGAAATTCATCTTTTTTGGTGGAAGAAATATCAAATATTATATTTTTCGTTAAGAATTTATCTATTAGGGTGATCAGTTCAACTATTTGTTTAAAATGTGATTTTTTGTTGATAGTTCATATTTTCGCTTTGAAAATGCAACTGTTTTGTGGGAAATTCATCTTTTTGACTTAATAATTCAACAATTTCATGGACATTTTTTTCTCTTTTGGTTCTAAATTTAGCTGGTTCGTTCAAAATTTATCTTTTTTGTTAAAAAAATTTGATTCTTTTTGACTGAATACAGCTGCGTTTGATTTTGAATCAGAACACTTTGTTGTTGAAATAATATCGTCTTTTACATTTTTCGTTGAAAATTCATCTATTTCAGTTGAAAATTATTGTATTTTGTGAAAAAATCAAGTATTTTCTTCGGTTGAAAAGGAACTTTTTTGTTGAAAATTCATATTTTCCGTTTGAAAATGCAACTGTTTTGTAGAAAATTAGTCTTTTTGTTTCGAAAATTCAACAACTTGGTGGAAATTTTCCTTTTTTGGTTCAAAGTTTAGATTTTACATCTCAAAATATACCTCTTTTGGTGAAAAAATTCCATCTTTTTTATTTGAAGATTCAACTACTTTGTTAGAAAATTAACTTGATGTGGCTGAGGATTCTGGCATTTTGTTGGAAATTTGGCCTTTTGTGGTTGAATTTAATTGTGAATTTAACTATTTTGGTAGAAGGTTCAACTAGTTGATTGAAAAATAACGAACATTTTGGTTGAAAATTCAACATTTATTGGAAAGTCTCGATTTTTGTTGAGAAATTCATCTTTTTTAGTAAAAACAAATCCTGAACAGGATTTAGCTATTTTCTTGAAATTTTTTTTCTGGTTGTAAATTTAACTACTTGGTTGAAAGTTTATCTGCTTTTGTTAAAAATCAGTTGTTTGGTTAAAAATTCCTTATCTTAGTTGAAAATTCATTTCTTCGGTTGGAAATTTTACTTTTTTGTTTTCAATTCGTTTTTTTTTAGGTGGAGTGAAAAATTCAAATATATCGCTAGAAACTATAAATTTGGTTGATTTTTTTTGGGGAAATTTAACTTTTCTGTTGAAAAATCGACTTTTTGGTTTGAAAATGGTAGAAGGTTCAACTATGTGCTTGAAAATTAAATTCTTCTTGACAATTAGTATTTTGGATATGAAAATTTAACCATTTGGTTGAAAATCCGTGGATTAGGGGAAAAATTAACTATTTCATGGCACATTAATTTGGAACAATGAATCATCCATTTGCTTTAAGATGTATATTTTAGTCTCCAATTGATATATCCTTGAATTAAAGAATTCGAAGGATTTTCAGTTTTTTATGCAACAAATTTTTTTGTTACTGAATAATTTAAAAAGAATAAAAAATTTTTGTAAGTGATAAAGACAAACTCTGCCACATTTTGACAACAATAATGCAGAAGTGAATTTCATAAAAAAATTTTCAATTAATTACCTATGCAAAAATGGACTAATACATTACCAAGCAAAAATGGTTAGAAAAGAAGACATTTCTGAAATAAAAAACATTTCTGAAATAAAAAATTATTAACGACTCAGGGGACATTTTCTCCTTCTGTCCCTCATATACCTTTATCAAAAATGCACCATGTGTGATTTATTTATTTTTGCATAGCTAGTGGATTGAAATGTTTTTTTAAAAATTAAATTCGCTTCTGCAATTGTATCGTCAAAATCTGGGGTTTTTAGTGTTTATTATTTACAAATTTTTGCAATATTTCACAAACTATTAGGTCATTTTTAAGTTTTTAACTTTTTAAATTAATCTATTAAAGGGATTATTTGAATCATGAATAATGTAAGATGAAATAGATGAGTTATGTATATATTTCTTATTTTTCTAGTTTCCAGCAATAACTTGTAATTAGCATATCATGATCCCGGATTCGTGTTTTTCAACCTTGTCCTGAAATGTCTGAAACTTCAACTAAACAAACTGGTTTTTCTCATGACTTCACAAATTTTGAAAAGTAAATAACAACTCAGGAAGTCCAATGAGAAAGCGACTAGAATTATACAAACCGAAATATTTACGTGGATATTCATCAGTCATCTTGACGATTTTCCCTAAACCTTCTTGTAAGTATGATAATATATCTAAAAATTCATTAAAAATTGTTTTGCAGGAACTGATCTTTTTCAACGCTTCAGTCCTTTTACGAAATTATAATCACTTTATAGTCACTTTCATTCATTTTTTATAAAAAATGTTGTTTTTTTTTTGACAAAAAACAATAAGAATCAAAAAAATATTGTTCATTTAATTTTTTTTAGTAGGAAACAATATGAAAAGAAATGTATTATACTGAGAGTAAAGTGAATCTTTCAAAAATTGCATTAATGTTGAACACTATTAGTTTTGAATTACTTCATTATTTTTTATTATATTTCTATATTAATCGATTTGAATGCACTATTTGCTTTTTCTAGGTGGAAAATTTAGTGACTTCTTTAATTCCAAGCCCCAGAATGAGAATCAAGTATGTGCTTCTTTTTCGAGAAGATTTTTGAAAATAATAAAAAAAAGTCTGATTTTTTATGATAAAAAAAAATGTTGAAGCTTTGCAAACATTTTGAAATGTACCTAGAAAAAAAACTCTTCTTAAGATTCTTGGAAAAATTTCAAAGGATTTATTTATTTTGAAGAATAATATTTGAAATGATTCCTACAATTTTTCTTTGAAAATCTGACAAATACTGAGACAATTCATTTTATTTTTTTATATTTTTTTTTTATACCATTAAGCCGTTTCCCTTTCGGCGAGCCTCTAGGGTTAGGCGTGACACTACCGGATTCGGGTAGTGTTTCTAGGTGGATAGTTTCTTGTAGTAAATAACTACAAGTGTGGGCTCACCACACCCACGACCGCCAACAGCAACGCAGTAGTATTATTCTCGAACGGTCACCCATCCAAGTACTCACCGCGCCCAGCACTGCTTAACTTCAGTGATCTAACGGGAACTGGTGTTTCCAGCGTGGTATGGCCGTTGCCCATTACACTAATTTGAAAAAATACGTGTTTGGAAAATTTTGAAAAAAAAATGGGAACCATTTCAAGAGATTGTCAGAAGGTTTAAAACAATTCCAAAAAATATTTAAAAATTTAGGATTATTTTTATTTTGACAAATTAAAATTGAGAGGATATTGAAAAAGATTTCTAAATTGAAGAAAAAATTCTAATAATTTTATAAGATATTTAGTAGGATCATAGTTTTTAAAAAGATTTTAATAAATGCAAAACTAAATGCAAATTTTTGGAGAGATCGTACAAAACTTTCGAAGATTTGTAGAACTCTTGAAAAGTACCACGAAAATAAAAAAAAACTTTTCTTAAGATTCGTGGAAAATTTTTTAGAACTTTCTCGTCTTTTAAATTGAGTTTTGAATATTGGAAAAAATTTCTAAAATTGTAAGAAAATCTGCGAGATCTGCGTTGAGAATTCATGCTTTTGCTTGAACATTCAACTACTTTGTTAAAAGTTTAATAACTTTATTAAAAATTCATTCGTGTGTTCAAAAGTTCCTTATTTCAGTTTGAAGTCCATTTTTTCAGCTGAAAAGGTTGAAAAAGTAACCATTTCGTTGAAAAGTAATTTCTCTTTCGAAATTCGGATTCAATCTATCTGAAATCTTTGAAAGCCTTTTTCAATTTTTGCAAGAATCTTATGAAAATTATATTTATCACCTGAAAACTCATTCTATTAGTTGAAACGCAAATTTACCACAATCCCATCTTATTTCGTGTTTCAACTAGAAATGTCAGTTAAAACTAGATTCACCCAAGTGTGCTTTCGAAATAATTAATTTTACCTGAAGTATTCAGTGTGGTTCACTCTGGTGGTTTTATTTAATTTTATTGGTAACTATCATACAATATAATATTATTTATCCTATCATTTTAAATTGGCCCACCTTCCACCCAAAGGTACTAATGACCTGGTACTTTGCTAATAAACACGGCCGCTTCACGCGGTAAGTGATTAGTAGATACGTTGGTTTCAGTCGTTGTTTCGAAAATATATATTGTGGTTGAGCATTCGTCATAGTTCGCGACTATACACACTGGAGAGCTCGTCTATAGGGATCCAAAAATCGCACTGAAGTGCCCTACAGGGATCCAACATCCATCCTGCAGAGCCCTTTTATAGGGTTCTAACATTCATCCTGGAATGCCCGTATATAAGAATATAACATTTATACTGGAGATCCTGTTTAAAGGGATCCAAATATTCATCCTAGAGAGCCCTATAGGGATACAACATTCAAACTGGAGAGATCATTTTTGAAATCCATCTTTCTCACAAACGCTAGTTCCAATGCCAACGACTGTGACGAATTATTCAAAATATTAACTTTATTTACATCAAACGGCAAAAGACAAACACAACTTCACACAAGTACACGGACATGAACATATGCAAAAAAAGGTCGAAAATCAAAAGTGAAAAATTAAAAGTGAAACATTACAAGCCAGAGAGGACGTTGTTCTCCTCACAATGATTATAGACGAAGCCAGAAATGATAGCTGTGAGACACGGTAATAACTAGGATTACCCGTTTTTATTATTTTTTTATTTTTATTATTACCTTTTTTAGGTGTGATATACGTTACGCGTTTAGTCATGAAAAAGGGCAAGTCAATATTTGGAAGGGCCCTAGCACGGGCGAGGTGCAAAAGGTATTTGTACCAGAAGCTGTGCACCCCATCCACACCCGGCGCTTTCCAGGTCTGAGCCCCCTTTAGGTTACGAGTCACATCGGAGGCTGAGATGGATAGACTATGTATTCATCATAGGCAACCGTGCAACTCCGTCCTTTTCTAGATGGAGCCACTTCGTGTCTGGACTTGACATGTGAGTACGGCAGATACTCGACCAAGGTCTGACAATTTCATGGGCCGAGGTGGTTTACAATAATTTTGGGTCTCGTTTTTGTCTTCTGCATGTCCGCGATAGAAACGTTTTTCGTCTGCCACAAAAGTCTTATTCTCATTCCTTCTCGCGATCGCTTTCATAATTTGTCACGGTCACGCTGATAGGACCATGAGCCTCTGTTTAAGATAGTCAGTCACTTCGTCCAGGTTCGTAGGTGCTCTTGAACTGATGTTATATGGACGAAGGATCTCCTCCACGTGGTAAGTCAGTCTATGAAATCGATTGCCCTTTCGAAAGTGGTACATCCATCCCAGTTTTGCTCTTATTTTACTTATCTCGCCTTTAAGTCGAAACTTTCATGGAGGGTCTGACATCTTTTTTTGGGCATATTTGTTAGTAGCCTGGCCTCTGAGTTTCATGCTCATCATCCTTATCACGTCCCCATTCATTTCCGGCGTCCACTTGATCCTCATTTTTGTCTACGCACCCTGGAATTCCTGATAAAATGCATTCTCAACCTTAGATCTTATTCGGTTAATGGTTCTCCTAGGAAGGATGTTTTCATCCGTCATCTGACGCCTTCGTTGTTTAAGGTCGTCTTGGGTTACTGTATTCATTTCCGGGAAATTCACCACAAGGTTTTGACGAAAGACCATCTCGTCAGGAGAAGTTGTGGTCGCTCTTACCTCGTATTAAAGTTGGCAGCGCATCAGGTACTCATCATGATGTATTTGAAACTTGATGCGCTGATGTGTCATTTCTGTGGGAGTAGTCGGCTGGGGGCTCCCGACCGAATTATCCTCCGCGGGCACAGCTGATGTTCTGCTGCTTACCACTTCTGGCCGATCTTCCGGCTGGAAAGTAGCCTTTTCGGGAAACCTGGTGAGATTAACCTGTCCATCACGTAGCTCACCACTACCAGCCTGCATGCTGCCACCAGCGATGGCACCAGGGGCGCCCCGATGATTCTCGGAAAGCGACCAATGCCCATATAGATTCAGAAATTTCTCCATGAATTTATGGGGTTTTGGTGCTCTTCTTAGTTCCTTTCCTCTCCATTATCTACCTGTCTGGCATGGAAAACCCAGTCAGTAGCAATTCTACAGCCAACATAGCCCTCAAATTCCGTCGAACTCCTTTTGGGGTAAACCTGGTTCACTTGTTGGGAAAGAGAATTGCGGGAGGTGGTAATAGGAAGGGAAGGGGCGGGCTTATAGTTGTAGAATTGATCTAGAATTTTTGTGTTGTTTATTTTAATAACACGTTCGTTCCGCAGCGCTACTCCGACCCAGGTGGCTGATCAATCACTCTAGCCATCACCGTAGGCGGAAAGCTTCGCCTAGGCGAAGAATTATATGGAAAACAATTGAAGAATACTCAGCATTAGAATACATAATACAAAAATGTTAGAGGAATTTATGTGAAAAGTAGAGGAACTACAAGGGAAGGATTTATTTTAGACCACTTATAATCTCATATGAAAGTACATCGAACTCTCAGTGTCAGCCCAGTTTTGGGGTTTTTCTGAAAATAGCCTTGGCCAAAAGTCGGAGGGATCCAAATGTAAACAGCCAGGGTCATCTGAACCGTTTCCCATTGGAATACATAATATTGCGCAATTTCCGCATGTGAGTACCCGCGTACTGTGCCTTTTCACTTCGCTGCGCTGCTGGTGTTTTCCAAGCAAGATTCGCAACCGTTTTTCGCCCTGCGCGCTGAGAAACTGCGTGGGCTAGCAGTTCTAGAAAGGCCGAGACCAGGGGGACAGAATCCGAGAGTTGGGTGTACACAAAAATAAGCGATTCTACACAAATAAACTTGCCACAGAAAAAATCAATGAATTCCCTTGATATCTTCAAAATCAATTGGGATCTAATTGAATGTTAGTGAAATCTCCTGAAGTCACTTAATATCCTTAAAAATATTTTTGCAACACCCACCTCTGAATTTGCACTTTATGTGCCCGAAGTTATGTGTAAAGTAGGTTTTTGAAGCACAGTGACGTCACCGTACATAATGTACGGTCATTATGCACGCTGACGTCACAGGTGTGCGTAAAGTATGCCCATTGTGCATGGGTGAAAATTTTACACATTCTTCGCGAATTCATGCTTCAAGCCTACGGCTCATGCTGCAAACTTCACACTCGTAATAATCACCTGCTTTACGCACTTGTATCGTAAATTACTATTTCAAATCGACTGAATCTGTTAAAATTGGATTAAATCTATTGAAAGTTGTCCTATGACTCTCAATTCCTCTCCTCGAATTGTTGAAATCCGTAAAAATCCCTTTAAATGACATAAATTTTATTTTTTCGTAAGACTTATATAATTTGAAATCCCTTGAAACCTTCCGAAATTCAATAAAATTTAAATTATTTCACACCATTTTCCAGAAATCCCTCTAAATTTTTAGATATCCTACAAAATTATTTGGAATCCCATCACAGTTTTGTATCTCTTAAAATCCTTCACATTCCGTTCAAATTTCTTGAAATCTCTGGAGATTGTAAAAATCCATTACCTTAAAATTCTGCGGAATCTTTGGAATCGCTGAAAATCCCTCAAAATTTGCGTTTATTTATCTTACAAAGTACACTAGAAATCCCTTGAAATCATTTAAATTCCTACAAAATTCTTTGAAAATCTTTGACAGCTTTCAAAAACGTAAAATTTTTCTAAAATTCCTTGAAATGTTTTGAAATACATTGAAATCCGAGGTAACATTTTTAATACCTTGAAACCTTATCAAATCTTCTAAAATTAGTTAAAATATTTGGAAATCCTTCAAAATCCTTCCAAAAAGCCTTAAAATTCGTGAACGTATCTCAAAATTTGTTAAAATCGTTTGGAATCCCTTAAAAACTCCTGATATGTTTGGAAATCTTTAAATTCCAGTGAAATTGTTTTGAAATCTGACGGAATCGCTTCAAATTCATAGAAATTCTTTGAAATTTTAACTTGATCGTACTTATTTATTGAAGTTCTCTAAACAAATGTTTAAATTCCGACGAATGTTTGAAATCCTTCAAATTCGTGAGATTCCTTGAAATTCTTTGAAATTTTCACTAACCGCTATAAATTCTTCCAAATTTAATTTGATATAATTTATTTTCCAAAATTCATTAAAAATATCTTGAAATCTTTGAAAATCCTGCAAATTTCTTTGGAATCCCTTCACATTTTTCAAGTCTCTTGAAATCCTGTGAAATTCTTTAAAATTCCTGGTAATGTGTGGAATTTGCTTGTAATTCGAGGAAATATTTTTATTCTCTTGAAAACAAATGAAATGTTTTAAAGATTATTGAAATATTAAGAAATCCTACAAAATCCTTTTGAAAGCCTTGAAATCAGTGGAAGTCTCTCGACATTTATTGAAAACCTTTGAAATCCCATAAAACCTGATAAGTTTGGTAATCCTTCAAGTCCTCTAATCTCCCACCAAAAGTTTCGGAATTGCTTGAAAATCGATGAAATCTTTTTTAGTTAGTGAAAATATTTGGAAACCCCTAAAAATAATTTCCAAATCCTTAAAATCAGGTGAAGTCTCTCAAAATTTGTTGAAATTCTTCGGAGTTGCTTAAAACCTGCTGACATGTTTGGAAATCTCCAAAATGTCGTGAAATTTTTGCAAAATCTGACAAAACCGCTTACAATCCATGGAAATTACTTAGAATTTCATAAAAGTCCCTAAAATTGCTCGAAATCCTACTTTAGATAAATGAATTATTCATTCTTTTGAACTCTCTCAATTTTTTTTGCATCAACTGTTCAATTTTTAAACATTCTTTATTTCCATACTGAATTTCTTCTGATGATTCTCCATAACAATTTTTCTGGAAACGCGAAAAAAATGTAAGAAATTTATTATTGGAAAATCATTAGAGAACTATAATAAATTTTCTATAATATATACATTCTTGTAAGGAAATATTACAAGGTATTGTAAAAGATTGCCTGGAATTGAAAAGAATTGCATGGGATTGCATAAGTTTGCATGAGATTGTCGAGAGTGCGTGTACATCAGATTGCATAACGTTTTTATTCTCCAATTCAAAAAAGGGCTTTGGAGCGAAAACAAGTCATACCTTTTTCTTTAAATTACTAAGCATGAATTTTGACTCATTTCAAAATCGAACATGATTATAATCTTCTACAGGGACATAAGTTAGGCGAACACAATTATTTTAAGCAATTGAACCTAATTTCCAAAATTTGGCATTAACAGCCTTTTGCCCCACGATCCTTCAAATATATTGCATGCTCTTCCCTATTTTGTCGCACTAATATTTGAAGTAATATGTATGATCTATTTCCATTTCTGCTTACAGAATTGAGTTCTTCACAAGGATTCGATCCCCGTACCATTCAGCTTGAATTTCGTCATCTTTTTAATGATGTTGATGTTCGCTATTACACAACAGATCATACAAATTATACAACCCTACAAGGAAAATTCAAACGAACAATAGTACTAGCAACAAAAATTGGCAAAAAACGATACCTTGCTGCAGTAGACCGACATTGTTACATTCGTCAATTTTATATGGGACCTATTACTGATAATAAACCAGTTATGCTATGCCCTAGAGACGGTAAAGATTATTGTAAAGAGGAATATCTTCCATCGAGTCAATTGGCTACTGGCATATTTAAAATACTATTCGACACAAAAACAGAAAGGAAAAACATAATTAAATAAACAATTTAAACCTGAAATATTTTGTTCTGAATTTCACTTTCAGTTCTCTTCCAAAATTAGTTACAATTAAGAAACGGAATATTATTCTCGATTTTATAAATCATTATCAACCATGATTATTCTTAAACTTAGTATAATTTCAGTACATCCTTAATATTTTACTACAATAGTGTATAATTTGTAAAATATTCTACTTTCAGAGGTGAAAAAAATTTTATTATGTTTTTTTAGAAAATAAAAAAAAATGATGAGCTTCTTAATATTTCTGAAAGATTTAAGGAAATTAATTGAGAAGTTTTAAAAGTTTTCAATATAATCCAAAACCATTAAGAATAGGCATAAAATTGTGCAATATCAAAAATTGAAATAATGGGGATTTTGTTTTGTATTCTTTTTTTTTATTACCATTTTTTGATGTAATATTATAAAATGGTCCAACTTTTAATTAAATATTCAACAAAATAAATCATTTAGAATTGAAAAATAATTTATTAAAAGATTTCAAAAATAAATAATAATTCTAAATTAAGCGTTGAGAACTAAGCGATTTGAAATCAAAAAGTTTGAAATTTTGTTACTTATAATCACAATGGAGTCAAATATCTATAATCATCTGTCGTGTATACTTCATTATGAATTACTTGTTTTTCTCATGACTCTACAAATTAAAAAAAGTTCTCTGAAACACTCTGAGAAATTTTCATGAATATTCATTAGTAACGCCGATCTTGGTGGTTTTTCTTAAGCCTGCTTGTAGGTATAATAATTTATTTATAATATAAACCACAGAATAAATATGTTTTTATCAAAAAAAAAAAAAAAAATTAATCTGTTTCGGGAAAATTAAGCTTTAGTATGCCAGTATCGCACTGTGACAGCCGATATTTCGCTGAAAGTTGTATAAAAGGAAGGAAGTTGTTTGTTATTTTTGAATAAACAATAATAAAATTAAGATTTGAGATTTTAGATATTTCATTGGTACTTTCGTGTTGAAAAAAATTGCGAAAAATTTTATTTAAGGACTTTTTCTTCAAAGAAACCCGTGCAGAAATCGCCATATATATTACCGATTACCGACTAGGACCTGATCCGATGTGTACTATCTGGTCCTGATAGGAAGAATTCTGTGGCCCTGACTCGTACCAGACCGGGCTATGTACTGTGACGTCATATAGCCTCTTCCCAGCGCCATCTTAAGCCATATGCGCTAGATGTAATATAATCACGAACATAACCTTAATTTTTGTTCTCCTTCGTGGTGTTGTGTTGCAAATGTTCTGGGAGTTTTCGACCGTATAATATATTCTTAACACATTAATAATAAATGCCAAAATTAAGGAGCACACCGTGTGTTCGCAAAAATCGTGCCATCAGCAAAATTCCATATTTACGCGATGAAAACGAAAGCAACGAAGGTTAGTCTTTTATGGTATTACATTTTTTATGGTATTATTACATTTTGTGATATATTTAATTGCATTGTACTGGATCCAAGTTCTAACCTAAACATTCGATTTCCTCATTTTAGTCAAAAAAATTATTATTTGATATTTTTTTCGCTCGGTAGCTTTTTTTTTGTAAAACAAGTAGTTGCAATTTTGAGGTTATATTTTGGATTCTACGATTTAAGTTATGCATGTTATCGCTCCAGTGACGGGGTAAGGGATAATATTTGTGGATTGAAATGAAGAAATGTAATTTTGACAAATTCAATGCAACCGAAGAGGAAGTGCTGTCCCACATGAGCAACGTCTTCTGGAATGCAAAAGACTGGGACGGTAATCGGAAGCAGAGGTCCAAATAACCATTCTTAATTATTTTTAAGGTGTAGTTAAAATAAAGCTCAATCCTATAAATTTGGCTTTTTATTTAATATTCTGTTATAATTATTTTGAAGGATTTTAATTCCTACTAGAAAAGTAAATAATGTGGCTAGACTCGGGTAAATAATAGGGGCCAGACCGGGGACAGATCGGGCGTTTGATCGGGCCCCTAGATATGGCTCCGAGGTGGCTACGTGTTTCATGATGAGTCTGGCCCTGACTCGATTTCCACATCAGGGCCCGATATGAACGAGTCAGGGCCCGGTCGGGGCCACGGCGAAATTTCTACACGGGAAGAAGTATTTAATTATTTTATTGCATTTAAGAACATTTCTGAAGAGGAAGTCGGTCAAAAAAATATAAGAGGTTAGGCAACTGAAAAAAAAGATGGGACACAAGTATAAAGAGTCAGTTATCTGGTCTTTAATCTAATGATTTTATCACTATTTTAAAAATAAGCTTTCGAAAAAATCCTTTTAACACAACATGTATTTGATTTTCCAATAATTTTTTAAGCAAGAATCCCACTTTCGGAATAAATATTGATTGTCCAGTTGTGTACAGCAACTCTTGAAATATTATTAATTTATTAAAAATACAATGAAAAAATATTTCAATAAAAAAGTATTTTGAATGCTCATGGTCTCTAACGGTAGTTTTCAAATTTAAAATAACAATAATTGAAGATAATTTATCCATAGATGAAAATTGTATGAATCACACCGGATCAAAAAATGATTTAGGGTGTCTACTGGGATTCTCATAGGTGATCTTCATGTTTTTGGGGTCGCTGAACACAAATCCGTTCGCATAATTGAGCCAGCACGTCAGGATTTGCAGTAAAATTCAAAAAATGGCTAAAACTCCCGAATTTCTGCATACATTTCGGTCCCAAACCCACAAACTCTTAACTCACGAACCCCAAACCAACAAACCCCAAACTCAAAATCTCTGAACCCACAAGCCTCAAACCTCAAACCGACAAACCGAAAAACGCATAAATCTCAAATATAATACCAATTGAGAAATTGGTATTGTAGTGTGTGAGGTTTTTAGGTTTGTGGGATTGGGGTTTGTTGGTATGGAGCTTGTGGGTTCACTGGCGATTAAATTCTGAAGATTTGAGGTCTGTTAATGTCAAGGTGTTGTTTTGAATTCTGACTGAAGCTTCCATTTTGGTCAAATTTTTTTGGTTGATTTTGTATGATACTATTCAAAGTCCCCATGCCACTCCCGATGGATTGCTTTTTTAACGAGAGTCCCCTTCCCTCTCACTATGGGGTGCTTGTTTAGATTGAGTTCCCGTGCCTCTGACGATGAGGTGCTTGTTGAACGTGAGTCCTCTTGCCTTTCACAATGAGGTGCTTGTTCAGCGTGAATCCCCTCGTCTCTCATGATGGCGTGCTTGTTCACGTTGGAAAAGCAACCCATCGTGAGAGGCATGGGAACTTTGAATAGTATCATACAAAATTGACCAAAAAAATCTGACCAAAGTGGAAGCTTTAGTCAGACTTCAAAACAACACCTTGACATTAACAGACCTCAAATCTTCAAATTTAATTTGCCAGAAAACCCACAAGCTCCATACCCACAAACCCCAAACCCACAAACCCAAAAACTTTACACCCTACAATACCATTTTCTCAATTGCTGTTATATTTGAGGTTTGTGAGTTTTTGGGGTTTGTGGGTTTGGAGCTTGTGGGTTGGTTTGGGGTTTGTGGTAATAAGGCAGGTGTTGGGGCTTGGGAAGGAAGTAATTTGTCGATGAGTCCAGAAGGAGGATGAAATTGTTCGAATCACTAGTAATGAGTGTGTTATTGCATGGAGTAGAGGTGTGTGGGTGGAGGGGAAGTGAGGAGGTAAATAGGACACAGGAGGGAGTGGTTGTAGATTACGTCCTGTTCGCAATTCCAAGGATGCCCAAGATCATGGGATCCCTCTTCTTTTCACTAACCAGGAACGTAGATCTCATGTAAAGATTCTCAATGATGAAACCGATGTCGATTTCTCCCATTATCTTCATGGTTACTCCGTCTACGGCGAGGTCTGCTTGTCCTGTGCACTCTCTGAAACTACTGAGTTGTGCTTTGGAAAGATAACGCGCATGAATGAAGTTGTCCGATGCTGCGGTGCCAGAGAGCGCCGCGATTTCGTACCCCGCAAATTGTACCAGAACAGGCGAAATTTTGGTGTGGGTCCTGGAAACGGTAGTGAGACATGCGGAAGGGTCTTTCACCGATTTGCCGTTTTTTTTGCCAGTTCTCTGGGCGGCAGAAGTTCCCTTCGCTGGGTTGTTCGAGTGCGTTTTTTTTCTCGAGGCAATCTCAATTCAAATTCTGACCTAGGCAGTACCAACATTTAGGTCCTGTTTTCGCTCTTGCGAACCGCATTTTTCTGAAGTTCCATTCCGTTTGCCTCGGCATTGTTGGCAAACGCGACCAAGGCTTGATACGTCCAGGTGCTAGCTTCTCGTATTCCCTATCGGATGGTTGGCCGTAGCAATTCCAGGAAGGATGCCACCAGGGTCTCTTCGGACTCGTTTCTCTTCAGTCAACGGTTCAGAAGCCTTTTCTTCTGCAGAAAGATGCTCACCAGCTGCCTTTCACCCTGATTTTGCAAATAGAGGGTAGACAAAAAACGGCCGTGTGTGGTCTCTTTGTCGAAGCTCTGGATCAAAAGTTCGTGAAAATGGTTCCACTCAAACGCCAGACACTTATAAGGATCCCACCACTGGGCCACGTCTCCTTGAAGAGAGGGCGCCGCGAAACTTGTTCCAAGGTGTATCGGGATGTTGGACGCATCCAAGTACTGTTCCATTTCGTTCAAGAATACGAACGAGTCTTCAAGGTCGCCCCCGCTAAATTCGGGCATGAGTGGTCTGCAGGGCATGCCTATGTAAAAGACCATCATTGCACAGGCCACCTGTTGAGGAAAGGATAAGAATAAAATTAGCGCAATTGGCATGAAATCTCTGTGCACAATATGCGCGAAAACACTGATGAACTAGTTCACATATGGGAAAGAAATCAGCTAAGATGGGTCGGACATGTTAGAATGAAATATGAACGACTGACGAAACAAGTGTATAAAGGTAAAGTGAATGGCAGTGTGCCCAGATGCAGACCGCGGATAGAATGGTCAGAATGTGTGAATGAGACCCTTATTGGAAGAGACATAAAAAGTCATAGGAACACGAGAGCTTGCATGAGAAAATGCATGGACATGAAGAAAGCTAGAGAAGTATACCAGGACAGAAAAGTATGGCAACAGCCAGTTTATAAAAAGATTGTCAGTAGAGTGAATGACGCCTGAAACAAAAGACTTTGGATACTCATGGGAGCAAGTGGGGAGCTTCAAATGACGACTTTGTCAGGCTCTCCACTTAAGATGATCTCTGGAGAGATTGATCAGCAACCTGGGTCGGATCAGTGTTGCGAAACGAACGTTTTATCTAAATAAATAAAACGAGAATTCCAGAACATTCTCAAAAATAAATACTTCCTTCCTCACATGACTCCCTTCCTAACCGAGTGAATCACGCCTACCCCGAAAGGGAAATGACTTAATGATATAATAATAATCCTTTAGAACACAAAAACTTCTTATTGGAAGATATCGAGAATAAATAATAATTCTAAATAACGTGTTAAAAGTTAAAAGATTTGAAATTAAAAACATTAAAAATTGGTTATTCAAAATCAAATAGATTGAAATATTTATATTTATAATCATCTGAAGTATGTTCTTCAACTTTTTCGGATTACACAAATTCTAACAACACCGTGGACGTTATCTCCTTCTGTTCCTTACATATCTTTTAGGAAAATATCCTAGGTGGGGTTTATTCATTTTTGAATAACTAATTAATTTAAATTATTTTCTTCATTAAATTTGCTTCTGTAATGATTTCATGATTTATTCAGTCATTTTGAAGTTAAAATTTTTTTTAATTTGCATCGTGAAGAATATAAGCTGAAATAGATGCATTTTTCAAAATTTTTTCATTTTTTTCCCTAGTTTTCAATTTTTGGATGGATGTCTTGCCCGATTTACAAGTTAAAAATATTTTTCGTTCATTGTTTGAATGAAATTTACAATTTTTTTCAATGCTGTGTCCAAATTTCTACCATAAAAAAAATTTTCAAACGACTTTACAAATTAAAAAGAGTACATAACAATTTGGAAGTCAATGATATCGTGATATTTTCTCGTACGACGAGCCATTATTTATTCGAAATTTTTGAAACAATATATTTTTTATGAATCCATGCTTTCTTGAATAATTGCAATTTTCTATGGAGAACTAGAAAAATGTGCAACCGTAAAAAATTTAAAAAATCTAAAACAGAAACCTGTTGAAAAGTAGCGCAGACCGTGGCTGCATAAATATATTTATAGCTTATTGATCCATTCCAATTTAAAAAAATACTATTTTTCTCAAATTTGTGCAAATAATCAGTTGTTTCTCAATTAGTTGTTTCTCCCTACTATATTAGGAATTGTCCATATATTACGTAAGGCGTTTTTCTTTTGTTTATATCGTTGTGTCCTTCTTAACTTCACTTCAATTCTATTCTCTTCTTTATTCATACAAAAAAAAACGTCTTACGTAATATATGGACGAACCCCTAGGAAATATCTTGAACAATCGAATTTGTCATTTTTTATTAATCCTTAGTGGCCTCCTTTTAGTTTATCAAATTTGTAAAATTTCACTAGAAATTAGTTAAGTTTTAACAGTTTTGATGTAGAGAGGTGATAAAGTATCTTTCGTGTAAAAGAGAGCTATGGAATAAACATAAACTTCTTTAGACAGCCAAGTTCATCCTTATTCAAGGTAAATAACTTTTACAAAGTTTGCTGAACAACTCTAACTTTCAATGGCAAAGTAGAAAAATATACAACCAAAATAGATTTTGAAAATTGAAAACAGAACTCTGTTGAAGATTAGCACATGATGACCATGAATTTGTATAATTAATTCGGAGCTAATTAATCGCGTGTCATTTTAAAATTGTAAACAATTATTATTTTTCTTAACTTTGTGCAAACAATCAGAAGGAAACTTTTCATACTGTAGGTAGGCTACGTCACGTCTATGTCTCAACAATATGACCTTCTTCTTTTGATAGTGTTCAGAATATTGCACCATTATGTTAATTAATCAGACTTTTATATTTTACACGTTTTCCATTTTCAGAACCTTTTTTTAATTATTAGATGCAGTCATAAGTTTCATTAGTTTTTGTCAAGCATTTAGCTCTCTTCAACTAGTGACTTAGGAAATATCTTTAGACAGACACCAAAGGGTCTTTCGCATGAAGAAAAGTGCTAAACAATTAAAGCAACCTTCTTTAGACACTCAAGGTCGAACTTATTCAAGCTGATGCTTATTCAAGGCAAATAATATCTACGAAATTTGCTGAATAATGAAAATTTTCCATGGAGAATAAGGAAACTATATAATCCAAATAATTTTGAAAATCGAAAACAGATTTCTGTTGGAACGTAACGCACTGAGACCATGAATATTTATAATTAATTTCGAGTCCATTGATCTATTATAAATGAAAGAATCTGAAAAATTCTAATTTTTCCTAACTTTGTTCAAATAGTCAGGAGGCTATGTCTTCAAATTGGGACAGGCTACGTCACGTTTACAATGTTATAATATGACCTTCTTATTGTATCAAGAGAGATAAGAATGCTACATCATCGCGCTATTTTATTAAACTCTTCTAATTTTCACGTTTTCAATTTTTGCAAACTTTCTTTAATAATTTTATACAGTTTTAAGTGAATGTATATATTTTCATCAAGCAATCAGTTCTCAAGTGATTGCAACGAGCTTAATTCTTTCAAGTTCTGTAACATACATTTTGCTTCAAATTTTCAAGAATTTTATGCGTGGGAATAGATTTTTAAGCCTTTAAAACATTTGCTTGCTTTGAAAATAACTTTCTTTCCGTCAGCTGATTTGGACCAAAGAATAATGCGTTTGTTTTTGAAATGTCTATTTTTGTTTTTAATTGATATCTCCTTGATTCAAGGAATTCAAGGAATTTTCAGTTTTTCAATTACCCAATTTTTTACTACTGAATGATTCATAAGAAAAGAGCAAGAACTTTGTAAATAATGAAGTTGAAATCTCCCTTTTTATGACACCATTACAGAAGTGAAATTGATTTAAACAATTTTTTAATTGGTTACCTATGCGAAAATAAATTAATACAATATCGAGCACACCTTTTTCTAAAATGCCCCAAGTGTGGCTTATTTATTTTTGCATAGCTAATTAATTGAATTTTTTTTTATTATTGAATTCGCTTCTGGAATGGTTTCATCAAAATCTCGTGTTTTTAGCTATATTTTCCACAAATCCTTTCATTCTTTCACAAATTATTTATTTATTTTTAAGTTTTCCAATTTTTGAAATAAATTCATCAAAGGGACTATTTGTACTGTGAATAAAGTAAACTGAAATATATGAGTTATGTAAATATTTTTTATTTTTCTAGTTTGTAGCAATAATTTGTAAATAGCGTATCATGATCCCGGATGCGTGTTTTTCAACCTTGTGCTCGACTTTCTGAACCTGAAAATAAACGAAAATATTTTTCTCATGAATTTACAAATTAGAATACCTATTGCACATGACTTAGTCGATTTACAAGCTGACAATATTTCTCGTTCATTCTTTGAACACATTTTAAAATGTATTTCAACCTTGTCCTGGAATGTCTGAACCTTCAACTAAACAAACTTGTTTCTGTCATGACTATACAAATTATAAAAAGTAAATAGCAATTTGGAAGGCCTAATGAGATAGCAACTAGTATATATATGGACCGAAATATTCACGTTAGTATTCATTAGTCATCTTGGCGATTTCCCCCGAATATTTTTGTAAGTATAATAATATATCTAGGAAAATGAAAAATTGTTTTGCAATAAATTGATTTTTCTCAACAGATGTTTCACAAAATTATAATCACCCTATACTCGCTTTTACAAATTTTGCTTCCTTGTAGAGGAAGCTTTATATTTATGACATTTTCCAGAATTTTCCATTTTTTGTGAACATGATGACTCGAAAAGGGTAGCAGATAAATTGATGAAATTTGGAGGCCTTATTTTCCTCACTGATATCTTGAAACTGGCAGAAGGATTTCTGAAAATATTTATTGCATTCTTATTAACATTCGATATTATTTTAAATTCCGGGTTTTACAGTAAGACTTTTTTTATTAGCATAATTCAAAGTTGATGCAATAATATGAAAGACTCCTTGGTTCGTAACAAATCGACTGACCTATAAAATTAATACATTTCATTAAAGATTCGTTAAAGTTGAATCCATTGACCCTTAATATTATTACTTTCTATTGAAGGGTGAGGAAGCTATAGTAATGCATACTATTTGAGAATACGGTTTTTTATAGTAAAACTTTTTTCATCAACATAATTCAAAGTTGACGCGAGAACAGAAAAGAATCCTTGGTTTAAAAACGAATCCATTGACCTATCATATTCATGCATTTCATTAAAGAGTAGGGAACTTATGGTAATTTATGTATTTTAAAAATCGGGGTTTTATAGTGAAAATTTACTCATTCTCATAATTTGTAGTTGATGCAGGAATCGAAAAGTTGTGTTGATTCAAGACGCTTCGATTGATCCATAGCATTGATACATTTTGTTGAAGAGTAAGGAAGCTATGGTGATGCATAATATTCGGAAACACGACTTTTTATAGTAAAACTGTTTTCACTAACATAATTCAGAATTGATGCAAGAACGGGAAAGATTCCTTGATTCAAGGCGAATCGATTAATCTATAATATTATTACACTTTATTGAAAATTGAGGAAGTTATGCCCATTTATAATATTTGAGTCATCTGTTTCAAACAGAAAAACTTCTTTAACGACATAATTCAAAGTTGATGCATGAGTAGAAAAGATCATAAATTTTCAATTAGAGGAATTCTGATAATTCTTGTAATGAAATCATAAAGCTGAGGAAGGGGTAGGGTGCCACAGAACCGTTCCTTTCCCTTTTCCAGCTCGAAAAATTGTCATTTCGAATACCAGATTTGATTCGTCTGATTTGTCTTTGTATTTAAAACATTTTTTATATTATTTTGTCATTTTGTATTTTTTTAAATATCTATTTTTAAATTGAGCAAAATGAAGACTTTGGCTTGTCTATTATTAAAAAAATAACTAATGCTGATGAAATAAGGACCATCCTTAATATAAAATCTCTAAACGATATTGTTGATTTCGATTGTCACGCTTATATCGTTTCGCCTGCTACGGGTGTGACACGAGGCATCCGTGGGTTAGAAAGTGATGGAACATGTCACGCTTATATCGTTTCGCCTGCTATGGGTATGACACGAGTGTATCAGTGCGTTAGAAAGTGATGGAACATGTCACGATTGTCACGATTATTCTTCGCCCTTCGCTTACTATATGCGTGTGACACGAGGCATCAGTGCGTTAGAAAGTGATGGAGCGTTTCATGATTTTTCGTTCTTTAGTCGAAGTCATTGATCCCAACGGAGCTGCCTTGATCTGCGCTTGCTTGGATTATAGTGATGTTCATTGGCTACAGTGCGCGTCTGCATTTGAATTTTAAATACGTATGCAAATTAGAGCCAATGAGTGCCATTCAGTCGAAGCATGCGCATGTCTTTCGGGATCACTGTTGGAAATAGTAATCGAATCGAATCGTAGTTCGAGTTCGATAATACGACAACGTGTCTCTTTCTTCGTATTTAGTAATGTGATCCGCGTGTTCGCATACAATATGAATGAATGATGAAAGAAATAAAGTTGGTGAGTAATGAACCATAACCTCAACTATTGTGGTTCTGTTTTTAAATTTTTCACGCAAACCAAAAATTGTCAATTATTTCAATGATTTGAAGGAATTTTTGAGGATGATTACAATTTTAGGGTATTTCAAAAGAATCCAAGGGATTTTCAACGGATATAAACAATTTGAAGAAATTTCGACAAAATTAGAGGACCGAATCCATTTCAAATCCGGCAGGTCTACACTTGAAGTTGCAGAATCTCTCGGGGACAAAATATGTTGTTTTTTAGAAAAAATTAGGCGATACGTATTTTTGCGATTTGTAAAAAAAAAAATTTTTACAGAGTTATGCACACTTATATTTTTTGCCAATTTTTTGTTAAATTTGTACTATCATAGGGAAAATACCTTCTGAGTTTAATGCGGGCTAAATAACTTTGTGGGCAGGAGAATTTTTTTCTCATAAAATTGGATTTTCGCATTTTTCTTGAAAACAACAACAGATACAAAAAATTGTTGACAAAATAGTTTGCACATTTAAAAAAGTTCTCTTACGCATTTATGATATCTTGTACAATTTCCGAGAAAAATGAAAAAATTCAATTTTCATAAACAAAAAATTGTCTTCATTCCTGGCTTATGGAAACACCCACCATTTTTGTTAAATATTAATCCAGGTAGTAGGGTAAGAGCACCAGTTATTGGCACCTTAAGAGGAAATTTAGACTTTAGGAAATAAATAAACACATAAAATATTGAATTCTGAAATAGTGATAATCATACCGGCACTCCAAGTTTTATGCAGAACACACTGGAATGTTGAATTATTATTCAAAGATGAAAAAAACTTGAAAAATTATTAAAAATAAGCATGTAGTCCCAAAATTTTAGTGCTTGGCACTGCTAACCCCAGTTATTGGCACCCCTCGTCACCAGTGATTGGCACTACACTCACATAACCTCTTCAAACTTCTGTAATTGCATTAAAACATTGATAAAAACAAATTGTGCATCTGAAAATATGAAATAAATTTTCTATTAATAATTCTAAATTTAGTATTTTATCAATTTTGTTTTTGGACAAGCCAACATCTTTGACAGCAGCTACAAAACCTAGCCATGTCACATATCTATTTTTCGGCTTATGTTTTTCTTTCCTCAGAGATACTCTCTGACGGGCAATAGTATGGCAATAAATGAAATAAAAACCATAAATGTTACTCATTTTCTATTTTAAACTAGAAAAATGAATAAACAAATTCAAACATGGATAAATAAATATAGTCAAAATAAATCGCCCACCGATTAAATAAAAACTTTGGCTATTTATAATAACATGAATTCATGCGTAACATTTAAAAAATTGTAAGACATTATTATTAAACACAATATGTATAAAGATAATAAAATTCCATTTATAATTTAAATGAAACCAATATTTACCTATACCTCGAGGCCTAAAAAGAATGATAAATTATCTGAACAGAACTTTGGAGGTTACGATTACCGGTATATAAATGACAGCTTCATTTATTATAATTATTAGCTAATTTCTCGTCTACCTAGTAACGACTTTTGTTGTTCCGGCACTTTTAACACTTCATTGTATCATAAATACGTGAAATGGCTCATGTCAACACAAGGTCTTGAGATTACATAACCTTACTTTTTTCCGGCGAGGCAGGGGTGCCAATGAATGAAATCATTCCCGAATTGCGTGGTCTGGTCATTGGCACTGGGGTGCCAACGACTAGAGACCATACTTTTTATATTAATTTCCATTGGCACCCCCCCTAAAATTAATAAATAAATTATTGCCGAGGTTCATTCCTTATTTTGATTATATTGCAAGTATTTCTTTTAAATATTCACAAAAATTGGAACAGATTCACTTGTTCACAACGTTGTTTGAACAAAATTAAAAAATGTTGTCAGCTAAACATTTTCTTTAGAAAACCGGATAAATTCTTGGCACCCTAAGAGCTGAAGTGAATTCATTATTTTATAACTAAATTTGACATTATTTTGTATGAATTATATATGTCGGTACACGCAGAAATAATGGTAGAATACAAATAATACCAGCAAAATACGATAAATGTTTGCATTTTCTTGAAATTTAACAAAAATGAGAGAGGGTGCCAATAACTGGCGCAGTGCCAACCACTAGTGCTCTTACCCTATTTATTTATTTTTTAAACTGAGATTCAGATAAAGTTTGTATACATTGTTGAAAAATATCTGGATAAATGTGAAATATATTTAAATATATTGAAGACAAAAACTTTTCAGTCAAAAAATTTCTTGTATTGGCATTCATTTTGTAACTTAAATTGTTTCAGCAAAAAATTTCGAAATTCGAATTTATGAAAAATAATTTTCTGATGATAAAAATTGTTCAGCCGACGTAAAACTAACATGGAGTTTTCCTCATACGAACGTATATATTTTTTAATATTTAACAAAAATGGTGGGTATTTCCATAAGCCAGAAATGAAGACAATTTTTTGTTTATGAATATTGAATTTTTCATTTTTCTCGGAAATGGTACAAGATATCATAAATGCATAAGAGAAATTTTTTGTAGAACTTTTTCAAATCTGCAAACTATTTCGTCAACCATTTTTTGTATCTGTTGTTGTTTTCAAGAAAAATGCGAAAATCCGATTTTATGAAAAAAATTCTCCTGCCCACAAAAGTTATTTAGCCCGCATTAAACTCACAAGGTATTTTCCTTATGATAGTACAAATTCAAAAAAAAAAAAAAAAAAAAAAAATGGGCAAAGAATACAAGTGTGGGTTTTTTTGAGAAAATCGACTTTTAACATTTTCAGAAAAACTGCCGCCATTTGGTTAATTTTCAAGATTTTTTCAATTTCCTCGCGGATTTCGAAATAAGGCGATAAACTCTAAAAAAAACTGTAAAAAATTTTTTTTTCGCAAATCGCAAAAATACGTGTCGCCTAATTTCCTCTAAAAAACAACATATTTTGTCCCCGAGAGATTCTGCATCTTCAAGTGTAGAACCTGCCTGATTTGAAATGGATTCGGTCAGAGGATTTCATTTCAGTAATTTAATTGATTTCAGAGGATTTGAAATATTCTAGAGTAATTTAGAAGATTCTAAGGCATTTTCGAAAGCTTTGAAATGTTTTTAATAATTTTTAAAGTTTTAAAGGTCTTGAAATATTTTGGAGAATTTC
This sequence comes from Andricus quercusramuli, assembly GCA_932178445.1. NCBI lineage: Eukaryota > Metazoa > Arthropoda > Insecta > Hymenoptera > Cynipidae > Andricus > Andricus quercusramuli. The sequence continues at coordinate 1,143,153 of CAKNXH010000067.1, read as the reverse complement.
TAATGACTCCAATGAATTTTTTTTATTCGAATAATTTGAAGGAATTTCAAATGATACTTTTTTTACAGTGTATCTCGAGAACTTTTGATTTTTTTGAATGGCTTTGAACTATATTATATTGCGATTCCAGCCAATTTGACTGGGGCCGGATTTTAATGTAAAGTGTGCGGGATCCTTTCAAGGCATTCCAAAATATTTTAAAGCATTTGAAATTTGGAAGGGTATTTTCAAAAATTTCAAGGGATTCCCAAGAACCTTGAAAAGTTTCAAGTGATTTCAAGAGCTTCCAAAGAATTTGAAATATTCTAGGGAATTTTAAAATATTAAAAAGTCATTTATAATTAATATTTTGAATTAATATGAAATTTTTTAATTAATTCATTATTTCATGGTATTTTAAAAGATTACAAGAGATGTAATAAGATTTCCGAGGATTTCTGTCTTTGAAGGATTTTAAAAGCTCTCAAAGTTTTTGAATAAATGTTAAGGATTTTAAGAAGTATCGTCAGATTCGATCGAATTCCACGAGATTTCATTTTGAATACACCCTGAATTCGTATAAATTCTTTTGAATTCTGCAGAATTTTCTGGTTTGGTTTTTAATTAACGTGAATTGTTCGAAATTCAGTTAATTACACTTAATTTAATGTATTTTCCAAGAATTTTTCTAAACTTATTTAAAACTTACTGAATTCATAGCATTTTTTCATATTTTCCATTTCTCTCAAATTTCACTAAATTCACACCAATTTAACTAAAGTCAAGGAAGTTTTGGGGATTTTTCCAATCTTTCTGAAGATAAGCTGAATTGTTTTGAAGTCTTATGAAATTATCCTGAATTCGTTATAATTTAACTGGAATCTCTATAAATTTCATCGAGTTCTTTGAAATGCTTTTGAATACAAAAGGACATTGGACACATTATTAAATAATCCTTTAAACAAATTTTCATTTATTTTTATTAATTCTCATCAGTCACTGTTAGTAACTTTTTGGGTTGTGAATCGATAACTTTTGGTCACTGTTTAAATATGTCACTCTCTCATTTTTTCAAATCAAATTGCAGCCTGGAAATTGAAAATTTTTAGTTCAAATTTTAATCCTATCATAAAAGATTATATATGTAAGAAGTTACAAGTTCAGAATTTTGGTCTTTAAATATTATTGGCCCGGGAATTTCAAAAATTCAAGTTTCGCGGAAACCCTGAAAATAAATATGGCTTAGTGACACCAGGGTGACCGCAAATTAGGGAAGTCTTGAAAATCAGAGGAAAGTCAGGGATTTTTAAAAAATGACAGAAGTTAAGAAATTTCTGTAAGAAGAAGAATTAGGGCTGCTAAACAGTAACTTCCAGAATTTTATTGAAATCATTTAGAATATTTCAAAAGATTTCAAGACATTTTCTTAATTGATTTCAGTAATTTGAAAGGATTTTAAAAATTTAAGATTTTTTTGTTTGTAATTCCAAGGAATTTTCAATAGCCTTAAAAAGTTTCAAGAAATTTTAAAATATTTCCAAGGGTTTACAATATTTTAAAGTGTTTTTGAAGATTTTACTGCACTTTCAAGATATTATTAATTTTTAAAGTAATTTTAAAGGCTTTAAATTACTTTGAAAGAAAGAAACAAAAATTTCCTGGGATTTCAAAGATTTTTATAGAACTTCGGTACATATATGAAACTATTTTATAGGACCTGCAAGGTTTCAATATATTTTAAAATATTCAAATAATTTTAATGAAATTTCCGGAGATTTCAATGATTTTAATAGATTTTAAAAGCTCTTAAGGTATTTCAATAAATTGATGTTAGTTCAAATTTGATTAATTTTCAGTTTATATTTTTTCGCTTAGATTTTTTTGCATAAATGGTTGAATATAAAACCACAAAGATCAATTTTTAACAACAAATGGAGCAGTTGCATTTTAAACTTAGATATTTCTACAAATGGAAGATATTATTTACATTTTGAAAAGACAATTAAACAATGATAAGGAGAAAGAATCTAATAAAAAAAAAATTAAACCATCAGATGAAAAGAATGCTTCACAAAAATAGTATATGAAAAGCGACGTAAGTCCGACGATGTAAACTAAATACTTTGTGCAACGTTTTTGTATTATTACTTATATAACATATGTGTATATGTGGACTTGAACAATCAAATTCATACTTTATACTTTCGATTATTTCATGAAAAATATTTAAAATATAATTTTTGTCTACATAAAGAATCCATGTAAAATAACACATGTTCTACAAGTACAGTCGCAGAATATATCAGCAGAAAATTTTTTTAGAGTAAATTATGCGATACGTTAAAGAATTATTTAAAAAGAATTAAAGACAGAATTCAGTAGAAGAAAAAAGTTATATCTTTTGAAATTTTTTTGTTTAGTTTAGCTTTTATTAATAAAGAGACTTTAACGTTTATAAAGGTCTGGAATGTTACATAGACACGATCATTTTTTTCTTTTAATGGAAGAATTTACTCATTTACGTGAACAACAACAGATACGATACAAATGTTCACATATAAAAAAGTTATACTAAAATACATTTTACTTTTTCGCAATAACTTTCATCATTTATGATAAAAATGAGAAAATTAATTTTTTACTTAAAAAATTCACTACATCTCTCAGTGCATTATTATATATTAGTGGCAGATGGATTACTATAGAGTAAGGGCAATAACTGCTGAGCAAACAACTTAAAAATTTGTAATAATATTTGTTCGAAACTGAAAGATTGGCAATTACTGCCATTATTCTATGTGTCATTAATTTCCTTCAATTTTATACAACTTATATAATAATAAAAATTGATCTGATTAATAGTATTCATTTAATTGAAATTTGTATACTCATATACATTTTATAACGAAAAATTCACAATTTATTTTAATAACATTTCTTTTAATTCATAAAATAAAAATAATTATAACGGCAATATAATTTACAAATAAGTTGAGTGTTAAAGAAATTTAAGTGCTAATTATAATAAATTGAATTATAATCATATTTATAATTTTTTCCAGATGATAACGATGATAGAATTTACCTACAAATAAGATATGCGAAATGCGTTATGTACTCCTTTACCAGAGGGAAAAAATGAAAAAGAGCTTCCTATTGAAGGCTACATACATCATCCTGTGGTGCCTTCTAATTGTTTTATATAGATATTTTGTTACATTAATTAAATATGAATAATATAGAAAGAATAGGTATTTGATTTATTCTGTTTCATAAAAAAGAAGTAGGCGCGCGCCGTGGCGCGCGCAAGACTACTAGTATAATTATAAATACAAGCAAAGTGGAAACACTCCAGATGGAATTCACAGCTAGTTTAGTAGTAGGAAACAATATAAAAAGAGATGTGGTTTACTGGAAGAACTGTGAATCTATCAAAGACTCCATCAATATTAGATATTAATACATTTCAATTACTTCATTTTTTTTATACTAATCGATTTATATACAATATTTGCTCCTTCTGGGTGAAAAATTTAGTGACTTGTAAATAACAGTTGTCGAAATTTAATTCCGAAAGCCAGAAAAAGAATTAAGTGTCTGCCACTTTCTCCCATACATATATGTGCCGAGTTTAGCTCCGGTTTACGGTAAATTGAAATATTAAAATACTAAAAATTAAAAATGACCTAATTTTCATTTGAATTTTAATGTGTGGCTTGGAACGAAGAAACCGACCTTACAGCACCAAAAATCGAACCCGAGGATTTAAATGATTCAAAAGAGCGAAAGCATGCCCGATGGAATGAGTCATTTTTGAATCTATGCGATCAAAATTGAATGAAATATAACGCGTTTTATATGACGTTTATTTAACACGAGGCAGGGACCCGTCACATGAAAACACGATTTTCTTAATAAACATAAAAGGTGTTGTACGGTCGGTTTTTTCGTTCCAAGCTACATAAGCTAAATGACTCTGGTTTTATTAATTAATTATAAAAGCTCATTATTTTTTCTTAATTTTGTAAAAGTATGTTTGGTACTTGTTTCCTTCGATGATTTTACCGAATTTTAGAAGAGATGGTTTGAATTCTTTTCCAAAACCATTGCTCTAGTCCGGACGTCAGATATCACTCGAGGAAGACCAAAAAAGGATTTGTTTTCTTGTCAAAACATACGAAAATAATTTTTAAATCTTTTGCAATAATTGATTTTTTCAACGTTTTTTTTTCTCCACGGATTTCTAATGAAATGTGATTCAACTCCGAAAAGATTTTTGAAAATTCTGAAAAATGTGATTTAGGATTCTGAACTTTTCAAGCATTTCAAAATGTATTAAGAAAATAATAAACTTTTCTTGAGATTCCTGGGAAAAATTCAAACGATTTTTCATTTTGAAGAATAATATTTGAAATGATTAATACAAATGTTTTTAAAAAATTTGGCAAATACTAAGACAATTTATTCAATTTGAAAAATATTTGGAAAATTTCGAAAGAAATCGAAATAATTCCAAGAGATTTTCAGAAGGTTATAAAAAGCCGGAAAAATATTTTAAAATTTGGAATCAATTTTATTTTCAAAAATCAAATTTAAGAAAATATTGAGAAATATTTCTAAACATATCAAAATCTTTCCCACATTTTTCGAAAAAGAATCTTGACGATTTTAAAATAATGTCAAAACAATTTGAGGAACAATTTCAGAAATATTCGATTCATTTCATAAGATATTTGAAGGATTAGAGGTTTCGAAAAGATTTCAAAAAATGATCTGAAATTTATTTTTAACCTCATTTTTTATTTTGATTGAAAAATGTGTTTCAACCTTCTATGGTATTATTAAAAATGTTGAATAATCTTTTTATTATATCTATATCATTCGTTATACGAGGTTTCAAACTATAAAAAATGTATGAACTTGAATAGAATTCATAATCTCTCCCAAAGACTGCAGTTTGCTAATTTCAAAAATTGCTGCATCGGAGTTCTAAGGAACTTTCCGATAACATTTAGAATTGAAAATGAGGTAAAGAATTGTGTAAATACTCTGCTGAAAATCTAGCAAAGACATTAGTCATACTGTACACAAATGTCTCCAAATCATTATAATAATGTGTCCTCCATTTACAGACAATGAACACCTGTCTTGCTACAATGACCTTCACTCTGATGGTTTTCTTTAATTCTATTGGTAATTATCATACAATATAATTTTGTTATTTCTATTATTATTATTATAACATTAATCCATATCCCTTTCGGGGTAAATGTGTCTCACTCGTTGAGGAAGGGAATCGTTTGAGGCGGTAATAGGTCGGGGGGGGGGGGGGGAGATTTTTAAATTGATCTAGAGATTTTGGTTATAATATAATTGGTCGATAAATATCATGCATATGCTGGGAAAATTGCCTAACAAGTGAAATTCCATCGACTTGGTAGAACTTCATTTGATAATGCCTTCACATCATAGCCCACCATCGAATGCGCACAAAACATCTCATATCTTAGTATGTATCTTGACGCGGCCGCAAAAAATTTTTTCAATCTTTTTTATTCTACAATTATTATTACTCAAGATAAGCAATAAAAACTGACGAAATTTTCCGATCGCAAATCGCTTTTTTATAAAACAGTACTCACGACTATTCGGCCGTTTGTTGATAAAAAATTTTAAAATGGTTACGGTGTATTCTAAATACATAAGCGACGACTAAAAGCAACGCAACCTTGTTTAAAACTCTCATATATTTGTTGTTGTTCCATAACAAATTTTTTATCGAACAACAATGAATGTATAACTTTTGTTAACAAAATATGTTGCTTGTACTCATCACTCATGCATTGAGTATACATCATTAGAATTTCAAGCATTTTTATAAAAAACGGCCAAATAATCGCGAGTTGTGGTTTATAACATATCGATTCTCAATCAGAAAATGTTGTGAATATTTGCTGTTTATCCTAAGTAATAGTTTTCGAAAAACATAGCTTTATGAGAAAAATTTGTCATCCGCGTCAATATGAAATACGCAGGTATATCGATGAGTCAACCTCTTCCATATGGCACGGCGTCCCGGAAGGCGATATAAATGGAGCAAAAATGTAGAGCAAAACTGTGAATGTAGCGTTAAACCAAACAGAATCGACCCCTCAGACCTCCTAATTAGATCGTTTATTCGTTTTACAGTAATTTGAAGTTTTTCAACTACAGTAATTTAATCGAAAATCGACATTTTTATTTCTTTCAAGTTCAAATGCTACCAAGTATTATTTACAATGATGGGATACATGTTTTCGATGTATTTTTTGCCGTAGAATACAATGGTGTTATTAGTTTCACTCTAGAAATCATCTGCAATGCGCTAGTTGATAAAATTAACCTAAAAATACAGCTTTTTTTAAAAAATTTGCGACAAAAACGCCATTAGCGCTTCCTAGATGGCTGGTAGAGTAAAGCTAATAACACTATCGTTTTCTACGGCAAAAAATACATCGAAAACATGTATCCCATTATTGTAAATAATACTTGGTAGCATTTGAACTTGAAAGAAATAAAAATGTCGATTTTCGAATAAATTACTGTAGTTGAAAAACTTAAAATTACTGTAAAACGAATAAACGATATAATTAGGAGGTCCAAGGGGTCGATTCTGTTTGGTTTTTACATGTAGAATAACGCTACATTCACAGTTTTTCTCTACATTTTTGCTCCATTTATATCGCCTTCCGGGACGCCGTGATGGTGGTTTCGAGTGGGTCACAGATTTGATAAATTTTGATTTTATAGTACCAGATGATTCACCTTTTGGTTATATACTAGAATTTGATTCGTACTATCCACCCGAGCTTCATGATCAGCATAATGATCTGCCATTCTGTCAAGAACACTCGAAAGCACCGGGCTCCAGCCAGGAGAAGCTTCTCTCCTACGAAAGTCTTATTCAATAAGCCAATCTATGTGGGGCTTACAGTAATGAAAGATAAATGCAATGGCAAAATAATAACAAGATTGGTTGGCTTGCGGAACAAGATGTATAGTTTTCGCAAGAATTATGATGATTTTGTCAAAAAAGTAAAAGGGATCAAAGCTGGCATCGTCAAGAAATCAATTAGCTGCAGTGACTACACTGATTGTTTGCGAAATGCAGTTATTCAAACTAGCACACAATGTATGATTAAATCGAGGCTACGCACTGTGGAAATGATCAGGCAGGAAAAATTGCATTGAGTCCTTATCAAAATAAAGGATTCTTGCTTCTAAATGGCAGGTTTTTCATTTTCTCGTTGATCGACTCTTAGAGTATACGTGTCATCAAATTATTATTGTCAATCTCTGTTTACATAGATGATGTGACTTGAGATACTGTACGTATCGCATTTTGTACAAAGCGTTGTATAAGTCCCAAATTGACTGCGTCGTATTGTTCTTCGGCCTTATTAACGTTACATAATCTTTTGCCATCTACATCGTAATGGCCGTCGGAGGTGATCTCATTGTTATACTGACGATAGCGTTATGAGTACATTCCTAATATATGATTTCAGCCTCCCGCAGTTCCTCAATGGTTGATATAATTTCATTGTTGTGACTTGAGCTGCCTAAAAAGCTAGAAGTAGTCGAAGACGATCAACTAATTCGTTAGGGTCATCCCAGTAGACGTAATCAGTCTTTACATTTTTTGTTGCTACAATACCGCTGGAAATTGTCGGTACAATCAACGAAAGTACTATTAGAAATCACTGCTCTACAGAAGGCCAAAAATACTTGTATTGAGGCTTATTTGACGCATAATTTCATGAGCTTTTTAACGGGTTTCCAAGAAAGTTTCCCACTCCATTTTTGGACGAGTAATCAAATTTCAAAGTCAGCAGAGATTTTTAATGGTACTTTCGCTGATTGTACCGACAATTTCTAACGGTAGTTTACTTTATACCGTGGTAGGAAACCTCAACTAGTTGAGGATCTTTGAACATTTTTGCAATGAAGTACTTGTACTTGATATCTCGACCGGTATGAATAGGTTTAGTTGAGCTGTACTGCTTCTTGTGTGCGTTTGTAGCAATCAATATTTCCTTATAATTGTCTCGTGCTCATGGATGACTGGTCAGGAGTCTTTCTTAACAGTAGTTCCAGCAGATCAACTGTTTTCAGATACTGCTTCCTATTTATGCGAATATATTGTCCCTGAAAACTAATGAGTTTATCACCAATTATGAGGCTGCCATCACTAGGCTAACGCACTCCATGAAACATATCCAAATACTGTTTTTTATTTAGCTCCAGCATTTTAAGAAACTTGCTTGTCAAATGCTCATAACTATCAGCAGGCTCAGTTGTAGCATCTTCTTCAAGCATAGTTGTATCTTGTTCTTCGTCAGCATCGGCTGTAATGAAGGAAGCATTATCATCCTCCTTCTCTTCATATTTCTTCGTTACAGCCTATTTTTTTTCAATTTTTTTCTTAATTGATTGTTCAGATGTATTAACCAGTTTGACATGTTGAAGTGTGAATGTTTTAATGCATGATATGATTTTCAATACGTAACTTGTACTGATGGAAAGATAAAAGAGTCAAATCCTTTTCTGTATCGACCCTTATTGAAATCGCTGTCCTTGTCCATGACAACAAATCCATACCTCCTGATAAGTTTGGAAATCTTCAAAATCCTCTAAACTCCCTCAAAATGTTCTGAAACTGCTTGAGAATCGATTAGATCTTGTTACGTTCGTTAAAATATTTGGCAAAATCTAAGAATAATTTTAAAATCCTTAAAATCAGTGGAAGTTTTTGAAATTGGTTAATATCCTTCGAAATCCCCTAGAACTTTCTGATATGTCTCGAAATCTTTCAAATATCGTTAAATTTTACAAAGGCTGACAAAGCTGCTTAGAATCCAGGGAAGCTTTTCAGAATTTTTCAAAATTCCTCGAAATTTGTCAAATCCTACTCTATATAAATGAATGAATCATTCATTTGTACTGGTCAATCTTTTGCAACAATTTTTCAATATTCAAACATTTCTTATTTCCACACTATTTTTTTTCGGGATGATTTTCTATAATGATTTTTCTAGAAACGCAAAAAAATGTAAGAATTATTGAAAAATCATGATAGACCTATACTGAATTTTCTATATTTTTTCTGCAAGGAAAAATCACAAGGGTTGTAAAAGATTGCATTGAATGAAGAAAATTGCATGGGATTGCATAAGATTGCATGAGATTGCAGAAAGAGTGTATACCACGTTGCAAGCGTAATAAACCTTCGGCTCGAACTGAGACAGAAAATCCTGCATAACTGTTACATTTTCCAAATTTTAAAAATTGCTTCTGAGCTATTACTTAGCTCTATGAAATTGTGAGAAGAACAGACGCAAACAAGTAATAACTTTTTTTTAATTACTTAACATAAATTTCGACCCACTTCCGAATCGAACAGGACCATAACCTTCTACAGGGACACGAGTTAAGCCAAGAGACACTATTTTCAGCCAATATAACTGATTTCCGAAATATTGAAATATTGCTAATATTTGAAGTTATATAACTGATCTACATCTATTTCTTCTTACAGAATTAGATTCTTCACAAGGATATGATACCCGTAGCCTTCAGCTTGAACTTCGTCAACTTTATGATGATGAAGATGTTCGCTTCTACACAGCAGATCGTAAAAATTATACAACCCTACGAGGAAGGCGTGAAGCAACTTGGGTACTAGCGACAACAGTTGGAAGAACACGATACCTTGCTGCGGTAGACAAAGACACATATATTCGTCAATTTTATAGGGGATCTATTTCTGATAAGAAACCAGTTATGATATGTCCTGACACTGCCAAATGTAAAGTGCATTTTCCTTCAATGACGAAATTGGTTGCTGACATGTTTCTAATAAAATTCGACGCGGCAATAACAACTATAGGACTGCGACATTCAAAAAACCCTAACCCGTAAAAATTCTGAAATTCTTTTTTTGGCATTTTTATCGTGTCTGAACATATGCCCTTCAAACGTCCATAGTATGACCTAAGCCCAAGTGACGTCTTATGAAGAATCTTTCTTTTTTCACTTAGCCGAGGGTTTGAGAAAAAATTGAGACTTGTGACGAAATCTCTTTCAAAAAATACGCGCCAGTTAGCGAATGTCGTTTTTTGTGTTGAAATCGGCAAGGACGCTCTACTAAATTGGCAAAGGTTGTGCATGATTGTAAACAAAGAAAAATTGCAAATTGAGCGATATTCTATGAGGTCTTACGAATCTATTTATATAACATTTACGTGTGTTTGTTGATAGTTGCTGGAGAATGGTCAACAAACAAAAAGTTCGTAATGAAGCTCGATACCAAGGGGGGCCAGTACACGACGCGAATCAGTTCAGAGATATTCTCACATGTTATATAATTTTGCAAAATTACCACAGATTTTATAAATTTACATGAAATTTCAAAGTGTAAAAGAATTTTTAGTATTTCCATCAATTTTGTTGTTTCTAAAATTTTGATTTATGCATACAATTTTAATACATTTCTCTAATTACATGACATATCTTTGAGTTTCTTAAATCATGGATTTCCGTTATTTTTACGAATTTTTTAACTTTCAATTAATCCTCAGAGTTCTTACAAATTTCCAAGATTTACATGAATTTCCGCAATTTTTATAAAGTAACAATAAAGTACTCATGTAATACTTTGCATAAATTTCCGTAGTACTTTCGCGCTGCGGAATACCAGCAAAACCACTGCGGTGAGATACTTGCAAAATCTGGAGGCCAATCATTATTAGATAATTACAAATTTTATCAAAAAACTTCAGCGTTATGTGTTTCGGGTGGTCAACTATCGGTTTCTTAATTTGAATTGATGAAATTCTGAGAAAAAGCAAAAAAGGAGTGTTTTTTCGTCGCAATAAAAAATTTGGAAATTGTGGATAAGGTACTTCTGAATGTCTGTCCTTCAACTATAATCTATCCTTACGATCTAAACTTTACTATAATTAATAAACATGATTTTGCGGTATCGCAGTTATGGTCCTTGTAATGTTCTTGTTAGCTATATGTTTTTCCTTCTTTTCATGTTTTTCATCACTGTTTCATTAGAAAACTGATTGGTTGCGACACTGGGAGAATATGAGTTTCAGTGGCTGCTTTCAGTATACTTATCTATGAGTAAAAATAAGAAATTTCCTGCACCATTAATTTTGTAAACCAAAATTCCCAGACACATAATTTCATTTCATAATAAAATTCGATTGCAAATGTTTCTAAACAATATTAGTGAAAGAATACATTATTATTGTAAATCATTTTTCAATATTGGGAAATAATTCTGCACTCAAGGCTATACTAAATTTATCTCAAGTTCAAAAATGAGCAGGGTTGAAAATGATTTATATGAAATCGGGAAAAATACTACCATTGTTAATTGAAACTAATTTTGTGAAGGAGCTTGAAGGTGCACTCTTGCGAGAATATTTGAGGTTCAAATTGTTTAGGTAACAATATTTGTGTAGGATTTTATGTTATTCCTTTCGATTTCAAAATTTTATTTTCATTGAAATTTTTCCTTCCACATGGAAACAATATAAGAAGAAATGCATTATACTGAAATTAGTGTGGATAGTGAGATGTTTTGAAACCTTCTCCAAAACCATATTTCTAATCCAAAAGTACAATATCAGTCGGAGAAGACAAAAAAATGATTTTTTCAGGTTTTGTTCTGTCCACTGATTTATAATAAAATATAATTCAAAAGTGAAAATTTCAAAAAATGTCAAACAAAATTTAATATTTTATCATTTAAAAAAATTCTTAACATTTAAAAAAGATTTCCAAACATTTCAAAACAATGTTAAAATTGTTAAGAGGAATCTCGTTGATTTTCGAATACTTTGAAAACAATTTGAGTAAAAGCGAAAAAATAAGTAAATGGAATGAATGACGTTAGCCCTTTGAAAGATTCATTTTTATTTATTTGATTTTTCAATTTAGAATGATAATTTGTTATTTGATTTTATGTTGATAGTTATGATGTATATATATATATATATATATATATATATATATATATATACATATATATATATAAAATTTTCCTGGATTTTTGAAAGTCGTGTTCTTGCATTCAGGCGCAAAGCACCAATGAAGCTTGAAAAATGTTATACTTATAAATAAAAAAAATAATTCTGTTGAATACAAAACTCCGAAATAAGAAAATTTACGGTCATTGAATTTCGATTCCTGGGTCTTCTAGATTTTTTTAGTGTATTCCTATGTTTAAAAAACCCACATATGTTTAGAAAAGTGTTTAAACTACGACTTATAAAGATAAGTTCATAAAATACAAAAATACAAAATTTTAAAATTCGCTGTATTGTCAATTTCGATTCCTGGGTCTTTTGGATTCTTTTTATATTGTGTTTCTATGTTTTAAAAACCACACATGCTCACAAAAATGTTTAACTACAAGTTATGAAGATAAGTACATCAAATACCAAAATCAAAATTTTTTTAATTACTTGTATTGCTAATTTAGATTCCTGGGTCTTGCGGATTTTTTTTCTAGTATACTTCTATGTTTAAAAACCCCACAAATGCTCACAAAAATATTTAAACTACATGTTATAAAGATAAGTTCATAAAATATAAAAATAAAACATTTTCCAATTCGCTGTATTGCCAATAACGATTCCTGGGTCTTGTGGATTTTTTTCCTAGTGTATTTCTCTGTTTAAAATACCCACACATGCTCACAAAAATATTAACTATAAGTTATGAAGATAAGTTCACAAAATATCAAAAACAGAATTTAAAAAATTCGCTGTATTGCCAATTTCGATTCCTGGGTCTTGGGGATTTTTTTCTAATGCATTTTTGTCACTAAAAAGTTTTCATGTACCTCAAATAATTCTCCTCCTATTTGCAAACGTGTGAAAAAAAATTTCCGAAAACAATGGTAAATTAAATATGAATTATTTCTTAGAAAATAATAGATTAAAATGAGAAAAAAATTGAAAAGATTTTTTTGAACTACAGGTATGTAGAAAAAAAATTGAAACTCAATAAAATTAAAAAACTCTACAAACAAGAAATTTTTAAACCTTTTCTTCGAGCGCGGGTAATTAAAGTGCATGTCGATCGATTCCAAATTAATTATACTTTTCAGGACCCCAATACGTTACTTTTCCGCGTTGTAGCGATTTCGAATTTCAAAAGTATTTATTTTCGACCCACCCTAGTGGACAATAATGGATAGTGGATAGTGGTGGGAGCAGTACAATAATTGCCCCATTATGATACTGATCCATGAACGCGAATCATGCCTACGGTGTAAAAAGACTTTTATAAGTGTATAATTGTTAATCAAATGAACATTATTGTAATATTTCTTCAAAGGTTTAGTTTCATTTGCATCCTAAAATACGTCCATATTTTCTCACTAATTTAAGACATTTTTTCATGGTAATTTTGAATAATAATTGCCCAGCAACTTGTAACATTCAGCATGAAATACTCCACGAGTAGAAAGTCTCAAGTTGCAGAGCACGTGTAGTTTAATTATTAAATTGGAAGTTTAACTACTCGTGTGTTGTAAAATTTACAAAGACATGACGCTATAAGCAGTGGGTATAAGCAGTACATCATACAGCATGAATACACGCGAGACATGAGACGGAAAGGGTTAAGTCTCGTGTTTCTACCTGCACGATCGAGTCTTACGTGACGAGAATGGTAATAGAAAATGTATACCGTGTGTATGTAATATGTATACCCTCCTCTATCCGTTCAGTAATGGCCGACTTAACGCCGACGGTACCATCACATCGCATCAAATCGACGCAGAGGTGCCTTCTACACGCTCCCCACATTATTCGAGGCAATTATTTCGACAAACCCTCTGGATCGTTTGGCGGATATCGAGGCGCGCGCCAAGATGCTGCCACTGGCAATAACCGGTAACGTATTACCACTTCTGGTCGGTTGAGCGCATTTAGATCGCCTATTTGGCAAGGCGGCGGAATAATTTTACGTTTTGCCCCCGCTGGAAGCAAACGTACCCGCGCGTATAAGATTCGAACCATTGGCCCATGAAATATTTCCCAGCCGTTGCGATCACATATCGCGATCGCCGCTACTATTTTGACCAACGGATGCAACTATGAAGCCCGGAACTTCCAGCCGATGGCACTTGAGTTATCCGGAAACGTGGTGCAAGTTAGCCGACACCTTACTCTTCATTTCGCTCTCGCCTCGTCGACTCGTATTGCAAACTTTGACAACGCTATGCACTATTAGCGTGAATAGAGAGTTTGCCCACTGAGAGTGAGCGCACTAGAGAATGGGTAAAATTGCTCTGACGAAAAATTCTGAATTTAAATTCTAATATAAATTTTATAAGTCAAATATATAAGAGATTTATGTATGAAGAGATTTGATCAAAGTTAACTTAATTCGAAATTTCATTTTCCCCGGAGCACTTAACGCCCTGGCAAAGGCTTTACTCTCTCTAAAATGTAAAATCATCAACATTTTTTTCTTCACTGCTGTCTAAGACATGTACACTAGGGTGGTCCAAAAAACGCTTTTCGAGCTACAGGGCAAGCCCCCCCCCCCCCAAGTTTCCATTTCCGGAGAAAAAAAAATCCCTAATTTTTTTTTTTTTGTAATTCGAATATTAATTAACATGGGGAAATTTTGAATTTTTTTAACCTACCCTTACCCCGACCCCACACAGCACCCGAAATATGACCCAAAAATAAAAAACCTACGTTTTTACGTATTATTGTTACTTTTCAGCAATTTCCGTCACCTATTTCTTACATATAATTACTAATAGATAATTTGAATGTTTCCCATGACTCTTTGAACAATTTTCAATTTTCTAAACAAATGTAACTTATTGAAACAATTATTTATTCCCAAAAAATGTGGAAAATAATCGTATTTTCTGACTGAAATGTAATAGTTTGTCATTGTTTGGAGTAGTAATTTTTTTAAAAACATTATGTGATTATGTTAACAATATATATCGTTTATTCTCAAAATTTCTAAAAATTGACCCAGAGATGTCCAGTTTTTTCTCAAATTGGTATCCTGTGCTAATTTTTGTTCAATAATTATACATATAATTTTTATTCATTTCTTTTGATTTTCAATCATTTTATATTTGTTTACACAATTTTGATTCGCTTAAGTAGTTTTTGTCGGTAATTAAAAATTGAATGAAATACATATAATTATTTTTCTGAATGTGTAGTGTATAGAAAAAATATATTAACTATTTTTTAATTGTTTAAACAAATATCATTCATTTGAACAATTACTTTTCCAAAAATATCTTTTAAATCGTATTTCCTGAATTAAACATAATATTGAATGATTTCGAGGTGTAGTAAATTCATTCAATATTATATCTAATTCAGAAAATACAATTCAAAAAATATTGTTGGAAAATGAATTGTTGAAACAAATGATATTTGATTGAACAATTGAAAAATGGTTAATATATTATTTCTATACACTATACAGTCAGAAAAATAATGATATGTATTTTATTTTATTCAATTTTTTTAAGTTTATCGAAAAAAACTGCTTAAGCAAATCAAAATTGTTCAAACAAATAAAAATTTATTAAAAATTCGAAGAAATGTATCAAAGTTATATAATTATTCAACAAAAAGTAGCATAGGATATCAATTTGAGAGAAAACTGGACATCTCTGGGTTAATTTTTAGAAATTTTGAGAACGAACAATCAGTAATTATTTAAATAATTACATAATGTTTTGAAAAAAAATGTACTCCATACAATGACAAACTATTACATTTCAATCAGAAAATACGATTATTTTTCACATTTTTTGGGAATAAATAATTGTTTGAATAAGTTACATTTGTTTCAACAATTAAAAAAGCTTTAAAGAGTCACGGGAAATATTCGAGTTGTCCATCAGTAATTATTTGTATAAAAAAGAGGACGGAAATTGCTAAAAAGTAACAGTAATACGTAAAAATGTATTTTTTTTGTGGGTGATAACCGGGGTGCGGGGGGGGGGGGGGTAAGGGTGGTTTAAAAATTAAAGTTGTTGGTATGGTTTTATTCCATAGGTACTCCTCTTCAATCCCTAGAAAAGTTGGCACGTTCCGATCAAACCCTGAAGTATGAGTTCAATTTTTCGAAAATCCAAAATTTCCCCATGTTAATTAAATGGGATTTTGAAGTGCCCGGTGCCACGTATTAATAATCGAATTTCGAAAAAAAAGTAGTGATTTTTGTTCTCCGGAAATGGAAACTTTAGGGGGGGGGGGCGCCTTGCCATCTATGGTGAACAAAAATTTTGAAATGCATTTTTGGATCTCCCTAATGTACACGTCGAAAGAAGCTTTACTCTTCATATGAAAGTCTAAGATTTTCACACATAAACAGAGGCTTCATTCTCCATATTGAGGTATAAAATGTTTTATCACCAATACATGCTTTACTCCCTCTATAATGATCTGAGCAGGCCCCTGAAACTGCAATACTGAGGGCGCTACAATACAACACGCCCTCAAAAAATCGGTGTTACTGATATGTCATACCTAAGCTTATTAAAACTTTCAAGAAGGTTGAAAAACCACAAAATGAAATAAATCTTTATTTGTTAACAGCATGGAGAATCGAAAATTCATTTTCTGAAAGCCGCACAATAAATTCACTGGAAAATAAATATTAATTTAACGACATATCACAGTAAAATCGGAAATAACCTGCACTTTTGAATTGGTTTTGGAATTATATTCTCACTCATAATACAGCATTTCCCACTTTCGGCCTCGGACGTTTCCGTGTTTCAAAATTTCCTGGTGCACGAAATACTCGGGGTTTTGTGATTACGGGAGCAATCGACTGCACTGAATATTATTTTTCACTTTTTTTTTTAATTTAGCGCAATATTACACGATAACGTCAGTGTCAGTATCAACGTTGATATCCCCCCCCTTCCGATTATTCCGTGATATGGCGCTAAATTAATATTTATTTTCCGGATAATTTTTTGCAGCATACATGAAATGAACATTCTGTTCTCTGTGCTATCAATAAATAAATATTAATCCTTTTTCGTGATTTATAACCTTTTTGACGAATTGAAAATGTAATAAGCTTGTGCGACACATCAGTGACATAGGAGCTGAACTATCTATACGAAACTTTGACAATGTAAAATGGCTTGGAATTGGGTGGGTCTGAATCTATGATGTTTACAGTATAACACAGACTTTACTCTCCATATCGAGGTCTAAGATGTATACACTTCAATACATGCTTTACTCTCCATATTGGGTTATAAGATGTTTGAACTTCAACACGTGCTTTACTCTAAATAGTTTAAACTATGAGACAGGCTTTACCCTTCATATCTATGTCTAAAATGTTTTATCATCAAAACATACTTTATTCTTCATATCGCGGTCAAAGATATTTACACTTTAACATCGGCTTTACTCTCCATATCGCGGTCAAAGAGGTTCACACTATAACACATACTTTACTCTCCATATCATGGTCTAAAAATATATATACCACCCATCTCACGGATGTGAGACGTGGCCATAGGTGTATTTTACCGCGGTTCTACTGGGGGCCATTGACATTTTTTCAAGATGGCAGTTGCTCTTAGTGGTACCCTGCGGTGGTTGTTTAACTTT
>CAKNXH010000067.1:1056777-1125384 GCA_932178445.1 Andricus quercusramuli | reverse complement strand
GCTTTATTCTTCATATCGATGCCTAAAATATTTGATCATCAGCACATGCTTTATTCTATATACCGCGGTATCAGATGTTTACATTTTACTTACTTTACATATCTCGGTCTAATATCTATACACGTCAACACACACTTTACACATTGTGGTATGAATTGTGTAAACTTTAACAGAAGCTTTACCCTCCATAACAATGCCTGAAATATTTAACCATCAACACGCGCTTTATTCTTCATATTGCGGTCTAAGATGTATACGCAACAACACAGGATTTACCCTCCATATCGCAATATACGATTTTTGGGACATCAATACGTTAGGGAGGCCCTAGGTCAGGGAAAACCTGGGAATGAGTAGAAAGTCAGGGAATTTTAATGTTCGGGGAAAATCAGGGAAAAGTCAGGGATTTAAAAAAAAATTTCTACAAAAGAAACTTTAAATAATTGTCAATGATGATAAGTTTGAAAATTAAAAATTTCCATCTAGAATTGTTTCATTTCATCAACGAAATGCCCTATGTTGAAAGTATTACAAGATTAACATTCGGGTGTTTAAACTTTATTCGTCAAGGAAAATGAAAGATGGTTCAGGAAAAATTAGGAAATTTTGAAAATGAATTTTTGCGATCACTGTGATATGTATAATATTTTTGCGAGTATATTTATTTGCCTTGCATTTCTATCTCTATTTCTTGCAGTTGCTTTCTTCTGACGATTATATTTTAAGTTGAGTATTTTATTATTTGTTTAAAAATTCAGCAATTTTGTTGGAAGGTTATCCTTTGTGGCTCAAAATTATAATATTTTGTTGAGAATTCTTCTTTTTAGGTTGAAAGTTCATCTTTTTTTGTAGAAAAAAAACCTTTTTTTTTAAATTTATATCTTTGTATCTGAAATATAATTTGAACCTTTCTATTTTGAGAAAAAAACTATTTTGTTGGAAGTTTATTTCTTGCTGTTGTAAGATTCATCACTCAACTTTAAAATTCAGCTCTCTGGTTGCAAATTTGACTATTTTTTAGAAAATTCGTTTCTTTATCGGTCAATAGAAGTAACGTTGCGAACTTACAACAATTGGGACGTTTTCTTCTTGTTTTGAATAAATTTTGCAAATTGTGTAAAAGATAGCTCTGCAACGGTACAGTTCAATAATAAATTAAAAGATTTCAAAATCGCTTTCAGATTTTAGACTTCACACTCTTCCCCTAGTTTTCCGTTTTTTAAAGAAATCCTCTTTATTTTTCGGTCCAAATTTCCACTAATTATTTGAGAGTTGAACTTCTTTGTTGAAAATTCACCTCTTCGGTTGAGAATGCAACTGTTTCGTTAATAATTAATTTTTTCTTATTGAGAAATAATTTTTTTTACTAGAAATTCAACTATTTCATGTTGATTCATCTTCTTGTTCATTTGTTTCGAGCGAAATATCAACTGTAACATTCTTCATTGAGAATTCATCTTTGAAGGTTGGAGAATCAACGATTTGATTGAAAATTCAGCTATGATGTTGAAAATTTAATTATTTTGTTAAAAATCGAACTGTTTGGTATGAAATTTCAATGTTTGTTTTAAATTAGTTTTTTTTTGTTTGAAACATTAACTATTACATTTTTCAACTTTTCCGATTGAAAACTCATCGTTTCTAGGTTGTTGGGTTCAGGTTGAAAATTCAACTACTTGGTTAAAAAATTAACTATTTTGTTAAAAATTCGTATAATTTATAGTAAATTTGAAACATTTGGTTGTAAAAGCAAATGAAATGCTTGGACAAAATTTTTTTTAATATTCAACTAGATGGTTGAACATTTATCTTTCTTGATTGATAATAAACTTTTTTGTTAAAAATTCATATTTTCGGGCTGAAAAATTGAACTATTTTGTTGAAACGTGATATTTTTTTGTCAAAAATTCATCCTTTTGAATTGAAAATTCATATTTTATAGTAGATTATATCTTTATTTATATTCATATCTTTATATCTTTCTTTGTGAAAATGAATAAATTTGTAATTTTCAAATGTTATTTTGATATTGTTTTCTTCCGTCTATAAAAGATTCTATTTTAAAAATGTTAAAAGATTAAAATGCTGGTCTTTGAATAATGAAGTTCACGGAAAATAAAAAATTGGTTGCTGAAAAATCAGGGTAAAGTCAGACGTTCTTGAAAATAAACTATTTTGGGAAACCTGAAATGCTTTACCTTCTATATCGCGGTCTAAGGCGGTTACACATAAAAAAGTTCCGGAAGAGCATAATCTTGTTTAAGTTCTCTAATACGTACTGGACCAGACAAACAAAAAATCCCTTGATCAACCTAAATACTAAATGAATTATTATGAACTTGAAGTATGAACTATTCCTATATGCTGCATCCAATCAAAACACGAGAGTACTCGACAGTTGATTGAGTAGTTAATCAATGACGTTTTGAACGCACTAGTTGAGCTAGAAACGGGACATTGGTCTTGTGACGTCTGACATAAGTCTGACCCGTTCTACTCAATGTATAGTAGAGTGGGTCGAAAATCAGAAATTCTGGAATTTGAAATCGCTGAAACGCAGAAATTAGCGTATATCGAACCGAAAAAGTACAATTAATTTTGAATCGATGAACATTCAGTTTGGTTCCTTGCGCTTAGTAAAATGTTAAAAACTTTCTTGTTTTCTAATTTTCTCACGAATTTTAATCAATTCTTTTCTGAAAGATAATATCTATTTAATTCACCCCTGGTTTCAAGCAAAATTCTCAACAACTGTTGGAGAAGAGTTTTTTCGGGTACTTGAAACCTGTCCAGAGACCCTCGAATCAAAATTGGAAATACAGCAAATTTTAAAAATGTCGATTTTGGTATTTAATCAAATTATCTTCATAACTCGTGGGTTAAAATTCTTTCTGACCACGTGTGGGATTTTTTGACATAAGGATTCGCCTTAAAAATCGAAAAGACCGAGGGGAATTGAAATTAAAATCACACCGCTTTTTCAAAGTTTGGAATTTCGTATTCAACCGAATTTTTTCTCCTGTATTTCTATCCTTGAAGAGACTATACATGGGAAGAAAAAAAATGTAACCACACTTTATAAGGTCTAAGGTATAAGATCTTGTCGATTTTTTTTAGAGTATTTCTATACTGAAAAAGCCTATACATGCTCAGAAATACTCCAAACCACAAATTACAAAGATAATTCAATTAGATAACGAACTCAGGATTTGAAAAATTCGCTGTATATCCAACTTCGATTTCTGGGTCTTGTCGATTTTTTTCCTAGTGCATTTTTCTCACTGGAAAATTGTCAAGTACCCAAAACAATTCTTCTTTATTTATAGAAGAGTTAAAAATTTTTTTCGAAATCAGGAATGACTTAAACAGGAATTATCTCTCAGATAATCATTGATAGGAATCTGCAAAAAATTAGGAAAGACTGCAAAAAAGAAATTTTGGAAACATTTTTTCAGCGTAAGTAACCAAGCTGTATGTTTATCGTTATTTTCGATCCGCCCTGAATTACACAGACTGAAATTCCAGTAGAGTAGTGTAGTGTATGGTCAGACGTTAGTCACGACCTCTCGTCCTAGATTGAGCATTCCACAACCAGGAGAATTATTGAAGTCGAGGTCGGTACTTTATGCGGAAAGGAGATGAATATGCTAAGGTTCTGTCGCCAGTTTCCCGAGATACATAGCACATTTCGAAAGACGTTACGGTCTTCCAGTAGGAATAAAATATTCGCTTTGACTACGTTTCACGAATAAATCCGATTTACGAATTTCAATTGAGAAGAGTCTCACCGTTTCACCGTTTCAAAATCGAGAAATAAGTAACATTTTATCGCAATCCAAAACCGCAACCTCTTTTTCGGAATTACTTTTCATTTTTATTTATATTTTTTTTTGCAATGTTTCTTTACAGTTTATTACTGTTTTATCGCTCTTCTTCCACGACATGTAATGTCCAAGAAAAAATATTAATACACAATAGAAATGCTTAAAAAATATGTACAACATTTTCTGTAAATCTGTTCTTCGAGTGAAAATTTTTTTTCTGATTGAACAGTTTTTACTCAAATAATTGCCAAACTTTCAATTTTTACATCTTTTTTAATTAATTGAAATTCGATGTTCAACGATTAATACCGACAAATAATTTTTTGAAGAATAACAAAAAAATCCGGCTTAAGTTCTTAAAATAAAAATTACAACAAAACTTTCAAAAAAAAACTTTTTGAATTTTCTGTGCATGGAAATTTGTGTTCTGATTTTTTCCAGGTAAAGCTTATAGAAGTGAATAACTTTAGAAAAAATTCGAAAATCAGTTTTGCGTCAAAATATAATATTTCAAAAAATGACGAAAAATGCACTTCTGTTAATTTGTACTTGAAATTTAAAAAAATTGTTTTTAGAGCTTTGCAGCTTCATCGACTTAATTACGTTTTCTTTAAGGAAGATTATTTTCAAAAGAATCCAACTTTCTTTAGAAAAAATGATTTAAGAAAAAAATTTGCTCCTTCGATCAATCTTAATAGGATACAAAACCCTTCACTTGTAGGCGCTCGGTGCCTACAACTTTAGCATCTACTGAGTAATAATGAATAATTAGTCGATTATATTTATTGATAATTATAGCAGTTAGTTATTTATTCAGTGTACTTCGTTAATTACATTTATCTATGATTGATGTAATTAGTCAATTGCATTAGTAGATAATTATTGTAAATAATTAATGATTAATTTTCACTTCGAAGTCTTCTTTTTTACATTGCCACCATACGGATACAAAATTTTGGTTACTTTTTCTGTAAAAATAGTCCATATTTAAGGATCAGTTAAAAAAGCATGAACATTTTTTTTACCTAAAATTATTTAAGTGTTTTTTCTTTAGTTTATTCAGAAGAGTATATAAAAATTAATAAATAAAAGCAGTTTTTTGGAAACTTTATGTAAAAATTGATCAAAAAGCATTTTCCGTCATTTCAAAATATATTATATTACGAAGGAAAAAATTTTCTCAACAAAAAATTAAAAATTTGAAAACTTTGAATGGACTTTCCCAATAGTGAGAATTTTTTCGAAATTTTTTAAAAATTTGTTCTTAATGCCACAACGAAATTTGTCGGTGCTATTACCAACGAATTTAATTATTTCGAGATTTTCTTACTGTGAATCTAAACGTACCCTCTCTGATCGAAGTGAGTATAAACTAAATAATTTTTGGGAGACTTAACCATTTTGAAAACATTTTAACGAACAAGTTTTCGAATTTTGCATCCATGAACTTGACAGATTTAGGATTTTGTGGCTCATCAGGAAGTTTGGGGGTTGTCTTAACATCTCTTAAAAATTAATGCAAGAAAATTGGAATTAACCAAAAATCAAAACCACGGTATCTTCTTTTATTAAACTTTCGGGGTCGAAAATCACTTCACAATAAATGTGGGAAATACAATATTCCCCGGCAGAAAAGGTCGATGAGACTATTTCAGGAGCTGCTTTAACATCCCTGAAAGATTTAAGCAAGGAAATCGACATTTCTCAACAGGTTCGGCACTTGTTTGAGTGAAAACTGTCCATTTTTCTGATATTTTTTTTAAATTTTTGATTTGCAGGATCGAAATTGAAGAAAATGATAATAAGACATTTTTCATAAATGCCATTTTCAGTGTAAGAGAATTCTTTTTAATGAAAAATCCATTTGAAATCATCACAAATGAGTATTTTATTATTTGGATTACATTTCCAATTTTGCATACATGTATTCCTGATAGAGAAGTGTAAAATTGTCTTCAAGTCACATCATTTACAATTGGAAAATTTAATCTTATCAAAGTTGATAAAAAGATGTTACCTAATTATTCCGTTCCATTTGTCATATATGCGCCACGAAACATGCATTTAACGGCTGTTCCGAAATTGTTATTACGCATCTCCGATTCAGGATAAACTACTTTCCAGATTTAGAATGCTTTGACTTCTTACATTCCCCGTCATGTTTTTTATTGATAACTGAAATAGAAATAAATATTTATTGAAATTCCAGAATTTTAAATCAGGCTAAAATCAAATTCAAAATCCCATTTAACGTCCAACAATCAATTAAATATATAGAATTCCTGAAAAAAAAACAACAAGAATTCAACGATCAAATTTGGTTGCCTTCTCATTTTTCTTTCCTCTTTTTTATTTTTATCCAAAGAAACAAATTTTTTCATTTTGTTTTTCGGGAATTGCAATAGGAGCATTTTGTAGTGTTTGTCCAAATTTGCTCGTTGAATACTTGTTGTTTTTTCAGGAATTCTATATATTAAATATTTATTATAATGTGAATAATCATATCTTCCTAATGTAAATATATTTTCCATATTAAGAAGAGTGGTCCAAAAAAGAATTTTTTCGATAAGTGAAAAAGCTTTTTGAATTTTTCAAAATTTTGGTCAAATTTTAAATGTTTCATCTCGAAAAGAACTCAATCAGATGAGGAACCATACTTGAATTTATGATATATATATATATATATATATATATATATGTGATATAATGATTGAATTATTTAACAGTTCAAGAGGTAAAGGGTCAAGAGATTGTGTTACGATTTATTTCTGTTCGTGGGAGGGGGTCTTTTATTCATGCTCGTCATTTTTGGAAATTTGTTAATGAAACAAATAACTCGCAGTAGTTGTACAGAAATTTAATATTAATTAAATTTTACACGCTAAAAAAAACCTGGTAAGTGAAACACTATCTTAGCCAACAAAATTTTTTCAAAAGTCAGGGAATTCTATTGATCAGGAAAGAGTCAGGGACTAAGGAAAAAAATCTTGCGAAAGTCAGGGACTTAGGAAACAAATATTGCGAATGTCAGGGAATTTTTATAACTTTGCATAACTTTCAAAGAGAATAGATTGAAAATTTTTCAATTTTAGTATTAAATTGTTTTATTACATTTATAGAAGATTCTAGGTTAATAATGTTACAAGTTTAAGATTCTGGTCTTTGGATATTAATGATCAGGGAAGTAAGAAATTGCTTAGGGGAAAATTAGGGAAATTTTGAAATGGAGCTTTGCGACAACCCAGATATAATATTTTTGTTAGTAATTTATTTCCCTTATATTTATATTCATATTCCTTTTTTGCCGTTACTTTCTACTGAAAATTATCTTTTTAGTTATAAATTTTATTATTTCTTCGAAAATTAAACAATTTTTTTTTGAGAAGTCATCGTTTTTGGTTGAAAATTCAACTGTTTTGTTGTAAATTTATCTTTTTGGGTTAAAAATTATTTAATACTCATATTTTGATGTTGAAAAGTCAAACTAAAGTCCTTTTTGGATGGAAATTCAACTTTTTTCTTAATAATTTGTCTTCTTACTTTAAAAAATTCATCTATATAAATATAAGTTGCATCATGCTTGGATAAAAAGGCAACTCGTTGGTTGAAAATTCAACATTTTGTTAGAAAATCATCCTTGTTGGCTGAAAATGTACCTGTTTTTTTTTATTCCACTTTTTGCTTAAAATTCATATTGTGGTGTTGAACAATCAACTGAAATCTTCTTTTTCCGTTGGAAATTAAAAATTTTTTGAAAATTTATCTTTTCCATTTAAAAACTCATCTATCTCAGTAGAAATGTCATCTTTCTTGGATAAAAATGCAACTGTTCCGTTGACCATTGAACAATTTTGTAAAAAAGGTTGAAAATTTAACTGTTCTCTTGAAAATTCAACTATTTTGTAGAAAAGATCATGTAATTTAAAATCACATCTATTTTAGTAGAAATTGCATCTTTGTTGGATAAAAATGCAACTGTTTGGATGAAAATTGAACAATTTCGTTAAAAAGCAATCCTTTTTTGTTGAAAATACAACTATTCTTTGAATCAATAAACTATTCCTTAAAAATTTACTTTTTGTTCAAATTTAATATTTTCGTGTTGAAAAGTTAAGTGAAATCTTTTGTTTTTGGAAATCCAACTATTTTTCAAAATTCATCTTTTCTTTATAAAAATTCATCTTTTTCAGTATACATCTCATCTTTCTTGGATAAAAATGCCACTGAATGGTTGAAAATTGAACTAATTTATTGAAAATTCAGTTCTTTTGCCAAAAATGTGACTTTTTTGTAGAAAATTTACTTTTTGTTTGAATCGGAAATTTTGATGTTAAAAAGTAAAATTAAAATCTTCTCTGGATGAGAATTCAAATTTTTTGTATGAAAATTTGTATTTTTTATTGAAAAATTCATTTTCTTAGTAGGAATTTCATTTTTCTTGTATGAAAATGCAACTGTTTGGTTGAAAATTAATCTTCTTTGCTTGAGGATTCTTTGCGTGAATACCACTTTGTTAAGAAATCTTTTTTTTTCAAGATTCATATGTTTCGATGAAAATTCATTTCTTTGGTTGGAAATTTAACTATTTTTCAACTATTTTCAACTATTCTTCATTTGGCTTGAAGGTGCAACAAAACTGTTGAATTAGGCAATTAAATTGTTAAAAAAAGTTCACCTTAATAGATCACCATTTTTTCTTTCCTGAAAAAAATCTCTATTTGTTGAAAATCTGTCTTTTTGGTTTCGTAATTGATTTCTTTGAATTAAATTTCATCTTTTTTAGTTGAAATATCAACTATTTTACTTTTTGTTGAGAATTCACCTTTTTAAGTTGAAAATTTAATTATTCTGTTGTAGATTTAAGCATTTTGTTAGACAAAATCATCTTTTATGGAAGAAGAGTCATTTTTGATTCAAATAAAATATATAAATTTGAAAGTTTTAAATTTTGTATCTGAAATATTGTTTCATTCCGTTTATAAAAGATCCTATGTTAAAAATATTACAATATCAAATTGCTCGTATTTGAATGTTAATGCTCAGGGAAAATGAAAAATTGGCCAAGAAAAAATCATGGACTTCCAAAAATTAAGTTCTCACCCTGCAAAGCATGTCTTATCTTAAATATAAAAAATTTCAATTAATTTAAAGTCCCATATCTTATAATTCCTGCCCCAAAAATTTTTAAGTTGAAACTTACGTAAAAGTCCAAAAATTATCATCTTTGAATAAACTTTTTTATTCGTAATAACAAATTAATCTAAAATTATTGTGACTATTATTTAGGACATCTTTCAGAGTTACAAGAATACAATTTTCAAACCATTTTTATATTTCTCTTTGAAGTCCATAGACGATTGAAAATTATTGCTTCTTTGTGATAGAAATTTTCGTTCAGAATAATCTTCTTCAGAATAATGTTACTAACAGACCATTTTCTTTGGTTCTTGATGTACTAAAATAAACATTTTTGCCAGAAAAGCTTCAAACAAGCTCATCTAATCTCAATATTTGTTGAGTAAAAACTATTTCTCAGGTTTATATTTACAACTTTTGTTGTCATTTCACTATCGCAAAGTGAGTAACTATAACAATACCCATGGGAAATAATTAAAAACCAGAGTCATATAATTTTTGTATTTGAAATAATTCAATGAATTTTGCTTAATTTTGAAGTATAATATACTCCAGAAAATTATTCAAAAATATTCATCTTTATACAGTGCCGTCGGCATATGAATAAAAGATATTTCCGACTATTATTTAAGACATATAATTACGTAAATTATTTAAAAATGAAATAAGCTTATTTGAAGAAAAACAGGTTTTGGTGCTAGAAAAAGCATTTTTTGAATATGTAACAGTGATAGTCAGAGAATGGTTTTATTGATTGATGTGAAAAACTTGTTAAACATGTATTCAAAAATGAAAATATAGTTTAGCAAATTTTTTACATTCTCTGCGACCTGTAAAGTTTAAAAAATATCAACTTTTTAGTAAAGATATCCAAAAATGATGGTTGTTTGGGCTAATCTTCTTTAGGTTTAAAACTTTTCGAAAGTTTAGATATTAAAAGCTCCAACGGAATGATTGTTTTAATTTTTCTCTGATAATTCTGCTAAATGTGCTAAATGATGGTCCCAATAGTTTTTTGTTCATTTGATGCTACGAGTGACAACATGAATTTATATATGAAGATCTTATTTCGACATTTTTGCAGGTTATAACTTAAACATTTATAAGACAGAATTCAGAATCATCCAATCGAGTTCTTCAGGGGGCAAAACTTAATTATTCGATTCATGTTTTGTAAAAATCGGGATGCTTCTTGAAAATAAGTTTTTTTTAGAACACCCTAATTTTAGGGTATACCGCATTGAATCGTCTAAAGTTAAAAGTTTTTGATTTTAGAAGCATTCAAGGTTTATAAATATAAAATCGGAATCATTCGATAGTGGAAATTTCGCAATAGCCGTATCTTAAGATATTTAGAAAATTAATCCTCTGAAAATAAGAAAACATCTCTCGGCACTACTAACCTTCTTTACAGCGTTTGAAACATGAAAATACCTCTATACTCATGGTAAGATAATAATCATCTCTTTTACCTACAGTTACACAAACTGAGCTGGTTTCCTTGACCTAAAAACGTATGTTTGTATTTTTCAATTTCTTGGAAAGCTAATAGTTTGCCAATAAGAAAAACGATACATAAAATTTGGTTTACTTACAGGACATGACTGAAGACACCTATCTTTTTGTGATATAAACTAAAAGGAATATAATTTTAATTAACAGAAAAATTATTTATTAAAGTTTTCGTAGTTTGATAATTTTAAATTGTACGTAAACACCATATAATCATAGTGATAGAATTTTTACCACAAAAAAAAATTAAATAAAATGGTGAAAAATCCTTGATATGAATAATATCCTAATATAGGAATTTTATATAATTGTTCTGAGTAATGTGAAACTTACCAGAGCTTTTTCAGATACAGGAACTGCAAAGCAGGTCAAAAACAAAGATGCCATGGCTTAAAAATAGAAAATTTTATTTATTTGATTATTTCAAATTAAATTTCTTATTGATAAATAAATAAATCGCGACTGTATGGCAAAGTGCTCGATTTTTGTGTTGAAAAGACAACTGAAATCTTTTTTCAATGAAAATTCAATATTTTTTTTGAAAAAATGTCTTTTTTATTCAAAAACTAACCCTTTTTGTTACAAATTCAATCTTTTTTGACAAGAATGCAACAATTTGTTTGAATATTCAACAATGTTGTTAAAAAGTTATCATATTTCGTTAAAATTTAATATTTTCAATGAAAATTCAACTATTTTTCCGATAATTTGTTTTTTTTTCTTTATTTAAAAACTATTTGTTTGAAAATGCAACCATTTTGTTTAAAACTCCTGCTCTTTTGTTGAAAATTCAATTGTTTTGTTAAAAGTTCATCTTTTTAGGATGCAAATGTATGTATTCTCTGAGAAAATTTATTTCTTGCTCAAAATCCATATTGATGATTTTATTTAAGAAATCATCCGTTTTAGTAGAGATTTCATCTTTCTTGGACAAAAATGCAACTACTTGGTTGAAAATGCAACAATTTTATTGAAAAGTCATCCTTTCGGGTTGAAAATTAAACTTTTTTAATGAAAATTTATCTTTTCAGGTCGAAAATTTAGTTCATTTCTTAGAAAATTTGTTTCATGTTTAAAATCTATATTTTGGTGTTAAAAAATCAGCTGAAATCTTTTTTTCGGATGAAAATTCAAATTTCTTTAATTTGTCTTATTGATTTGAGAATTCATTTGTTTAAGTAGAAATTTCATCTTTCTTGGACAAAATGCAACTATTTGTTGAAAATTCAACAATTTTATTAAAAAGTCATCTTTCTGGTTAAAAGTTAAACTGTTTCATTGAAAATTCATCTTATTAGGTCGAAGATGCACGTGTTTCCGTAGAGAAATTATTTCTTGTTTCAAATCCATATTTTGGTGTTGAAAAGTCAACTGATATCTTTTTTGGCTGAAAATTAACTTTTTTTTTAATATGTCTTTTCGATTTAAAAATTAGTTTTTTAGTAGAAATTTAATCTTTCTTGGACGAAAACGCAACTATTTGGTTAAAAATTCAACAATTTTGTTAAAAAGTCATCATTTTTGTGTGAAAATTAAACGGTTTTTTGAAACTTTATATTGTTAGGTTTAAAATTAAAATATCTTCGTAAAAAATGTATTTCTTCTTTAAACATCATATTTTTGTGTTAAAAAGCCAACTAAAATCTTTTTATGATAAAAATTCAACTATTTTTTTTAAACTTTACTTTTTGATTTAAAAATTCATCTGCTCTTTAGTAGAAATTCTGTCATTCTGGTGAAAATTTAACTGGTTGGTTGAATGTAAATCTTCTTAGCTTCAAGGTTGAATTATTTGATTCGAAAATTTTTGTTGAACAACTTTGTTGAGAAATAATTTTTTTTGAAGATTCATATTTTCAGTTAAAAATTCATCTCTTTGGTTTATAGTTTAACTATTTTGTTGAAAATTGATATTTTCAATTGAGAGTTCGACTACGTGGGTAAAAGTTCAACTATTGGCTGAAAGTTTATTTTCTTGAATGAAGGTTCATCTTTTCGACCAAGAATTTAAATATTTTATTGTATATTCACATTTTTTCTTTAAATTAAGTTTTTGAACTGAAAATGTAATCCTGTCATTTTTTTGTTTTGAAATTTTTTTTTTAGTTAAAAATTCTCTTTTTTGGTAGAAAAATAATTTTCTTGACTTTGGATTTTATATTCTTTTAGGGTAAAAATGCATCAGTTTAGCTGAAGCTTGAAGATTCATCTTTTTTGATGATTTTCCTTACGTTAATGGCCAAAAAATCCCTATTTTTTGAAAATTCGTCTTTTTGGTTTCAAAATTTATTTTTTTTTTCAAATCAAATTTCATCCTTTTCGGTTGAACTATCAACTATTACACTTTTCCGTTAAGAAGTTATCTTTATATGTTGGAAATTTAACTATAACAATGTAATTTTTTTTTGAAGTTAAAATATTTTGTTAAAAATCATCTTTTGTGGTATGAAGGTCACTCTTTTGTTCAAAATGAATAAACAAATTTGAAAATTATTAATTTTTATTTGAAATATTAGTTTATTCTGTTTATGAGAGATTCTATGTTGCATGCATTACAAGATTAAAATGCTTGTATTTAAATGTTAATAATCAAGAAAAATACAAAATTGGTCAAGGACAAATCAGGAAATTTTGAAGTTTTCGGACAGCTGGCCTAATTCTATCAGAAATAACTAGCAAGACAACAAAATTCAATTCATCCTTATGCTTTTCCCAAAAAAATTTTGAGATAAGCCTACATCATATTATTGTAAAACCAACTCACTTAATTGAAATATCATCCTTTTAAAATAGTACGATAATAAAATGGTTTATATGTAAAAAATAAAACGTAATTAGGTAAGGCACCTTATCGTTTTTAAAATTTTTGAGCGACATGCCTTCTTTATAATTAAAATAACAAGGTGAAAAATAAACATGCGGAAAGGTCGGTAATTCGTTCCATTAAAATACAATTTGCATGTCAGAAAAATCAATGAAGAAGCTTGCAATCAATCAAAGTTATCTAAAGAATATCGTCTATCAATTTAGTATATTTTGAATAATTTCTCGTGAATGAAGCATATGATATAAAAATCTTTATAAATCAAAAATGTATATACTTTTCTTCATAATAAGTATTTTTCTTATACATCATATAGATATACTTACTCAGTGTGAAAGCAAATAACATTTTTTCCGTCATCTTAAAAATCGAATTTTAAAACAATCTTTTTTGATCAAATTTTGTTCTCCTGATTTAAAAAACTCGCTAAGTACCTAGGTTTGTCGAGAAACTGAGTGTTTGTAGAATGATATCAGAGGTTGCTTCAATTGATTATTTGCTTAGACGTGACAAGCACATATTCAAGGTTCGATGAAGATAACAATGGTTCTAAGGTCGTTAAGAAAATTGATTGTGATAATGAGGAGAATTTACAAAATGCAATTTATTTTAATAATTTAACTTTACAATTATGAAAATTTATTTTCAAGTGTGATTTTAGATGTGTAAATAGTATCAGCGATATAGCTGAGATTGTCCAACTGAAGCTTATATTGTTGCGAAGGGATAAAAGTTGATATATATGTTCTTTGAGACCTAAAAAATGGTTCAAGATCGGGTTCCAAACAAATTCTAAAAACTTAATGAAAAAACAGGCCATTTTTGTATTGCAACTAGCGCCAACAATCGAGCACGTGTAATTTTTTGAGGGTGAGAATAATTTTCAATACAAGTTAAAAATTTCTAATAACTATTTTTCAATTTTGATATTTGTTTATTTTCAGGATTTTATAAATATAATGTTCCCAAGATTTAAAAAAGAATTCAAAATTCTTTTCAAAAATTGCAGACATGTCAAATAAAAATTTCAACAAAAAATCTTCAAATCAATAAATGAATTTTCATCTAAAATAAATGATTTCTCAACAAAAAGTGTAAAAGTTGGTATTTCAATCCAAAATGATTTTGGTTTGATATTTTGAATCAAAAACAGTTTAAACCGCCCAAAAAGACAAATTTTCAACAAACTGGTTGAATTTTCAACCAAAAAAGAAATAATCCTCAACTAAGAAAAATAATTTTTTGTCAAAAAAGAAAAATTTGCAACAAAATAGTTACATTTCTAACCAGAGATGAATTTTGAACTTAAAAGATAAATTTTCAACAAAACATGTGAATTCTTAAAAAAGCAGCTCTACTTTTAACCTAGTAATTGAACTTTTATCAGAGAAAGATGCATTCTTAATGAAAAATATAATATTTTATATTAAAACTAAAAAAGGCTTTAATTGAAAATCAGCAAGAGTTGAATTTATCCAGAAAAACAAAACGAATTTTCCACAAAATATTGGAATCCTCAACCAAAAAATATTTTTATTGTGAATCAAACAGCTGCAATTTCACAAGTAAAAAGATTAATTATTTAGCAAAAAAGAGATAAATTTCTCTAGGTTTCTCGTGAACATTCAAAAAGATTTTTGAAGATTTCAGATATATCGATGAAGTATCTACAAAATTGCTAAGGAATTTCTTTTCATTCCACAAGATTTGACAAAATTTTAAGATAAATTTAGAACAGTTCAAAAAATATATTTGGGACCTTTTCAGGTTTGAATTTTTTTAAATTATTTTATGAATTTTCGAAAATCTTACAATGTCATGCAATATTTTTTATCTCTTCAAAACTTCTAAAGTTCATAACTATCTTCTTAAGTGACTCGAATCTTCCGGATTTATTCCTGACAATCTTAGAAATCATTTGTGATATTTTTAAATCTTTTGAAATATTTCAATAAAATCAATTTATAAAAACAGAGAATCAATTCAAATTTTTCCTGGAATCTTTAGAAAAATTTTTTATCATCTTAAAACCTTTCAAACTTCTTAAAAAGCTTCAAACACTGATGGCAAATTCTCAGAAATGTACATTTTGTTAAACAATTTTTAAAATTCGTGATGGGGAATCGTATTGACCCAACGGTATTAAATGAGTTGTTGTTATTTTTGGAACTTTTAAAAACTTCCAAAACTGAAATATCTTTTGAAATAATTCAAAGTTTTTCTTCATTTTTTTTAATCCTTTAAAAATTAAAAAGTTTGTTTAATATCTTCCAAATTCTTTTTTGACTTATTTTGATATTTTCAAAGCTTAAAGTACATCTTGTAAAATATGTAAGATTTATATCATTTAAAATGTTCTCATAAATCCTATTGTGATTACAGGTAATTTTTTTCCATAATTTCATGTTTCTCATATCCCTGGAAGTGTGAGAATGTTCACTAATGATAGGGTGGTAGCAAAATTTAAGAATATAATTTCGGATCCATCAAAAAAGTATATAGGACATTTCGCAGCATTTTTTCACATGCTTGGATCAAATATTACCAAAATTTTCAATTAGTTCAAACAATATTTAGGAGTTTCAGACGCTTGGTAGAAAATTAAAAATTCGATAAGTTTTCCGAAATCTTTTAAAGTTTTAAAATATTACAAATTTCTCCAAAACTTCTAAGGTTCCTAAATATCTTTTAAACTGACTTGAATTATCCCTGGAATTAGAAAAGAAAAATGAGAAAATGGAGATAAAAACACAAATTCGTATGTTAATTTTTTCATATCTGAAGTCGAACAATAAGATGACTATGGAAAATAAGGAAGATTTGATTGATATCTTGTTTATATTTGAAAGTATAGAAGAATCTGAAAAAGTCTATGAAAATTTTGTAAAAATTATGTTGTGCGATTAGATGTGTGTTTTTGAACCACAAAGTCAAGAATAAATAAATGACGTATATACTCAGAAAAAAATGTCTTGAACCCAAAAAAACTGCTTCTTTTTTCTTCTTACATAAAAATTTGTTTAAATCAAACAAATTTTGGTTGATTCAACAAAATATTTGATTGACCCAACCGAATTCTTGATTGATCAACTGAATAATCCATGTAATGAAAGATTTAGTTAAAAAAACGAAAAAATTTGGTTGGATGAACCAAATATCATGTTGCAAATATAATAAACATATTCTATGGTTGAGCAAACAATATTAGATTGATTCACCAAATCGTTTTAATTCTGAATGTAACAAGATAATTCAAGTTCTATTTATTAAATTTTTTTGTTTTGTTTAAATTTGTGTAACTTTGAAAATATATGCTCTGCTTACCAAAAGTATAACCTAGTAGATAATATTTCCAGTAGAGGTCACTCCCCGTGCAAAAGTACTGGGGAAAATATGCCCGCTGCGCGAGCACAATCTCATCGTACCTCGGTCTGGAACAGATTATTCGGATATTTCAGAATAAAGTACACATTTTATTTTTCATGATTACTTTCATATTTGTACTTTATTTTGTATTAATTTTTATGCTCAGCTACCCTAAAAAATGCATCATTTTAATCAATTTATATTATTGCAATTCATAATATGCATTGATATTGAAAAAAATGTATTTCAATTGTACTGTTTTTATAGTTTAAAAAAGTTAGCACTGTATTAAAATTTTTTTTGTTTATTAACATATTACTGCAACTTGAATCGTTTTTTTAAAATTAATTTGTTTATTTTCAATTCTATTTTTTTACGATTTGAACTAAAAATACGCATCCTGCCAGGAAATAATTAATAACAAATTTGTGTTGTTTCGGGTAAGCCAATTTTGTCTTTCAATTTTTCTTTCTTACCTTGTGTTGTAAAACAAAAAATATGCGTCCTATCAAAAAATAATCAATGGAAAATTTTCAGATCTTTTTTTATTGCACAATTGTTGTATTCTCATCTTTTTCGCACCTTCCATAGTTTGACCGCAAAATGAAATTTTGGATTTTTCATTATTTTTCAACGTTGCAAGGAAATTCAAAAAGTTGTTATGATATACTAATAGGGTTACCGAAAATCAATGTTTTTCATCTGTAGACTTTTTTCTATATCGTGCGTTATTTGACTTAACAAATTTTGATTTTAGTCTGTTTTTTTCATAAATTTTGAAAATGCTAAAACTCTGATAATTTCCTCTCTGTCAAAAAAGTTGTCATTATAAACTCTTCGACTTTACGAGTACAACGAATAGCCGTACATAGAATTTTCAAATCTTGAGAGAAAATTTTCTCAACAAATTTGAAAATACTGTATCTTTTTGAATTTCCATTCAAAATGGCTGGCTCACAAACTCGACCTTTAGTTTCCGACACTCAAGGAGTGTACCAAAGGCGTCATTACCGTACGTCTTTTTTTCTAGTAAAATATTGTAGTTACAGTTGAGTAATAAATATAGAAATATTAGACGTATCGTTTCATGCAAGATTTTATAAAATTGAGCTTAAAATATTAACTCTCTTTTTTTTGAATCCGATATTAAAACTGAAAAGTGCGTCTTGACAACAAAAACGTCATTCCCGTACGTGCGTTAAAAACCATTTTCGGGGTGAAAAAAAATTATAAAAACCATTCCGTTACTTGCTTGGCGTTGTTTTTTTTCATAAGTAGGTGACTTTTTTATAATTAAAATCTGTTATTTTTTCATAAACATTAAAAAAGGTTAAACTTTAACATGCTCCTCGCATCACTACCGCATGGTACAATAGAACAGCGTACGACTGATTATATGCGCGTGCGCATGGATTCATTATTATTTCTTATTTTCATAACTGCCTCATTTGGGTATGAAATTTTTACATGTGATAAAATCAATTTCCGTCATGAAATATTTAATTCCTAATAATAATATGATTGCCACTGTAGGTGCTAAAATTTGCCTACAATTTGACAATTGCCCATATGAGGGTATTCTTGCGAATTGAGATGATATATCAAGGACACAGTACCATCTTTTACTTATTTTCTTTTTCAAGGCGAACATTGTTTTAACCTTTCTCCAAAGTGGTTTACGTATTCTTCCTCGCATCTTGCAAACGACACTTAAATTCTTTTCTACTTTCTTATACAATGTAGCCTTACCAAAAAATTTTCCTTTTCGACTCTCGAGAGCGACAAGAGCCATAGCACCTCTTTCAGCTAGCAGAACCGCAAATGTGAATTCGATAAGATGGTTTAAAGTTTCTCGTAATTTCAGACCTAATTTTAGGTTACGGAGACAGAGAAGACAATGCTAGTAGAATATGAAAATCGCGAGAGAAGTTCTACTCTGGATAGAAGTCATCGTAGCTCTGTTCATAAAAAATTTGCCGGTTTAAAAGTCACGAAGATGGAATATTGAATCTTATTTCTATAAGAAATGTATGAACGAATTCCATGCTTTTTTACAAACAGTTCGAGAATTTTCTACGAACAGTTCCTGCAAATTTCAGACTTGAATATAGAGAGAAAAATTTCATTTCTGTGATTTAATGTATATAATTTATAAATTAGCAACTCTGAGGATTCGAACCCTAGACTGACTCACCAGCTTCTAAACATGAACATCATACACATCCGCGAACGCGGGTGTGTATGATGCGGTTTCAAATATTATGACCATAAGTTTGTTTTATCGGTTTCCGAAAAACCCCATAAGTGAAAAAAATGGGTTTTGCGAGTTTTTGGCACTATGATATGATACATTGTTTAAATAATTTTTCATTGTTTTTAGCAATTTTCTCTTAGAATAGAGTTAGAAGGTCGCGGTTTTTTCAAAATTTCTCTACTTTTTCCCCCATTTTCAATTAGAGTGAGGTAATTATTAAAATTAAAAGATATAATAGTTTAAAGAATTCATCACTATTGTTATTATTATTATTTTAGAATAATGCTGGAAAATTACCGTTTTATCACAAATTTTCCACTTTTTGTCCACTTTTCACTGAGAGTGACTCAATGGTCCATAATTTAGTTCAGCGAAAATAATTATTCGAACAAATTATAATTGTTTATAACTATCTTCTTCTTTATTATTTATAGATAGCTGCGGGTTCTTCCGAAATTTTTATTCTTTTACATACTTTTCACTTAGTGAATTGATAAACAATGACAGTTAACAAACATATTTATTCTAACAATATATTATTGTGTATAACTATCATCTCTGAGATAAGTGCTGAAAGGTAACAGTTTTTTCTGAACAAACATAATTGTTCAAAACATTTAATTATAATTTTCTTTGACTTTTTAGTTAGAAACAAGCAGTCAATATTAATATTACTTTCAGCAAAAAGGGTCTTCGTAACTATTTCGAGGAAAATTTACATTCAATATGATCCATATCGAAAATTGTAAGAATATTCTAAATATCTGTTTTATTTCAGAAAAATATATCCACAAAAAAGAAAAAGATTGTTTGAAACATGATTCTTCTTAATTTTTATTTATTATTTGTTCATAACTAAAAAGGTAAAGCAACGTTAAAGATTTGAGAAAAAATCGCAACTTTCTAGCACCTATGTAAGAGAAGATAGTTATAAACAATAATTAGTTGTTCAAACAACTATTTTTGCCAACTTGCATTAATTATTACCTCACTAAGTAAAAATGGGACAAAAATTTGAAATTAAAAAAAAAACCTCAGTTATCTGGCAATAATATAGATGAAGATATTTATGCACAATAATAATTTATTTAAACGATTATTGTTGCTAAATTTGATTATTAAGTCACTCCAAATGAACAATAGCCAAATAGTTAAAAATTTCAGAAAAAAACTGCAACTTCCTACCATTGAGCAAAGAGAATATTATTAAATATATTATTAAATTGTTCAAACTATTGTTTTTGTTAACTTGACTTAGTTAAATAATTCACTCTAATTGAGAAGTGTAGAAAAATTTCAAAAATTCAGGAAGAAATCGCAATTTCTAGCACTATTTAGAGAAAGTATTATTAAAAACAATAATAAATTATTGGAACAGTTATTTTCGTCAACGTAATTAACTATTACCTTCCTTTGATTGAAATTTGGACGAAAAGTGCGTCGTTTTTCCAACAAAATTTGTTGTATTTTTAATGTTCTTTTTCACGATTGAAGCAAAAATCACGCATCCTATTGAAAGACGATTAATGAAAAATTTGCAACACTTTTCTGAGTGAACAACTTTTGTTCATTAATTTTTTCCATGGTTTGTGTCGTTTGTCCAAAAATTCAACTTATTTTATTCTTGAATCAGTTTTTTACAAATGAAACAAAAACTACGCGTCCCATCAAAAAGTGATTAATAACAAATTTGCAGATCTTTTTTGAGAGCACAATTTTTGTAGAGACATATTTTTTCGCATATTGTATATTTTTATCGCAAAATT
Organism: Andricus quercusramuli; assembly: GCA_932178445.1. NCBI lineage: Eukaryota > Metazoa > Arthropoda > Insecta > Hymenoptera > Cynipidae > Andricus > Andricus quercusramuli. The sequence continues at coordinate 1,104,702 of CAKNXH010000067.1, read as the reverse complement.
GAATTTTTGATTTTTCATTAGTTTTTTGTGCGATAAAAATGTGAATTTTCGATTTTTCAAGAAAACTAGAAGAGGTCTCATAACGATATTGTAGAGTGTTCAAAAATAAACATTTTTTCATTCGACTTTTTTCATATCGTGCTTTGTTTGGCTTAAAATGTTCAGTTTCGTTTGTTTTTTGGAATTTGCTAAATGCTATAACTCCGGTAATTTTTCTTCTGTCAGAAAAAGTCATGAGAATACGTCGTTCGAATTTTTTAATACTATTGACATCCGTGCATCGAATTTTTGAATATTAAAAAGAATGTTCTCAAAAATGTTCAAAATGTGCTCTCTTTTTGAATTTTCATCCAAAATGGCTGGCTAACGAACATGACCTTCATGTTAGGACACGTGAAAAGTACACCTAAGCCTAATTCAATAGGTTAATTCTTTTGAAAGTTATAGGTCTAACAAACTAAAAATCTACAGACAGACTGACAGACTAAAAGACATTTTGCAAAAACCTTTTTTCTGGGTTCAGGGGGTCTCAAAACGTGGACATTTGTCAAATTTTTCACAAATCAAATACCTTCTCATTATAGGATGAGAATGTAAAAAAGTGATGAACAGTTTTTGATTTTTCACATTAATTTCGTCAATTTCTTCTCAAAGTTCGTAGATTATTTATGAAAATCCATTGATATCTGATACATTTTTTTTGTATCCGGGACCTAGCTACAAGTTCGTGACATTTTTGCGGACAACTTTTTTCCTTGTTATGTGGATAGAAGTCATGGTAGTTCTGCACCTTTTCCTCTGCAGCTTGAGCAGAAAAGCAGTCGCGTGTAGCATTGCAGAGTGCTTAACTTCCTGAATACTTTGTCGCAGATGTGTGGCTCAGTCTCTTGTTTCGTGCGGGAAAGGGTAAGGTTTAATATCAAACTTGGTTCTGTCATTTCTAAGGGTGTGGGTGACAGGAGGAGAAAGGGGGAAGTGGGGGAAAGAGGGTACATTTCCAGTGGGAGCGTGGAGTCGCTACGCTCTGGGGTGCAAACGGCTCGATCGAGGACTCGTCACGTACGGTGTACGTGTGCAGCGTACATTAGATTTTCACCCTATCCACCCTCTCGATCACCCAACTGCGTTACCGAGGCGTCACCCAGCCACGTTTACTCTCTTTACTTTGCTCTTGTCTTTTGCACCATAAAGCGCAGCTGAAGCGAAAAATTTTCCATTTCTGAACTCCTTTCTAGCGTCGCTACCAGTTCAACAAATTATAGATCGATTAGGTCGAAGTCTCTTAGACAGATGGCAAACCCACAAGAAAGTAAACAATTTCTTTCGGAAATTCAATCATTTTAGTGGGCACTGTCACTTTCTTTGCCGTATTATAACCATAAAATCTATACTTATTTTATTAAGCATCCCTATATCTATACTTATAATTTATATCATTGTGTAAGAAAAGGATTATTTATTCATGAAAACACACAAACTTAATTTTCAAACTCCCTGTTCCTCACGCAAATGGGGTTAAGGATGAGAGCTTATAAAGCTCATGTAAAAATCCTTTCAAACAAGTCTTCTTAATCACAATAGGGTAAGGAGGGGCAGCGCCAACCGGTGGGGCAAATGCGACTTTGCTTATAACATCGATATTGTTTAACAATTTTAATATTACCTTGGATTAAATAAATCTATTCCATTATAGAGATAGTGTTACTTGCTAGAGTCTTGAAAATTGACGATGTAAAAGAAAAATTATGCAGAAAATAGTTTTGACAATGAAAGAATGGAATATTCGCTGGCAGAAATATAAAGTTTTCAACATTAATGGCAATACTTACAGTATGAAAATTTGATACTTCGACAGATAAAACAATATCACATTATGTCATTGAAATAGTTGAACGTAATTCAAGTCCAAAATATATCAAATATCGTAAATAATTGAGGCCTCACCAGTGGGGCAAGCCCGACGAAAATAATAGTTCACACGTGCTTAGGTTATAAAAGTATCATAAGTTTTATCGATAAGTGATCGGCAATGTAGAACAGCCACTTATCTTCTGAGCTACATGCAAGAAACTATTAAATATTTTTATTCTAAATCCGGTCGGTGAAGCGGGTGTTTTGTATCGGTACGGTAGAAACCTTTGCGCGTCGTCCGTGTTTGGTAGAATGTTAACGCACAAGAGGTTATATCACAGATATCACTATTTTTATTAAAAATAACTTATTGTTTCTGCTGGATATGTTTAAAGGTAATTTTTTCAGTACACAAAATACCACAGAGGCGAACCATCTTGTTTTGCCATCTTCAGATGTTTTGATTTTCATAAAAAGCCGCGGTTGGCTTTGCCCTCGGGTGTGGGGCAAAGCCGACGAAATACAGATTGTTGGAAATAATTAAATTATTAAATCATTGTTTCATAAATGTAACTAATGATTATGGACATATGATATACAAGAATGTATGACTCAAAATGAAAAAAATGGTCCAATTACACATCTTATTAACTTAAAAAAAATCATTGACTGTTAACTGGTCGACGCTGCCCCTCCTTACACTACGTAGGCGTTTGAAACTTAGCACAAACATTCCTTATGACTTCAGGAAGTTTTAACTGTAAAAAATTGTATACTTCCTTTTCAGCTTTTGGATATTCATGTAAAATAAAAATTCTTAAAAGAGGATGTGAATGGGAAGGTTTGTTCAATGACCATATTTCTCTCTCCTCTCTGAAGAATCTGCGCACTTTATTTTTCCTCAGTATGACGTCGTTTGAGTTGATAGGTGTTGTATTTTCCGGCGATACTCGACCAATCACACACACTCTTTGGTACACCCTGGGCTCTATGGTTTGAATAAAGTAAACACTGTCGGATAATATTTGTTTATACTAGAGTATTTGTTTCAATTACATATAATAATATAGTGATATAGTTTTCAAATCATTACTTTAAGGTCATGCTATAACACTCTTTCATGAAATTCACTTTATTCATCGATTGATGTTTGTTTACATGTAAAGGAAGAATGCCAGTCAAAAATCTGAAACAGCTGAATAGATAATAAGATTTCTCAGTATAAATTTTCAATTTGAAACGAATATATTTTAAAAATTAAGAAAGTCGAAAAATCTTCTGGTTATACGTTGTATTAAAAAATAATAATTAAAAAATAATAAGCAAAAAGTAATAAACAAAAAGAAAAAAATCTACAGAATAAATAACTTCATATTTTTTAAAAGAAAATGACGAAAAAATTAAAAAATCTCCCGGTTATACGTAATCTCGACAAATGATAAATAAAGAATGAGGAAAAAAAAATTATTATAAAAAAATTTCGACTAAAATAAAATCTACAACAAAAATAAATAATTCATAAATTTGAAGAAACTTCCGGTCTTATGTTCTTCACAAAACTATGGAGAAAAAAAAACTTATTAAATTATTATGAAAGGAAAGAAATACAACATTTGACAAATCTCTTGGTTATACGTTATCTTAACAAATAATAATCAAAAAATAATGAAGAGGAAGTAATAAATCAAAAAACAAAACATTCAAATAAAGATAATTTCTGCTGAACAAATATTTCTACAAAAAAATTAAATAATTCAAAAGCTTGTAAAAACTCCCGGTCTTAGTGTTCTTTATAAAAATATAAAGAATAAAAATGCGACTGAAAAAAATTCTATAAAAGAGAATAGCTTCATAATTTATAAAAGAAAATAACTAAGAACTTGAAAAAGCTCCCAGTTATATATAATCTTAACAAATAATAAACAAAAAATTCTAATAAAAAAAAGTCTGCTAAGAAAAATCTAGAAAAAAAATAATTTAAAAATTTGAAAAAACTCCCGGTCTTAGGGTTCTTAATACAACTATGAATGAAAAAAAATCTACTGAAAAAATTCTACAAAAAAAGGAGTTAATAATTTATGAATGAAGAGAAATACAAAATTTTACATAGTTTGAATTAGTGTTCTTTATAAAAATATAAATAATAAAAATCCTACTGAAAATAATTCCACAAAAAGGAATAACTTGATAATTTATAAAAGAAAATAACTAAGAATGTGAAAAAACTTCCGGGTAAACACAATCTCAACAAATAATAAACAAAAAATAAGAATAAAAAAATTCAAATAAAAAAAGATCTACCAAAAAAAATATAGAAAAAAAATAATGAATTAAAAAATTTGAAAAAACTTCCGATCTTAGTGTTCTTCACAAAACTATGAATGAAAAAAATTCTACTAAAACAATTTTAAAGAAAGATAACTTAACAATTTATAAAAGAAAAGAAATACAAAATTTGACGAATCTCTTGGTTATACGTTATCTTAAGAAATAATAAAAAATAATAGAGGAAAAGTAATAAATAAGAAACGAAAAATTTGAATAAATATAATTTCTGTTGAAAAAAATGTCTACAAAAAAAAAAAAAAAATTCAAAAGTTTGAAAATACTCCGGGCCTTAGAGTGCTCCACAATAACGTAAATGAAAAACATATTTTCAAAAATACAGCTGATTAAAAAAATTATAATTATAAAAAATAGTATATAATAAGGCTGAAAATACCAAATTTTGACGGTAACATTACAGAAGCGGTTTAAATGGGAAACAAACATTTAATACAATAAACTATGCACAAATAAATAAATGAATAAAGTACCAAGCAAACATTTTCCAAATGGAAAAAATTTAACCACGCTGGATACGTTTACGAAGAAGCTATAAAAATGAAACAAAAATGGAGAATAAAACAATAAATGAAAATATGTATTAATTTATATGATTGTGAAGAACACTGAGGTCGGCAGCTTTTTTCAAATTATTAAAATTTTCAGTTATTTTTTTTACAAATAATTTAGTTTTCTTTTTAATTTTTTCTATTTTATCACGTATATCTCGCTATAATGAAATTCAATCATGGGGCTTCCGGAAATAAAATTAAACTCCACTCGGTTTGGGTTCCACTTTGGAGATTCCGATCCAGTTTATTAGGGTTTCGTAGCACCGGTCAGAAACCCATATAGTTTCGGTCGAGTATTCGTTCGTCCGTACTTATTTCCAAGGTAGAAAGTGAGGGAAAATGCGGGGTGGGAAATTAGGGGTGACCAGTGATGGAAAAGTGATCGGGAATGAAGGTAAGTAGGGGAGGTAGGGAAAGTAGGGAAGTAGTGGAGGTAGGGAAAGTAGGGAAGTGGTGGTGGTAGGGAAAGTAGGGAAGTAGGGGAGGTAGGAAAAGAAGGGGAAATTGTGGGTTGGAAGTGAAGGAAGTGAGGGGTGAAGAGTAGTTGAAATACAGGGAGTGCAAGTTGGAGGCGGGGAGGCGACATGAGGGATGGGAAAGTGAGGGGAAGTATGGGAAGCGATGGGAGGAGAGATAAATGAAGTGATGGAAGGGGAACTATAGGGGAAGTTCGGGGAATGTTGGGTCAAGAAGTAGGGGAAGGGGAGTTTCGGATGGGGAAGTGAGAAGATGGGGAATTAAATGATGAAGAAGTTGGAGAAGGAAGGAGCGAAGCGAAGGCTGAATTGCTGGTTGGGAAAGTAGTGGTGTAGAGAGGAATGAGGGGAATGTAGAGGGCTTAGAAGTGGGAAAGTATGAGAGGAGGAGGCTTGAACGACTGAATTAACGTCTCAATAGGCTACGACCCCCTTTTTTGTAGGCGCACTGCTCTATATTTGACTAAATTTTACTATTTTTTCAGATTAAATTTATACTAAAATTTGAAGCTTCTCCGTAAATATTTTCGATAATCATGAAAAATCTTTGTGTCTGAACATTTTTATATTCGTATAATGAAAATGAAAATTGATTCAATTTGAATAGAACATTATCCTCTTTATTTCAATCATTTGTCAGTTCTTATAATACTCTGAAATTAAAATATTTAAATTTGAAAATTGGAACTAATTTATATTTATAACTAAGTTCTAGGCAGTTTAACTTTTACATGAATATGAAATAACTGAGCAACGTAACTGGAAATTCGTTGCAAACTTTGTACAGCTTGGGTGAATTAAATATAAGCTCCTTAAACTGCGACTTGAGTATATACTTCATTTCTAGAAAATTAAGTAAAAAGTAAATATAATCCCAATTTCTCGGTTGACTCAAGCATAACGATATCTAACTAATTAAGGTAAATAAAATTATAAAATATAAGAGGAAATTAATTAATACAATTACCAAGTACAAGCTTTTATCGTAAAATAGTTAAAATAAACAAAACATGACGATACAAATTTAATACAATCAAATATTTAATCCTCATACTTTGATATTGAATGCGGCCTTAGAAATATCCTTGAATTTTTAAATTAACAAAAAAATTGAATGAAATATAAAAAAGATTTTTACAAAGAAAGTCTTAGCACTCACCCCCTCCCTATCTTGCGTAATTTAGATGCAGCAATTTTTTCCCTGAATTTATTTACGGGTTACACGAAAATAACGTAAGTCGATTTTGGGTGAGAAGGAAGATGGGTTTGTTAGAATCTTACCGTTTCTTATAAAAAATGTAATTAAAAATGTAATAGTTGATATTCTAACCAAGAAAAGATACTTAGTTTGGAATAAAAATACTTGAATTGAATCAAAAAAGACGATTCTTTAAAAACGTAGTTAAATATTTCATCGAAACTAATTGATTTTCAACCAAGAAGTTGCATTTTTAACAAAAAAAGGTCAACTTTCTTACCAAAAGAGATAAATTCTTAGATAAAAGAGGCGAATTTTCAACAAAAATTTCGAATTCTCAATCCTAAAAGATGAGGTTTCTATAAAACAGTATAATTTTTGACCAAATAATTGAATTTTCAACTGAAAAGGTAAATTTTCGAACGAAAAGAGGACGTTTCTACTAGAAATACAAATTCTCAACAAAATACATACATTTTTAACAAAATATATACATTTTCAACAAACTACGTACTTTTTAAGGCAAATAGTTGAATTTTTAAACTAAAAAGGTTAATTTTTACCAAAAATTTAATAGATAAATTTTCATTTAAGAAAAATCATTTTCAATTCAAAAGAAATTCTACAAAACAATTGCATTTTTAGCAAAGAATATAACATCGCTACCAAAAAATAGGAATATTGAAGATATATATTTGAAAATTCCACTGCTTTTGAATTTGCAATCCGAAAAGATGAGCTCTCTCCAAAACAGTGAAGTTTTTAACAAACATAAAAAGAATTTACAACTAAGTATTGTAATTCAATTTTCAACAACAAAAAAATGAATTTTCAACTAATATTTTTTAAACGAAAAAATTGATTTCCTACGAAAAAAGTTGATTTTTTCCTAATAAAGACGAATTTTTAACAAAACACATTTTCTACCAAGTAGTTAAATTCTGAATCAAGAGGATTATTTTTCTGCGAAAGAGATATTTTTTTTTTAAATACATGCATTTTCAACCAAAAGAAACTTTTTTAACCAAGAAGATTATTTTTCTAGCGAAAAATGCAAATTCTCAACGAAATACATAAATTTTCAAACAAGCAGTTGAATTTTCTAACTAAAAGAGAGTAATTCCTATCCACAGATAGAATAGCTAAATTTACAATAGAAAAAAAATTTAAATAATGTGAATTTAGAAAGAGTCATGTTCAACCGGAAAAGATTAATTTTCAACTAGACGGTTGCACTTTTAACAAAAAAAGATTAAATTCCTACAAACAGAAGTAAATTTTCGAATTAAAATAGAAAAAATTGAATCAAGTTGTTTTATTTTAAACCAAAAAAAAAAGATTTTTTAACAAAAGAGTAGCATTTTCAGCAAAATGATCAAAATTTGAACCAAATAATAAAACTTTCAATTAAAAAAGATGAATTCTTAAACAAAAATTTAATCGTTTACTTCTCAGTCAAAAAAGCTTTCAACCAAAAATAGTAGGATTTTTTTATTAGGTTTCAATAATTCAGTTCGCATTTTGATTACTTTGAAAATATTAGGTTAGAAAACTGGAAGTTTGGTTAGAAAATGAAGTTAATATTCCATTGCATACTTTTGGGTCTGACGTCGAGGATGATTGTGTGAATTCGATGGGCAAGGTCGAATGTCTACCTTCAAACTTGGCATGTGGTTTTCTGCAGTTTTCCTCTCCCCTGGCGAAACACCTAGGCAAATACTAACAAAGTCGACTGCAGTCGCGGGTTATCACTGGCTGTGATTTAATTCATACAGTGATTCTGAACCCGCCATAGTAAAAGCAAATGTTGTACATGCCCCTACCCAGTGAAGAGGAGTCATTTGGCGGTATATGTACTTATGATGAAGAAAATAAATAACACTTTAGCCGCAAGGGTGATCCGTGTATAGACCTCTGTTTCACCTGGGCTTCAAAAATAAAAGGCAAAGACTTGAAAATATTTTACTTAAGTAATGGTTTTGACCCCCTCCCCCCACCACAGCATACTAATCATTGACCTACCCCTATCCAAAAGACTTTACGTAATTCATGAACGGCTACTTATTGCCAATTCAATTGTATTCTCGATCATGAGATTATCGTACCTATGTCAAATATCCAAAGAAAAGAGCAAAAACAGTCTAGGTTAGACAATGGAGGTAAAGAGAAACCCGAGAGTGAATGAAATATAATTTCTTACTTACTCAGACAAGAGGTTCACGACTAGGAGTTGGAAAGTTCTGGAGTTCAAGTTTTACTGGTATATTAGTCTTCGGTGTAAGAAAAGCAAAACAAAAAAATAAAACGTTAATTACTGTTTTCAAGCTGTCGTTAGGTATCGCAAGCATTCCAACTTGTAAGTTTATCGGCACTGGTATTCAGTCATTTGAAGTTTCAAACTTTGCAAAAATATACTTTTTAATTCAAAAGATAATAAGAAGAAGAAAAACTCGTAAAGAGCGAAATTATTTTCTTTGCAAGAAAGAAAGGAAGTTTTAGCTCATTTAATATTTGTGCTCGTGTATAGTTCCAGAATGTAAGTCAAAGTTGACATTTTTGAAAGGTAGCGTTCATTGATTATGCAAGGATGTTTTTTGAAACTTAAGACCCCCTCCCTTCTATTGTAAGGATTTGTAAGATTTGTGTGACCCCTCCCTACTATTCTTATGTGGAATTATGTATTCTTCACTCAATATATCAATTATTCACCACAAAACCAGATTTCCGTAAATATAAGAGATTTAAAAGACTTGAAAGTATTTTAACGAATTTCAAGGGATTTTAAGAGATTTTAAAGAACTACAAATATTTTAAAGAATTTCTTTAACATTTTTTTAAAGAAAATTAGAAACACAATATTATCAAGTCAATCATCAAAAATTCTATTTTTGAACAAAAAGGCTCAGAAACATTATGAATCCAAAAATCAGTTATTTTGAAGAAACATATTCGAAAAGCTCAATATATGCAAAAAGAATTGCATAGAAAGGCCTCAAAATATGATTCCAAACAACGTTTTAATCTTCTCATTAGAGACAAGTATATAACAAGATGAAAAAAGAGGGAGAAAATTGGAAAAGAGACAACCAAGCCATCCTCACTCTCATTTCCTTTCTCTTTCTCCGTCTTTTTTATACTACTTTTGGGACCAACATTTTTTGAGATCCTTTAGATCTCCTCATTAGGGTATAATTTCATAGGATACTACGAACACATATCTCTATCTTATGCCTAATATTATTAATGTATGTATGTACATATCGGACTGAAGTTTCATATCATGCTGTTATTTACATTATTTAAATTTTTCTGGACGAATTTTAAAGTTTAAATTTTCGGTATACGTGTCAATCCCTAATATTTCGGAAATCTTACATGCCAATTAATACTTGTCTTGATTGAGAATGAACAGAATTTTATAATTTTAAATGTTTCTTATAAAATTTTAATAAAACTATCAAAAGCTTTGTTATATTTTGAAAGGTTTTTTTCAAATTGATTGCATTGTTTCCCTCTCTTTTTATGTGTAACATTTCCATGAATTCCCTTCTGAGATTCAATTTGATTTAGTTTTCTACTCAACGTGTAGAAAGATTTGATCTTTTTTAACAGGAATGTCATTTACATCAATGCCTAAGCCCCACAATTTGTCAATTTCCGCGAAATTCATGATGAAATGTTACAATTTCTAAGAAAATTCAGTTTCACACTAGTATAAAAACAATGAAAGGAAAAAAAGACTTATCCTTTTGCTGTTATGTCCTATATTCCATTATGGAAGAGAGAAATAAAAAATTTTGATTTTATTAATCCTTCAGAAGTCTAATAAGGAATCCATCGGCACAAAACAATTTTTATAGTCACTATCACCATACAAATGTTAATGGACGTTAAAAAAATGTTTTTTTTTCTAATATTCTAATCAAATATGGAAAAAAAATTTTATTTTAAATTACTTTAAAATTTTAAACAATCACATTCGTCAAATAAAATGAAATTTTGCTTGAAAATTCAGAAAAGTTGAAACAACATTTTTTTTTATTGCAATTTCAAAGTTACAATTTAGCTTCACTATATAATCAAACGGAATTTTTTAGTAATATTTTATTTTGCACACACTTCTTAAAAAATAGTTATTGCGATGGTTTAAACACACTTTCATCTAAAGCGACTGAACCGTACCGGGTCACCATAAGTACTGAAGTCATTTAAAAAAGGAAAAAAAAAGAAACAGAAGAACGAAAACACCACTTGAAATTGACAGATTTTTGTTTGTACGCATTTTCCTAAGAACTCAAGTACAGTTTAGTCCAACCTCTTTAACTGTACACCCCTTCATAGACAAGAAACGGTCTAACATACGTAAAAAGCACATGTTGGAGAAATTCCTCTGAAACTGGTCCTTGAAATATTTTCCCCATTTTTCAAAACGCAATTATCCCAGTGATATAATACTCAATAAATTAATCTATTCAATTGTTTTCATCCCTAAGTTTCGTTTGCATTTTTTGTAATTTAAGAGATTCACTCTGAATATTTTGAATGTATCAATTAAAAATTAGAGATTTCTCAAAAATGAAGGATAATTCATACAACACCAAAAATTTGTTTTTTGTTACACACAGTGAAGCTCACTGAATAGTTGAGTAACAGAAACATTTTAAGTTTTAATTTTTATTTAATAATATATAAAATTAATCAATAAAATATAATTTCTGAATAATTATAATCATATTTGTAACCATTGCTTTAAATGAAAAGATATTAATGAAAAACTTACAATATAAAGTGAGATATAGTCAAAAAAGTTTTAATCTATAAAAATAGTAAAATTTGGAAATTTTTTTCATTTTTAATCATCAGAAGCATAATATTTATGAATTTTTGTATAAACCAGTATACATATTCAAAGAAACTTATTAAAGTATTCTATTGAATCTTCCTTAGACAACCATTATTGTAGGTGTTAAGGGTTTTATGCTTTCAATTATTGAAAGTCTTGATTGACATGAAAAAGTAATATCTGAACATCCCCACAGGCAACCTTACTTTTGATAAGTACCAGGATATCGTAGAAAACTAAATCAAATTAAATCTCAGAAGGGAATTCATGCAAATGTTACACATAAAAAGAGAGAGAAACAATGCAATCAATTTGAAAAAAGTCCTTTCAAAACATAACAAAGCTTTTGATAGTTTTATCAATTTTTTATAAGAAACCTTTTAAAATTATAAGATTCTGTTCATTCTCAATCAAGACAAGTATTAATCGGCATGAAAGATTTACGAAATATTAAGGGTTGACACGTATCTTCAAAATAACTGATTTTTGGATTCATAATGTTTCTGAGCCTTGTTGTTCAAAAATATAATTTTTGCACAGATTGACTCGATGATAGTGTGTTTCTAATTTTCTTCAAAAAAATGTAACAAACAGAGACATTGAGCCATAGACCTTGATATTTGTTCTTTTGAGTTCGGATTTTAATGCCGTTCTCAGAGAACAGGTTTCTGGGTCAACCCTCAAAATTCTTTAACATTTTTATGGAATTTACGAGATATCTTCAGCCATTTAGGGATTTAATGAGATATCAATTTTTAATTTTTTCTCAATTCTTTTAAGAGAGGTTACAATATTTTCAGGGGCTTTCAGGAATTTAATCCGATTTTAAGAGATTTTACTGGATTTAAAAGGATTTTGAGGAATGAAAAACAATTTGCAGGGTTTCAAGGATTATCAAGGATTTTCAGGATCTTTATAATGATAATAATGGTATATTGTGCATTAGGTTGGTCGGAAATATATTTTTTTCTATTATTTAAATTCTCATCCTTAATTTTGTATCGTTTGGTTTTCTTAATTCAAAAAGAAATCGGAAAAATTGCAAACTTGTAATGTAGAACAATCGTGTGAATAGCACGAAAAAAAAACAGCACGACCGGGGCGAGAAGAGCATGCGGGGTCTAATGAAACACTGCATTTTCTCTGAAAATATGTGATTTTTGTTACTGTTCTTTCCAGAAATAACAGAAATAATAATTTTCAGTTTCTCAGGAAAAGAAAAAAATTAAATAGAGTAGATAAAGTAAAAATAAAAATGACTGAATTTTCAAAACCTGAATCCTGTTATTCTATGATATCATAGAACTAAAAGAAATGATTAACAGTGACAGATAATATTTTTAAACCAAAGTTTGTTGTGAAGTTTATTTACCGAACTTTAATGTACAATTGGGTTTGTTTATCAATTTTAATTCTTGAGTTATTTTCTCAGCATATTCAAAACAAAATTTTTATTTATATTGACAAAAATACATTTTTCAGAAAAATCCACATTCCAATGCAGGGCAAAATCATGGGTTTCAGGCGTGAATTTCTTTAAAAAAGTTTATCAATTATTTTTTTTCAAATTTTAGAAATATGTTATGAATGAAAAATTTAAAATACATGTTAATTTAACTTGAAATTGGAAAAGTTATGATAGAAAGAAGAAATTTGAATTAATTAACCATTAAATGCATTTATACTGCCAAATATTGATAAAATCCTTCCCATAAGTAATCAGATTTGATTATACCTCACAAAATTATTTGTTAAACATTTTACTATGTGTAATAAAAAAACAAAAAATAATCATCTATTAGGAAAAAATAGTAAATAGTTGTGGTGTCTCATCTCACCCCAATACGTGTCTCGTCTCGCCCCAGAGCTTGGGGTGAAATGAGACATGTGCACAAATTATAATTTCCATATTTTCATCGCGATTGCTATTTTTGGAAAACTTTATTCTTTTATGAAATTGATACATGAAGGTTCATAGAATGTATGGAACCATTTACATTTTCAAAAACTACTACAGATTTCAAATATTTCACTGAAAATTATAACTATACTCATCTCGACCCGGCCTCCTCTATATAATTTCTGTATAAAAAATTGATGTTACGAAATATATCGGAAATATCGCACACATTGTTGTTGAAAACTTGATTAGATTTTGAATGTCTTTACATTTTTTCATTTATTATATTTGAAATTTAAAAATGAAATTCGCTGGTATCTTTAATTCTGTGTACATTTGAACAACTTTTAATTTGTGACGGCGAAATATATAATTGATCTTGCAAATATGATTAAAAAATTATCTACTTTAATGAGAAAATAAAACTTGATTCCATGAAATAAAAAAATTATTCACAACCCAACCACTAGTTGATCATTCAAATCTCCAGTACACTCCAGATAATAAAATTAAAAATATTTATGATAATTACACAAAATTTCCAGAAAATTTCGGAAGATGTCTTTTGGGGGTTTGGAAGTTTTAAAGAATGTTGACGCTTTTAAGATATTTCTAGGAATTACAAAGGATTTACAGTGATTTTAGATCAATCTATGAAATTACAAAGAACGTTATGCGATTGCAAGAGATTTAGAAAGATTTCAAGCGATTTCAAATACTTTCTAGAAATTGCGAAGTATTTTGAAAGACTTTATAGATTTTCAAAAATACTTTTTAGAAATTGCAACATTTAAGATTTTCCAAACATTTCAAGTTATTGAAGAATATTTCGAGGGAATTCCAAGAATTTCTGAAGATTGTATGGCATATGAAAAGATTTTGTGGGATTTCTCGGGCTTCTTATAGATTTCAACTAATTTTAGAAGACTTCAAGGGATTCAGAGAGATTTAAACGATCTTGTTGAAGTTTTCTGTCAATTTAAAAATATTTCACGGGAAATTACAAAACATCTAAAGGTTTCAAGTAGCTCAACAAATTTGAAGTGATTTCAAGAAATTTCTGCGACCCCAATATATCAAAAAATTTTTTTAGGGACTGTCTAATTATTTCAAAATATTCAAAAATATGTCATTATTACTAAAGATTTGAAGGGATTTTTATGGACTTTCACTAATTTTAGGAAAACCTATTTGATTCAGAAAGATTTTGAGCGATGTTGTAAAAGTTTCTGATGCGATTCAAAATCACTCAACGATATTATTATGATATTATAAAACTTCTGAAGGTTTCAAGTGGTTTCAATTTTGATAAGTTTCAAGAGATTTCCAGACTCCATGATTATTTTTAAAGATTTAAAGAATTTTCGAAGTATTTCAAAATTATGATGGACTCAAAATATCTTGAAACTTTCCAAAGTATTTAAAATAATTTTAAGGGACTTTATGGGGTTTCAGAGATGTTGTCAGATTTCAAGGGGTTTTAAAATATTTCAGAGCATTTTAAGAAATTTTGAAAAGTTTTGAAGGCTTCAGCGCTGAATTCAAATTTTGAACTATCTTGTTAATTTGATTAATTTAATTTTCCTTACAAAAAAGCCAATAATTACAAATTCACTGATTAAAATGTTTAACTAATGAGTTCTGTAATGAATACCTTTTAGGGTTATGAACAAAAAAATGTGAGTAAGCCTGTAAAGTTCGCACTAGTCCAGGGGTTTTTAACCATCTTGAAAGAGCCAAAATAACGAGTTCGAAAATAGCTAACAAATTACTATTTGCTAAATTATTATTTACTCACATTTGGTACGACAAACAGATATCTCTAAATTTGAATTTGAAACTAAAGTTGTTGATAATTAAAACTATTTTTAACGTTGTAGCTATTCAGCTTGCTAGCTGGCTAATAGTGTGGATATCCTATTCCAAAATTAAATTGTTTTTTTCCAGCAATTCAGTAAAATTAAAAATTAACTTTGTAACAACAACCTGGGTTATAATTTGAAAAAGGCAACATTTTTTACAAATCCCCACTTCTAAAACGTAGTAAATTATATCTTAAAGAATGTTTTTTAAATAATGAAAAATTTGTGAAAGTGCGGTTTCGTATTGTCTGACACGTCGTGAATCACATATTGGTAATGAGGAAACTAATCTGCTAATTCATCGGGAAATACATTGAAAATCTATTTTCAATGTTTTTAAATGCTTGAAAATGTTAACATTTTCTATTATGACTATAAAAGAGAAAAGTGATATGCGTTTATTGTATCTGAAAGCGAGGAGATTTTTATACTGGTTACACTGGTTGAAGGGAAGAAAGACATTCATCCTCAGACTACAGCGAGCATACTGTAACCTAATAGTGGATTGAAATAACATCCGTTTCCCCTTGATGAATAACTACCTTGTTGTAATTGAGCTGGATTACGGTTACTACCTAATTATACAATATTCGTTCCTAATGTTCTCTTTTGAGATTTAATTTCATGCGGTTTTAACCAGGAATGAAAAGAAGAATAAAAAATTACGAGATATCAAATTGCATGCGTAAAATAATAATATGTGAATGTATATTTGTATAATGTGTTCGGGCTTACAATGAAAGTCAGTTAAAAGAGTAGAAATAATTATGCGAAATAACTTTAATATTTTGACATCATATTAATATTATAAAATTATTTGAATTCAAGATATTTTGTTTAAATGTTTTTTATTATTTCAATTTTTAAGGACATTAATGTTTTTCAAACAAATTTTTAATCATTTCAAATGAATATTTCAAGTATTGAAACATTTCAAGATATTTTGAAAGGTAATTGCAGACAATGAAGGAAAATTTAAAAAAATGTAGATGATTTCCAAACGATTTTCAAAGGTTCGAATAAATTCGGAAATATTTTGTAAAGCATTTTTCAACTATACCGTTTTCTTAATAATTTGTATGTTTACTACAGTCTGCATTTTTTCATCAAATTTACGTCGCTGAAATTCAGAAAATGATATTTTTATTTTTACTACAGTGTATCTTTAAGAAAAAAGTGTTACTTTTACAGAAATAATTTCCAATGTGATCAGAAAATAGATTACATTTAAATTTAAAAAATTATTATAAGGAATAAAAAATGTTTTTAAAAAAATTTCTAGAATGAAGTTTTATGTACAAACAAAATCAAGAAAATTTATCTCATGAAATGCACCACGCTAACAAATTAAAAAAAAAAATTAATATTTTTATGACAGTGTGAATGTTTGCATCAAATGTGCGTCGCTGTAAATTTTAGGTTTAGAAAATATTTGGAGAATTATGTAACTAAAATGTTTTTTGATAATTTTGTATTTTTACTACAGTATGATGTTGGAGAAATTTTACTTTCACCTGAATAATTAATAATAAGTATGTAAACATTTTTTATAATTTGGCAATTGCGATATTAACCAAAGAATTGTATTTTTAATTATTTATAATTCAAATTGTAAATTGTAAATTATTTTGTATTTACCACTTTATGTTTGAGTAAAATCTATGATTATTTTCTGACGAAAGAGTGAAAAAAATGTGAATGACAAGTAATACTCAACTATTTAGAAATAATCCACTGTGACATTATAAGTACTGACGTTTGAAGCACCTGTTTCGCAACCTATCTGTCTTTTTTAATAAGCAGGGCACTCGTGAAAGTTACGATTGAGTGACACCCTATCAATTCAGGAGATTAGCAACAACAAAAAAATAAATATAAAAATTCTCACTTTCATCATTTCAACTTTAACAATTAAATATAACATTGAAATTTCAATAACTTCGAAAATTTGTTGCTTAATAGTGTAAATGTAAGTATACGTTTTTTCTTACCCTTGAATCTATATTATGTCAATTGAAATAAATTTTACATCTATATTTAATAATAATATCTGCTAAATAACGGAAAAATACTTTTATTAAACCTTAAATAATGTTTAAAATCAAGTTTGAAAAACCTCCAATTTTGATAAAAGTATTTCACCATTTTGGAATATTTGTACGGAAAATAAACTGAAAATGAAGTTTCTAAATATAATCTCAAAAATAATGATTCGATTTAACAATTTACCAAATAAATCATTTTTGTATGCACTTGATGTATTTTCTTAAGGTTGTGTCTTCGTCTGATTATGAAGAATATGTTTATGGAATATTAGCTTCGATAATATTAATTTGAAAATTATATTGCAATAATGTGATCCTTGGATGGAAGTGGCTTTCAAAAAGTAACTTTCTTAAGGAAGCCTTGACAAAATTCAATAAAGAAATCAAAGACGTGTGTTACAATATGTTATTGAACAATTTTGAAGGAACATGTTTTAAGTTTCTTAAAAATTAGTAAGTTTTCAAGAAAAGGTTTTAATATTGGTATTTTTACCATTATTTGAGAGGTTTTCACAATGCAATACCCTAAAAATGCATTTATTTTTAAATAAAAGTTTTTTAAACTAATGCTTATTTGTGTGTCAAATTTTGCGCATTTAGGTGATTTTAAATGTCATGTTTTCGGGTAATAATGTAATCGTCTGTTCAGTGTCGAGGGTTCAAATCCCCTGTACCACAGAATTTTCTTTAGTGTGAAAAAAATAGTTTTCTACACTGAAAAAAATAGTGAAATTGACTAGTTGACTTTACTATTTTGATTAGATGATTTAAATATAATTTGAATAGTAATCCTATTTTGTTTTTGGGTTTTTCAGTGTAGCAGCTAAATCTTCCATACAAAAAATATATTTTCTGTCGAAATAATGGAATTCGTGTTCTAGCGATGATATTAATCCAGAAACATGATGTTTCTTCAATTTTAGAGATTTTGTTGTTCGTTAAAGTAAATGTTATATTAGTCGATTTCCATAGAGTTTTTTTAATGTCCTAAAATACATAAGATAAAAATAGAATTGGTGTATCTTTTCGGAAGGAAGACAATTTCGGAACATAAACTATTATTTATATCTTGCGTCGTTTTCGACAAAAATGAGATTTTTATTGGTTAAAAATGAAACCAATGTTTTTCTCAAAAAAGCGTGGTAGGATTTTCTTCTATCTTGGCAAAAAATAACTAGGGGACGTCCACGAAACATGTACAAAAGATAAACTGGATGTGCAATAGGTAGTCCAAAAATGTATTCCACATTTTTTTCTCGAAGTTTCATTTTTTAAACAATATATTATTGTTTATAGCAGTTTTCTCTCAGAACAGAGGTAGAAAGTCGCAGTTTTGTCTCATCTTTCAACTTCTCAATTAAAACTAGGGAGCAATTAAGTAAGTTTAACAAAAGTGATTGTTTTAATAATTCAATATTTTTTATAACAAAACTCTCTTGGAATAATGCTAAAAAGTTGCTGTTTTTCTGATATTTTCAACTTTTCGTCCACTTCCACTTTTAACCAAAACTGTCAAGTTAAACAAATTTTAATTTATTAAACCCTGATCTCATTGTTCTCGAAATGTCATTTGAAGGTTAGCATGCCATAAGTGCCTAACTCATGAATTTTTGAAATAGAGATTGTCGGCTCAAAAATCATAAAAACTCAAATGCACAACCTGACGAAAGGATATTCTTAGTCTCATTTTTTGATTTTTCTTTTGTACTACTAACTAAATTCCAAATCTTTCATAATATTGAAAATTGAATTTTTCAACACTGTTCAGAGTTGAGAAAACGTGCCCTTCGAGCAAACAAAAACTTTCCAATTCATTTTCTTGGAATGTAATAAAATTTTCTGAATGAATCTTTTTTTTATTGATTCAGCAACGTAACAGTAGGGAAACTGTTTCATACTTTTTTTTAAATTGAAACCTTCCAAAGTTGAGAAAACACTTTCGTCGAGGGCCTCATAGGAAAAACAAATCTTCACCTTTATTTTCTCGGAACCTAATTACATTTTTTCATGAAACTTTTCAAGTTCAATTCAGCACTGATTTATCTCGGAATCTTTTTCTTACTTTTTCTTTGACTGAAAAATTCTATTTTTTATAACATTTTTTTTTCTTTTGTATAATAATGAAAATCTGAGTTAGGCCCTTACGTCATGATGCCCTTAATTGCTTGTATCTGTTTTATTTCTGCTTTAAAAGATCACAAAAATAAATCAGAAGCAATATTACTCCGAATTTTCTGGACCGACCACCTCCCTCTCAGAGTAGGTTGGGAAGCCGCCCGATCTCCCCCCCCCCATCCGGGGTGAGCGCCCCAGGCAGCTATACCTAATATTCGTGAATATGAAATGGGGAGTCGTGAATGAATAACCTTCATGTAAAACATGTGCGTTCTCTCGACCTAATGTGCACTCGCTGCTCCCTCTCAACACTTATGTTCTTCCAGATCCTTAAAAGATTGAAGGAATACTAGAGAGCTGTCGAGAAGCATGAATAAAATCCTCAGTCATGCAAAAAGCGAGGGGCTATTCACCGAGAGAGTCGGAAAGTTGCTTCCCCAGACTACAGAATACTTCTCAATGATTGCCATTATATTTTCCACGTAGGCTACTCCAAAGATTTTTAGGGATTGTCAGTCCCGGGCAGAAGCCCTGATAGTTTCGGTCGGTTGTTCGTCTCATGTACTTTTTTCTTGTGAGGGGAAATAAAGGAAGGATGAGAAGGTTAAGTGAGGAGAGAGAATGTAGGAGAAGTGGTATGAATTAAAGGGAGTGATAGGAGGTGTAGCGGGGGATGTGTGAGGAGGGGAAGTGAGGAAGAAATGGGTAAAGAGGGGTGGAGAGGGGAAGTAGATAAGGAGTAGTCGGATAAGCTAGTGGTTTGGTAGTGGAGAAAGAAATAGGGGAAGTGAAGGGGAAAGTAAGAGGACCGGTTGTGAGGGAAGGGTTGGGAAGTGAGGGGAGAGGTAGTCAATAATTCAGGGTGAGTAGGGCAGGGGAGGATGGTGAAGTGAGGAAAGGGTTAGTAAGCGAATTTATGGGTAGAGTAGTAGCTGAGAGATAAGTAGGGGTAGTAAATAAGCTAATGTGGAGAGAAAGAAATAGGAAAAATTAAGGTGAAGTAAGGGGTGGGTGAGTGTGGGTGTGTGGGAATTGAGGGAAGGGGACGGTTAGATTGAAGTGGAGTGGACGAAAGGAGGGGAAGTATGTGAGGGGGGGATTTAACCCACTTAATGAACTTCTTAATAGGCTACGAAACCCTTTTTTGTAGGCACGCAGCGCCTGCTCTGAATAATTTTTTAAACCAGTTCTGCAAATTTGTGATGAAGAACTTTTTGAAGTTTCTGATTATTTTCAATGCAGGTATGTTATAAACGGATCATCAGTTATAGCAGTGTGAGCCAAGAAATTTTTTTCAACATTCTGAGTCAAGTTAACCAATTCGAAAGAAACTTCGAAATTTATTTTTAAATATTTAAAATAATAATAAAATTATAGTTGATCATTAATTTTATTTACGCTTAAATTTTAGATAAAGTAAAATGTTGGAGGAAGGAGAATATTTTCAATGGAATAAAAAGAAATTGAACTTGTCTCATTTTTGAATAAAGGCATTTGAAGTTGAATAATTTGAAATTGAAAGTAAAGTTGAAAAATGTTAAATCGGAGGTTCTCAACATTGGAAAACTTCCGACTAAAATTTCAAAAATTAAACATATATAATAGAAAGAGTTGGCTCTCTACAATATATAATTTTAATAATTAAAAATTATAGTATTTCATTTTTAATTGAAGAATCTCGAAATTGATTGATTTAAGAATAACATTTTAAAAATAGGACAATTTAAATGTTAAAAATTGAATAATTTCGAAGCACAATTTTTAGGACTGGACCATTTAAAATTCAGGAGAACTTAAATTGTATTATTTCTAATTGAATGCGTTTCGAAGTGAAAAATTAAAAATTGAAGTCTTTTGAATTTAAATAATTTTCAATTCGAAGCGATCAAAATTTAACAATTTGAAATTAAAAACTAAATTGAATACGTCATAGATGAAGCTTTTGAAATTATAAAATTTCTGAAGTGTTAAAAATTTTATAATAAATAAATTTTGGTACTGTATAATAAACTAATTTTTAACTTTATTTTAATTTTACATGGAAAAAATAATATTGATTATTGAAATTGATTAGAACAAATTTTCTGAAACCAAAAACTAGTTGACTATAATTTTCACCATTCAAAATAGAAAAGTATTCATTTATGAACCTTCGGGATAGAATTGTTCTAAAAAAACACAAAAATAAAGTATTTTAAATTGAAAACATGCGTGAACAAAATTCTACTACAAAACATTGAAAATTAAATGAATCCAAAGTTCATTTAAATCGGAAAAATTTTAAAAAGCCACAAATTGTGATATTAACACTTTTTCATACTCATACCCTTTAAAATTTCAATTATTTTAGGTGAATTTCAATCGTAAAAAAAAACTTTCAAACAAGTTGATCACACTTTTTCAAAATTGAACCATTTCAATCTCAATTTCAAAATTGAAACCTATGAGACGGAAAAATTGAAAATTCAGTTTTCAACATGAAAATTCAGAACACAAGATTAACGCTTGATTTCGAAATATTATTCATTCTTGAAATTTTCCAATTAAATATTGTCCAATTTTAAATTATCCATTGTTTTAAATCTTTGACTATGATTTGTCTAGAAATGTAATTCAAAAAATTGCAGTGCCATATTCTGTAAACTTGAAATTGTGCTACTATTAAGCCGTTTCATTTAATATTCAACGATTTTGGAGAATTTAGAAAACCAGACAATTTTCTACATTCAAATTTGAAACCAAATAATTTGGAATATTTAAATCTAAAATGAATGAATTAAAAGCTGACTAAACTAGTCACCGAAGAATTAAAAATATTTAAATCTAAATTATTAAATATAAAACTGACTACCGAGGCCTTCAAAAATAAAAACAAATTTTTGGTCACTTCTCGGTTTCTACTAATTTTTGCAGGCTGCTATTGATGTTTATTTTTGACAGTAAGAGCTTGGAGAACCCTGTCGTAACTGTGGTGAAAATAACTGTTTTTAATTTATATTAAAAAAGTTATAAATAGTGGGAGAAGATAGTATACACTTAAAAAGTACTGAATGCTCATTTTCATGAATAAATAATAAAATATTTATTTTCAGCCTTAATGTATATGAATAGAAAAACCTAAACTTATTTTCAAGTAAAGAACAGAACTAAAAAAATAACTGTCATTTCAAAGTTCAAAATTAGAGAATTTTAAATTTTGTTTAAAAATTAAAGCATAATAATTTTTTTAATAATTCATTTCAATCTGAAATGCGAAATTAATGAGTTGAGAATCAAGAACAATAACTTAATTTTGAATATAATTTCATGAGATGTCAAACTGACGTATACTAATTAACGGTCACATTGACATCATAGAAAAAGTCGCGAGAAAAAAAGCGAAAAGCGAGCGGAAACATAGGAGCTTTAGTGTCGACAAAGTAAAGGCCTTTTTTTCTTACCTTACGGCGAGTCATTTTTTGCTTCAAACAACAGTAACATGAAAAAAATTTTTTTGGGAAAAAATCGATTCTTTGATAGAACCTTTTTCTTTGCAATCGGAAGAAATATTATCAACCATTACCTTTCAAACCACGTCTCTCAGTATTCCCCTGCTACTGAAAGACGCCTATTTGCGAATAATTTTTCCCTGATTGTAAAATACTTTAAAAATCGTTTCAGCCATCACCTTTATACATACAGCGCATCGGAGCGAGCGTGAATTTTAATTTTCGCCAATTTTTCCCGTGGAACGACTGACAATGAGACTATATTTCAGCGAACAAGAGAGCACTTCCGCACGTCTTCAAAATGCCATACGACGTTCAAATCACGTACGGAATAAAAGATCCGAGCATCGTGCATCGTGCATGATGGGTCTCTGAATGGGTTAAATAGTGCGTTAGCGAACATCAGGCTGGCCAGTCGACCAGGAAACGAGGATGCCTTGGAGCTAGAATTTTCACTTCATGGCAGATTGCAAAGAACTAAATGGCGAATGGATTTAACATGCAACAGCAGACAGACTCAAGCTGGGCCAAGCAAAACGATGCTCAGAAATAGATAATAGGGAGGGGGGTAGAAAACCGCACACCTCTGTGGAACCACCTCCACCACCATTACTACCACTTTGCCGCGATTAGCCTTCCTCCTCAGCAATCTATAGGACGAAAACCAGTGTTCTGTGCCAGCTGCGAAATTATCCCTCTGAACCTAGATCCACTTGCGTTGCCTTTTGGAATGCTTAATAAAAATATTTCAAGTAACAAAGACAAGCCAAAAGAGAGCCTATCAGAATTTCAGAGTTAGGTACAAAAGTTAACACAGCCACACAAAAAAAGTGTCGTGATCTGGGGACGCGACATATGTTTTACTATGGATTTTGACGCGCTGAATCCGAATCCGATGTCAGAAGTTGCCCTACACGTTAGAGTTTCACCCTAACCTTAGAAAACTTGGAAAAAGTAGTATTTCCTGTTCTGGGGTTGAGGAATGTCAATTCTTATGTTTTTCGATGCACTGAATGCGAATTGGCTGACCGATAAGACCTTAATGCGAATAAGGTGTCCTTTAACACTAATCTAAACAAAATTCTATAAAATTATATCAAATTGTGATATACTGCCTTAAAGGCTGATTTTTTTGAAAGCCTATATCAGCGGAGTCCCATTCTTTCAGTTGACATGACCTTACTTCAACTTACTTAACCTAACCTAAACTGACCTAACCTAACCTAACCTGGCCTCATATAACCCTCAACTTCCATCGCGATGACGGTAGTTTTGTCAAATAAAATGGTATGCCCTGTTTCGATATGATGCTCAGCTAGTGCTGATTGCGTGAAATTTTTAAGCCTGATTTCACTCTCATGCTTCTTTACACGTTGGCTCACCGCTCTCCCGATTTCTACAATTGAGACTTTTTCACATGAACAAAGAATTTTATGTACTCCTTGACCCGATGCCGATACTAGGGTTCCTCATCCCTGCATCGTAAAAACTTTCTTTTTGTGCTTGCCATGACGGCATGAACGCTGTTTACCCAGGGACTCAGCCAGTATTGCCAACCTTTTGGCATTGTTTGCTTGTGCCTGTAAGCAGGGCACCTCCAGGTGGTGACGGTAGGCAACGGATCTAATACTGGCTGAGTCCCTGGGTAAACAGCGTTCATGCCGTCATGCCAGGCAGAAAAAGAAAGTGTTTCACGATGCAGGGATTAGGAATCGAGTCAGGGAGTATATGAAGTCCCTTGTTCTTGTGGAAAAGTCTATATTGAATAAACCGGGAGGGCGGTGAGCCAACATGTAAAGGAACATGAGAGTAAAGTCAGGCTGAAACATTTCACGCAATCAGCAGTAGCTGAGCATCATATGGAAACATCATCCCCAGAAAAAGAAATAACATAGAAAAACATATGTCGCGTTCCCAGCTCAGGACACTTTTATGTGTGTGGCTGTGTAATCTATTCAATGAATTGAAGTAATAAGGGGCCGTGTATAGATTACGTCGAATTTTTGTCTGCAATTTTGAACCACATTCCCCTCTTTGTGAGGGATCGTAAGGCATGAATTGTACAAAATTACACAATTACCAAAAACACGATGAAGGACCTCAGCCCGATGTCTAGCGGTTTTGGATCACTGGTTACATTCCTTAGGTCGATCCAGGATATAAATCTATTATCTGGGCCTCATTTGGAGGATTCCTACGATGAAGTTTGACTTTGAAGGACTTCCTACCCTAATAGTGGAAAAAACGGACGTTCCGAAGTTTAAGTGTTATCCCGCCGTCTTCTTGAAGAAATTTCTTATTCTCATGAATCTAATGTTTCTCAGATGGTGATCATCTGGGATCTGCATCTCAATTTCTAGGCAAATTTTGCGTAAGCTTGATATACCGAACAGCTAATAGCAAACATTATCTGCTCACATGCTTATACTTGTAGTAGTCGGGCTCTAAAGTTCAGTTTTCCCTCTTAAATTTTCTTGAAATGTGTTCAAACAAAAGATTTAAAGTTTACTTAATCATTGAGTCGGCGTCGGGTTCAATTTAAATATATACATTGTGCTTAAAGTCATTTAAATGTGTTCAAGAAACGTAACTTTTGTCAACCCTGCACCACTAAATATCATTTATAAGCAAACAAACAATAATGCAATAATGAAAGCTTGTCTTTTAGAAGCTACTTGTATTAAGCTTAGAAGAAGCAGAATGTCCATCGGACTTGAAAGTCGGAAAATCCTTCAAAATAATTTTCCGAGCTTTCCACAGTTTTATAAAATAATGAAAGTATTCCACATTTTCCTTGTCCATTCCGCCAGTCGAGTATTAAGTACGTATTATAATACAATTTTCGGAAATTGTTTCCATTATAAAGATATGTAAGGGTGGTTCATGAAAAGTTTTTTTTTTCGACTGCCGTATCGGGACAGTTCGTTTCTCTAGATAAAAAAATAGGCTCCCAATTTTAATAAGGAGATTAATTAGTTAATTGATAAAACTGATGAAAAATAAAAAAAATGTAAGAGGTTGCGAGCATTAAATGTATGTTAGATATGAAATTTTTATAGTTTTCGATTTTCCTTATACATATTAGTTTCAGAGAAGTATCTTAAGAATAGAAATTTCCGCTGATACATAGAAAAAGAAATTAACAGGCAGATATAAGAGCATAATTGTTCCTGTTGACATTTTTTGTAAGGATTGAGAAAATTGTTAGACCTTTCTCATACAAATGATTACAAATATATATTAGATGAGGTGAAAAATTTATAACCTGAGCACCACTAGAAATATTTTAAAGAAATTTCTGTAACAACCCTGGTGGATAAATTTTTACAAAAAAAAAAAAAAAAAAAAGAAAAGAAAGTAAAAGCATTTTTATAGACATCTGAAAATAAATACAATAAATCACAGGAGAGTACATCTTTTTTTTATTATTGGCACAAATTGTGAACTTTCTTGTATTTTATTGTATATGTTGTATTTTATGGTGGTTTAAATTTCCTACAATAATGTACAAAAAAGTACAATTACAGGAATTTTTAACTACAAGAATCTACATGAATGTACAGGTTTTGCAGCCAAAAAGTTGTCTTTTTCGACCTAGGATGACAAATATTTAGAATATTGCAATGAAATTTTGAATTGAAATGTTTACATGCTCGCTATCATGAAAAAGCGTATATGTTTAAACTTTAGAGGAATGGTATAATATTGAAAGACAATAATGAATAATTGTTTATAACGCATCTTTTAGCCGGTCCGCAACCGAAATAGATTATTTCTCTACCAAAAACTTGTATTTTCAACGAACAAAAAATTCCTATTTTACTAAAATTGATGAATTTCAAAGAAAACATATCAAATTTCTACCATATAGGTAAATTTTCCACCAAATATCTCATTTTTAAGCAGAAAAGGCAAAATTTCTACCGAATGAAATTAATTTCCAAACAAAAAAGAAGAAGCAGACGGAAATTCAAAACAGCTGTATTTTCAACCATGAAGGAATACGATGAATAAATTAGTCTTGAACGTAGCTAATTTTTCATTGCACACTTTTTTACGTTGGATTATCGGAATTGGAAAATTTTCAAGTAGGAAAAAAGTGAATTAAAAAAATTAAATTGAAAGAAAATTATCAAAAAAACTTTAAAGGTGCAAAATATTTTTTGCAAATTTAAAATTCTGCAATTTCAAACTGTGAAAATAAAAGCGATTTTTTTTCGACACAAATCACACTTTTTAGTCAAAAAAGCTATCCAATCACTTTGAATGTTACTTGATACTACATAATATGATACTTAATAATAAAGTTTTCATCATCTTCAACATTTATATAATTTTAATTTAAAATTTGGTTTTTTAATTTTTCAATATCAGTTCTATTGTATGATAATACCACATGTAAATATGAATCCATTTCAGAATGAAAAGCTAAAAATTGTGCAATTTCAAACAGTATAATCATATTACAGCAATCTCATATTATATTCTTTTTTTATCATTTGAATTTTTAATGCTAATTTTTAGTTGAAGATTCAGAAAAAATTACAAATAATTCTAAATTGAAAAATATTTGTTTCGAAAATTTACAGAATGAATGATAATACTAATGGAAATGTTAAAAAGTAAACGATTTCAAATAATCGAATACAAAATTGTGTTCTATGAAATCAAAATAGATCATAATTGAAATATCTAAAATTGATACCGCAGTAATTCAAGAATTTCTTTAATTTTGAATGGTTACAATTTTAGAGTTCTTGATTTTTATGTTGGACGCTAAATTTTCCATTTTTCTCTTTCATAAGTTCCAATTTTGCAATTGAAATAGGATTAGTGGAATTTTGAAAAGTATAATTGCCAATTTAAAAATCAATAATTGTGAAACGATTTGAATTTACCTAAGATAATTAAAATTTCAAAGCTAGTATATAATAAACCAGTATATAAAAAAACTGCGTATTTCGCAAAGAGAGTATATTATATATTTTTTTCCTGGAGAAATCACGAATTTTCACAGGTAGATACGGGAGAAAGGCGGGAGACGAAAAGTAAAAAAATAGCGACAATCCTGAAAACGGTTTTCATCAAAATTTTCAATTCTAAACTCTTCCCATTATTAATTGTTTAATCTTGAAAAATGCATTTTAAAATTGTTTACATTTAAAATGTACTCTTAAAAATAAGACCGTTATGGTTAGCTATTTGTTTAGAACGATTTTTTTGAGATAAGGAGCTACTGATTGATAAGCAAGAGATAAAGAGAAATCGAAAAATTAATTAATTAATTAAAAAATTTTCACTATTGATTAAGTAAGAGATTCGAAAACACTGGAATTCTCTCCATCTTTCATATGAAAAGGAGCAAGTAATTTTAATTGCTTAAATAATGTTACGCCATAATTCACAAAAAAGTAACTCTTGACATTCATTCACTACTTTATTATTCCCGCAAAATAATAAAATTTCACGATAGATAGGGAACAAATTATTTGAATAATTGCTAAATATCTTTAAAAAATATTATTCCTAAAATCCGATAATTGTGTCATTATTATAAGAAAATACTAACTTTTCAAGATTTAGTGCAAAAAAATTGTAAAAAAAGAAATTGTTTAAATAATTGCAAAATATGTTGAATGAAAATTGTTATTTCTTACTTCCATCAACTATATAGTTTATTTCGAAAAATAGTATCTTTCCACGATTCGCTAAAATAAATTATTTGAAGAAATATTAAATGTTTGAACAATTAAATATTAGTAAAAATTACTTGTAAACTTATCACACATGAAATGATATAATGAGTGTTAAAAAAATTTCAGAGAAATGCCGTCTTTTGCACGAATTTTACATAAAACTCATATTTTTTGGAACATTTTCTATGACATTACATGATTTTTGTAACGCTAAAGTGAAATGCAACTGGTGTTATAAACGACACATATTGTTCATCTGTTCGAAATTTGTTTATAAAGATAAATTAAATCGGTGGAATCAAAACTGTTTAGATATTTGTGAAAGTATATGGTTGCTGACCTACATATATAAGAATAAGATGTCTTCTTTGAAAACAATAATAAATAAATATGGTTTTATGCTTTGCAAAAACAAAAATCTTCAACTGAAATGATGATTTGTAATTGTGGTGTCCAATTCTTCTGGATGTTGATCAGGATATAGTGCTACTAATTGTCCAACGAACTCATGGAAGGTTAGGCCCTGCTGGAGTTTAAATAATTATGAACGATTTACGGAAACAATTCCAAGTTACATTGATCATTTCAAATTGCCTTATCTGCAAAAGGCAACATGTGGAAAACTTAGAAAGTGAGAATCCTCTCCTGCCTAAAATTCGCGTTAAAAGTGCAGAACTTTGTTAAGTTTTCGAAATAAATTTTGCTAGGCCTTCATCTATTAAAAGCTGGGACAAGGGATACATTTTTATTTTTACATGCGCTGTAGCACAGTAGATTATGAATTTCTGAGATATAATCTGAGTTTCAGAAGACAAAAATTATCTCCAACCTTTCTTGCCTTCAATTTTCCTTAGGGAAATTTCAGATATCGGGGTTCCAGATTGTGATATGTCGGAATAAAAAGCTAAAATATAGGCAAAACATTTTTGGATAACCTGCATGCAAGATTTCATATCCTAAAATTCAGAGAATGATCCACAAAAGGGGTTTCCACAATCTACAGGTGCAGCATCACCCAGGATCGCCCGACCTTTTTCAAGATCTACGATTTTTTTCGAAGGGAACCTGAGAGAAAATGTATGACCTCTTGGGAAAAAATCCCTGTTGAAAGGACTCAGTTCTGAAATTTGAACATGGAGGTCCCTTTTTTTAAAGGATTCCAAGCGGCTCGAATCAGGAAAAGGATTTTGACAGTTCTGGGTCAGAGCTGAGTAGATCTGACTTACTGGCCTGGGATCCCAAGTAGATACAGGATCTACGTTTGGAGACCCTTGATCTACACAAACCCTCTTGCACGGGTTGTGGAGGTGACTTCGGATCATGATGGCAATGTGAAAGTCATTATTTTAAAGGCTAAAGATGGTCAGCTCAAAAGTTGATTAAAAATCATCTTTCCCTTAAAAATATTGCAAAATGAAGTAGAGTTTTGTAGCAAATTACACGAAAAAGCCAATTTTAAAAATCATACTAAAATATGGAGTCATAAGAAATATTGGAATTCCTCGACTAGTAGTATTAATGCGGTGCAAAAGACAAAGAATCAGTCATCGTTACTATGAGAAGCGGCCGCCAAGTCAAAAAACCTAAGTTTCTAAAGTGCTGAGACAGTTTTATACAGAAAGCGAAGATTCGGCACAAAAAAACTGAGGTTTCTATTAGAATCAATTTTTGGTACCAAAGGAGCTGCAACAAAAAGGAACCTCTCTTGCTGCAAAAGAACCAAAAATGATGAGTGGTTTCTAAATTAACCCAAAGTATGGATTCAAACTATTCTAATAGAGCCTTTTTGCCCCTTCTTCCTTGAGTCACTTCAAATATTTTACAAGTTAATAATGCACATTTTACTTTATAATTTGGAATAAATGTTATTG
This sequence comes from Andricus quercusramuli, assembly GCA_932178445.1. Taxonomy (NCBI): domain Eukaryota; kingdom Metazoa; phylum Arthropoda; class Insecta; order Hymenoptera; family Cynipidae; genus Andricus; species Andricus quercusramuli. The sequence continues at coordinate 1,074,460 of CAKNXH010000067.1, read as the reverse complement.
CGCTGGTAAAAAATTTAATAGAGAAACTGAAATTATAGATATTATTCATTCTTGAAAGAAAGATAGTGCACGTGAAATGTGACATTTTCCAAGGTTATATTGGAAATCTAAGGTTTTCGACTGCGCATGTCCTAACAGGCGTGGGACTATTTAAAATTATATAACCTGCGCATGCAATATTACGTTAATATTAATTTTTCTTATAGAATTTTGATATTTCTATCATTCAATTCAATTGGTTCTGAAAAAGAATAAAAAAAGTTTGTTAATATTTGTCTGTTTGATTGTTCATAGTATTTATTGTTTTCTAATAATCGCGCGCTTTTCGGCAAATACGCAGTTGAGAACGTCAGCACCCACCAATGGCCTTCTACCGGATTTCAACGAACTAAGGAGGAACCCTAAAAAATAGTTCCTTCAGAGCCTTAATTCTAAAGGATGCCACTTTTCACTTGAGCCACAACATTCCTGAACCTCCATTTTTTTTCTGTGTGCTATTCGATAAAAGCATTTGCCTCCGCAAAATTGAAAAAAATACGGCTTGGTGTAAACGGGAGAGTTTATCTTCAGACAGCATGTATTTTGTTGCTTTTGGAAAATAAAATGTTGAGTTCTATGGACGGCTGTTGAAGTATATTTCATTGAAGACCTGCCCAGCCGATTTAAGAACAATTTGCTTACAATATTTATGTTTTTCTTTTCTTAGATTTAGAAGTTAGCTATGGCCGTCGTGCTGATGGTTTTCGTGCTTCAGGCCGTAGTGCTTCTTGTTGTGGTGCGTATGTCCGTAGTGGTGCTTGTTGTGGCGCGTGTGTCCGTGGTGCTGCTTGTTATGGCGCGTGTGGCCGTGGTGCTGATTGTTGTGGCGCCTGTGGCCCTAGTGCTGGTCGTCGCGGTGCGTGTGGCCGTAGTGCTGGTGGTTGTGGCGCTGGTGGTACTTGCGGCAGTGGTGCTGCAGCATAACGCAGACTAGCCGCCGCTTCATTAACTATATTTTCATAAGTAAATCTGTCTTCAGGATGAGTATGATCTATCGCGATGTATGTGTCCTCAGCATCAATATGAACGTGAGTGTCATGCGGCAATAGTATACGATTTCGCGATTGAGGTTGATTATTTTGCGCTTGCGAAAGAGGATTCAGAGGAAAGTATGCCAGGTGTGACCCCCCCATTCGGGGTCGGGGACGGTCAGTATCACCTCCTTCATTATTCATCTGTAAACTTAATTCTGCAAGGAAAAAAGAAATGTTTGTGAATCGTACAAAAAAAATATTCAGATGAGAATGCTTTGCGATCACTATAGTGAGTTCATGTAACTAATAGCGTAACGTATTCTTAGAATGGTCTAATAGAAAGGTTTTTCACCGTAGAGGGCGCCTGTCACTAAAATACTATGCTTATGGGATTTTTAAGCTTCCAAACTTCGCCAGCCGAGATCGCACCTTTTTGTATCACCCTACCGAGATAGCACCTTGTTACTTGGGCACGTTGAGGATGCATGCAACTTTACAAGTTAATTAGATATGCATAAGCGTGTCAAATTACAGTATAACCGTAAACGGTAGTTAGGGGGGGGGGGAGTTTCAATTTAATAGGATGTTTGATTGTCCAGGAATACGTATGTATGCAAAGTTTGAATTTGATTAAATATGTGCAAGTGTATGTAAAATGGAATAAAACATTAAACCCTCTCATTCACATATAAACACATATATACGCCCACACTGTCACATAGCAAGTGAAATAAAGGCTGGCAAACAACAAATTGAATTTATGTTACATCTTTGCCGATTTTTATTATAGTATCTATATATTTTTCCTCATTCATAATGTGTAATCAAAATATTTTTCATTGAAATCATTTATTATATAAATACATGAACATATGGGAAATAAACCAAATACATCGTGCCATTGATTATTCAAACAATTTTTTTACGTCAAATTAAATTGAAAATCAAAAATATTCGTTAGAAGTATGTATTCATATGTGTAATTACTTCATCATGTTATACTTACGAATATAATTAAGGAAAACTACTGATGAGAGGATTAAAGCGCCAATAACGGTATTCATTTTTTCAAGTTTTCATTAATGATACAGACCTAAAATCGCAGACTGACAAAACAGTGGAAACTTTTCTCGATTATATATACTAATTACTAATCTGACTGTATCATCATTCTTGATATTCAAAGATTTGTTGAAGTTTCATTTTAAATACTCTCATACTAATCTAGAAAAAGAACATGAATAAATGTTATACGCAATTCTTGAGTAATCATAATACATTTTCAGTCGTGAAATGATAGTTTCTCCGAAGCTAAACATGCAAGGTTATCAGATACAACGCCAGATAACAAAGCAGGACGCTCCATTTTATTTTGAAAAATCGAACCATTTATTCCAAAAATGTTTTCCTCATTACTGTAACTATTTTTTCGATTATGGAATATAAATGGCTTCAGCTTCTCGAAAATTGTTTTTTCATTCAAAAACAGAGTTTCTTTAGATTTGGAATAGCAACTTTTCGCGAGAGGGCAATATTTTTGCCGGCCTAGAAACAGGAGGCAATTTTTCAGAAAATTTGTTTATCACGGCTGTGGGTGAAAATTCCCATTCTCCAATGATGGCGTATCAATGGCTACAACTTCTTGGGAATTTATTCCTTCAATTCGAACACTATTTGTTTGGATAATTGGTACTTTCTTTATTCAAGAAAACAATATTTTCAGCATAGGTGCTACAGGGAATTTTTTATAAAATTTTGAAGTTTGGTTATAGATAAAAATTCTAATTTGACGATGATTGCTGAGTCTTTTCTACGTTCATTCTGTGGCGTTCAAAGCAGTTTATTTAAGATAAGACCTAGCATCTGATAACAAATAAACGCAAGCGAAAAATTTCTAATTTTAATCTTCGAAAAAGTGTTTATTTCACGATGAATTCAAGACATTTTTTGAAATAATTTTCTAGGTTTGGCGATGAGTTGAATGCAAGTTTCTACAAATTATGACTGTGACCCGAAATTTTCCAAACATTCAAATTGTTGTATTTTGGAAGTCGCAAATGTACCCAAACTTTCTGCGATGAGTAAATAAACAATTTTTATGAATAAATTCACTTATTTCGCGTTTTTGAGCATAGAATATTCTTATTCACTGCGTGATTATTGCTTTCATTTCAAGAATAATATCTTATTATAATACCTGTAGATTGTCTTAGGTTCCAAGATAATATTTTCAAGATATTCAGGATGATATTTTTGAAAAATTTACCTTATGAAAAGAATATTCTTTTCATTTTTTTTAATATGAAATGTAAAATGTATTTATTTGTTCAAAAAATGTTATTTTTGAGGAGACCTAATTCATACATTAGAGATACCCCGTAGGAAAAGTAGAGCGTTCCCAAAACATGATTTTTTCTAACAGAAATATATTTTGAAATTTATGAAATTTAAGAGAAAATGAAGGGTATCAGATTATAAGGAGATAAGGGGCATATTTCCTTAAAATTTTTTTTTTATAGAAAATGCCTAAAAAAACTAATACATATGTTGTTAAAAGCATTTGTTCGATCTTGCTTTCTTATTTTAGTAATAAAAAGCTGCTTTCAAAAAGTTTCAGAAATTCTGCATTCTGTAAAAATGTAATTCGCCATTTCAAACAAAAAAATATATTTCTGAGTTGATGTATTGCGGAATCGATACCGAAAATGTTTGATAGCAAAAACGATCCAGTTATGAGAAAAGGTAGTCCAAAGTTGGCGGCATCGGGTTGACACTTTCTTTACTGTGCCTGAGTTAATTGAAAACACTGATATAAAATTACTTTCAAATAAAGCTATGTTTAAATCATATTTACCGAATGTTCTTTTTTTCCTGTGAATATTATAGGATACAATTTTTGTCGTTTTCAGTGCAATCCAAAATGTATTGATTTGCTTGAAAAGTATAATCTAAAATCTAAAGTTACGCGAAAATAGCATTGTTTAAAAGATTGATGATCGCAAAAGACAACAAGTGCAAAATTTGAAAAGTTGACACTCCTCTGCCTCCTAATTGCGTTCGAGATGCAACAATATTTGAAGCTGTCGAAATGGATATTGGTGGACCTTTATTTATTAAAAGCTGAAATAAAGCAGAGATCTGTATATTTACATGCACCGCGGTGGAGTCGATTATAAATTTCCGACCTTATAGCCTATAATTCCGAAAATACAAATTATGTCAGACTTTTGTGGCCCTTTCGAAGTCATTATTTTGAGGACTAAGGATTGTTTACCCAGGAGTCTGGTACAGAGAATCTTTTCTTTAGAAATATCGAAAAGTGAATGAGACATTCTTGCTAAGAGAAGTGGCCAAAAGGTCAAGATATCTAAAATTTTGGAATGCTTGAGAAATGTAAGAAAAATGTGTATGATGTTACTATTCAGTAAAACCATTTGTTTCCGCAAATAAAAGAAAACTACTTGTTCCTACCTAGAGAATTTAACTTTAGATAGAATGTATTTCGTGACTTTCCAAAAATAAAATGTTGAGTTCTTACAATATTGACCATTGGCTTTTCTTGGACTCTGTGATTATGTTTAACCATGGTACTGATGGCTATGGTGCTAGTCGATGTGGTGATTGCAGCCGAAAATTCGGCCCTGCCCTCTGCTGCAGGTCCAAGCTCCATAAGGACCTCTCCATTTCTGGTATGCCTGACACCCTTGATTTTTACACCAAGGGTGTCCGGTTTTACAATCTGTTTGAGGTCCTTGAGGACCTCGGAATAGCTTAGACCCTCGGCCGGTTTGATAAGAACCGCCTCGGGTCGAGCTCGTGTCCGCACCTTTTTCCTCGTCTGCTCCCTGATGTTAATGTCAGGCCTGTCCTCTCCGTCTGTCTTCTTCGGGGTCGAGGACGCTGCTGTTGCAGCCTGCATCCTTGGCTTCTTTTTCTTCGGTTTAGAAGATCCTGCCTCGATGAGGCTCAGGGTGGACTCTCGTTCGCGCTTCCGAGCGGGAGTTTCCATTGCTTCTTCTGTCTGGGTCCCCGTTTGACTGGTTTGTTTCACCGCTTTATTTATCTTTTCAGCAACCGCCTTTTCCTTTTGTTTCGCAGCAGCTTTTGCTCCAAAATCCTCTATCGCCTGACTGTAGGATTCTTCGGCGTAGCGCAATTTGCGTGCCAGCTCATTCATTAGGTCAATTGCCTCCTCCAGTCCGTTCTTAATAGGATTAAACATATTTCGCCTGGTATCGCTAAATTCCTGCATCTTGCACAGTACACCAGATAGCTCGGCAAAAATTTGTTTACCCTCCTTCATCCCTTTCACCGCGTCCACATAAGCCCCCTGAGTGATGTCAAGTTCCCACACTTCATCAGACTCTCCCTCAGACTCCTCAGATCCACTTCGATTCAAATTTTGTACATCATCCATTTAAATTCCCACTAGTAGCTAGGGAAATAAAGATCCACCCCCGCAGAGTCCCGCATGCGGGGGTAAAGTCTGTATACTCTAGAAGGCGACCTGGTATCCTAGAGACACCGTTCGAGACACCACACCCCTGGTGTCAGGCAGCCTTCGGCACGGTGGATTAACGCCTTAGCTTGGTGGTTTTTCCTCCGGGACCATCCCTGGACCCTTGCCTGCGACTGCTTATTGAGTAGTGTAACCGTATTCAGCAGAAACCCTCGGTACAGGGCCGCAACAGGAAGCGGTCGTGGTTTTTTCTGGGTGCGTCCTTCACTTAGTCTGTTTGGTCCGCGGGGCCTATTTTTTTTCAGCCCTACCCTCTGTTTCCAGCGAGCATTCCCCTATCCGCCACCCGGGGACGCGCCACGTATGGGTTACAGACTCCCACTGTGGTAGTACAGGTGGCTGTAGTGCTCGTAGTTGTGCTCGTAGTCGTGGTGCTGCTGGTTGTGGTGCCTTTGACCAGGCTACCGAGCACGTCACGGGTTACGGATAGGGGGCCCTGTACCGAGGGTTTCTGCTGAATAAGGTTACATAACTCAATGAGCAGTCGCGGATAATGGTCCAGGGATGGTCATGGAGGAAAAACCCCCAAGTCAAGGCGTTAACAACCGTGCGGAAGACCTTTTTGAAGGAGAAACCAAGTACATCTTATTTTAGGAGATGAAAAAACAAATTCTAACAGAGTGTGCGGGAGCACAAAGAACTGTTGGAAAAGATGAGCGAGAGCATCAATAGAATGAATGCATTTTGGGGAACGAAGAGAAATATGTTCCTCCCAATCCGGGATGGGACTCACGAGGCCAAGGCTGTTCTAAGAAACCTCCACGGATGTGGCTTGGACTTCTACTACAGCTTTGGCTGTAGTCCCCCGCTTCGAGGTCGAGGTCCTAGACCTCGTCACTACCACCGATGCGACAGAAGTGGAGGCCGCCATTCGTAGACACTTCGACGAAGCAACAAGTGGAAAACGAAGGTCAGTTTGACGGAGAGGGCCTTCAGAGGTAATCTGAAGGCGTTCGCCGAGATGAGGGAGGAGCTTGCCGCAAGGCTTATCCGCACGGGACAACTCAAGGTGGGATGAGTGTCCTGTTGCGTGCGGAAGAAGACATGTGCTTTGAGGTGTTATCGCTGCCTAGGCTTCGGCCACATGACAGCGGGCTGCACGGGTCCAGACAGGACAAAGGCGCGGCAAGAAGGACCATAGGGCTGCGGAGTGCGAAAGCACCCATCAGTGCTAACTTTGCACCGCAGAAGACGATAAGCCCCGGACAGGCCATCAGTCCGGGACGAGGAGATGCAGGGCGTTTCGAGAGGCGACCTCGTGGAGGAAGCCTCAGGGACGCGCTGCTTAATGAAACGTACCCAACCAGGGCCGATGAGCCCGATTTGTGGTATCACCACACTACTGAGGACGACGCGTGCATCCTGATTGGATGAAAGTTAGAAACATGGTCAGCTGGCGCTCAAAGTTGGAAGCCGAAGCACGGCTTACTGGCCTTACCCCCATGTCCTTGAAGTGAATCGATAAGCGGTTCCGAGGATATGAGTGGCAGGAAAAGGAGGTTAGTTTAGGGGATATTACCGTTTTTTAGGTTGAGTCCCACACTCTGTGCGTAAATGTATTCTCACCTCCTATACAAAAAAAGTAGATTTGGTGCTAGTGGATATGGTGCTTGTGACTGTAGTGCTGTTGATTGTGGTGCTGTTGAATGTGGTTTTTGTAGCCATAGTGCTGGTAATTGTGGTGCCAATGGATGTAGTGCTTGCGTCCGTAGAGCTGGTACTGGTGGTGCTGCTGGTTGTGTTGTTTGCGACGCGACGGTGGTTTTGCTGCAAAACGAAGACTAGCCGCCGCTTCATTTATCATATTTTAAAATAAAAATCTATCTTCAGGATAAGTATCATCTATCGCAATACATGAATCCTCATCATTAGTGTGAATGCGAATGGTATGTGTCAATAGCATGCAATTTTGTGATGACGGATGATTATTTTGGTCTTGTGAATGAGGATTCGAAGGGAAGTACATCAGGTTTTGCCCCTCTATTTGGGATCGGGGATGGACATTATTAACTTCTTCATTATTTATCTGTCAACCTAATTCTGCGAGAAGAAAATAATATTTTTGAAGTTTTCGCAATAAAAAAATTTCTCTTGAGAATGTGTAATATTTACGATGCAGAATATAATTATATACTACAAGAAATGATTTAAAGAAGCTCTTGTGGAAATAGACTAAGAAGAAAGAAGTAAGAAAGGAGCTTATATTAATAAAATAATAATAATAATGTGAATGTGACTAAAAGTAAACGTGGGCGTAAAAATTAGAATATCTTCCTCATATAAATGTAATGTTCAATATTCACACCTAAAACTTTCATTTTTAAGCGCACTATTATTTTTATAATATTTCTTGGCAAGACGCACAGTAAGAATTTGTTTTGCTAAGTTAATTTCATTGTTTATTCGTTTGAAAAGTATAATCTGTTTGGGTCATTAATACTTAGAAAAACTAACAAATTATGTTTGTAGAAATTTTTTTATTACAAACTATTGTCTTCTCTTCTGCGTCAATATTCTTTGGAATAATTATTGCATCAAACACCGCCCTGAAAATTTGCGATTGTGTAGGTAATTTCCTTATCCATCGCTAATCTCAAATTGTTTTTAAAAATTCGGTAAGGTAGCGATGAGGTAAGTATTGCATGACTTGAATCAATTCAGATTGAGAGAGATAGTGAGCAAAGATGTAATATTTTGTATTTATATTTAATTTTTTTCCAAATTTATAGTCACTGATGAAGAGTTGTAAACGCTGACTCGTAGTAGTATTTTATTATCATTCCTTATCACCATAATGTACTCTGGAAACGAGGCATCCCAGGAGAATATGTTTTTTATAATCTGGTGCATCGAACCTTCTTTTTCCAAAAAAGATTACTTCCATGACATGGCCAATTTCTTCATATAGCCTCTAACATGGTTTCTCTGGACATCTTGAACCTTTTGCGGTTTCATTTAGATCCAAGAACCCTAGTATTAATGTGTAAATAATGTGTAACAGCGTGAAATTTTTAAGAGACTTACTTTCTATTAATTGCTAATATTTTCACATTCTCATCCTGATGGGTTATTGAAACGTTCTTCTGAAAAGACGTACAAAGTCATCTTTAAATATTCTTTATGAAACGAGTATCATAAGTGCGATTTTACGTACTGCGAACGATACCTAAAATAGTACTTTTGAGCATAGGCCTTAAAATTTCTACTGAGGGTATTTAGGGTATTTATGGTATTTATTCCGCGTACTTAGGGTACTTCGGGTATTCTAGTATCGACTTCTTACCCCACGCACATTGCCGGACTCATTCTTTGGACCTTCTCGGGTTTATAGATTTGGGCTGTATGCAACCTATTTGCACTCATGATTGACTGGTGTGATAAAAAATAGTACGTGACACTTTGCTTTGTGTAAATTGTAAATATGTGGTGACTGTGTTGCTGGTGGTAATAGTTGTAGTGATGGGGGTGGTGACGATAGTCAATGCAGACTAGCACGTATATCATTATACAATTTCATTCTAACAACTGTATCTTTGGGATCACTGTGCCTTAAAGTAATGAATCCTTCTTCCTGTTTAGTATGAATGCTCTCGTTTTTGTGAATACTATACGATTTCTGGGGCCTGTTAACAAAGGATGATTATTTTCGACTGATGTAGGAGGATCCGGACGGCAGAACACTATAGCTCACCCAACTATTTTTGGTGAATGAGGAACATTAGCATCTTCTGCATTATTCATCTGTACACTTGATTCTGTAAGAAAAAAATGAATATCAGACAAGTTTTTCCGAAAAATTCGCTGTTAGGAATTTCAAAACTTTGGTTTAATTATTGAATATTTTTCAAACAAAGGTATCACTTCGATCACAACTATAATTTTTAAACTTATAAGAAATAATACAACAATCAAACAATTGAAGGTTTATGCGTTGGAAGTTCAGGAATGTTTGAAATTATTTTTGTGTAAACATGAAAAGGTCCCTCATCGTCGGCATATACGTATGCATTCCGTCATATATGTGGATAAATTTCTGCTATTTGAGGCCGAAAGCGGGAAGTGTCATGAGCGCTAGTGTTGTAATTTTTATTCATGATGAAAAAGGTTAATATCTCCTAAGCTAAAACCGTCCCTAAGGGCTCTCTTCATGTGAACGCGTATTTACATTTCATTCTTAAAATATATAGTTACTGACAAAAGAACTGAAATCATCATCTGAAAAATGTTTCTTACGAAATATTCTCTTACAGTGCTACTTTGCAAGATAATTTTCTTATTATTTCTAATCACGTTGTAGTCCACAGCTTTGATGAAAGCCAGATATCTTCAAACGGCAATCGTAATATGCTTCCGAGAGTGATTGGAAAGGAGGCAGGTAGGTGGGACATACAGTTTTGGCGGGAGAAGGGAATGGGGGAAAACAGAGGAATGGTTCGAGGCCCAGCGGACTCTTATTACTGAACACGAAGAATTATCATTCCTCGTAAACAATATTGGTGGCCCTGAAAATGGCCGATCGTTTAGGGTCCTACGAAGGACCCTAAACGAGATGCAGCAATGTTCGAGATGCAGCAATATTTCAAGATATCGGGCTAGATTTCTCTGGACCTTTATTTATCAAAATCTAAAACAAAGCATAGATTTGTATTCTCACTTTCACCGTGACAGAATTCATTATGAATAAAATCTAGCGATTATTTTTCCTTAAAGAAATTCCAGAGATCGGATTGCCAGATTGTGATATGCTGTACAATCCTAAACTGGATAAAAAACTAAAATATGGGCAAAATGTGTTGGGATAACCTGCGTGCAAGATTGTATACCAAGTATCTGGGGGATGATTTGCACAAAATCATAGATTGGCGTCTTGCACTTGTTATGAAATTGATTTGGGGTCATTATGACAATGTCAGAGTCATTATTTTGAAAAATGCAAATAGTTTGCTCAAAGGACTGACATAAAGAATCTTTTTTTAGAAATGTCGCAATATGAGACAGAGTTTCCAGAAACCTTACATTTAAACGCCAATTATAGAAATATTACAAAAAAATTCGGCCCTAAGAAGATTGTCATTCTTTGACCAGTGGAGATAATATATACGGTGTACGAGCCAGAGAATCAGTTATGGTTACTACGAAATAAGGCTGTGAGGTGGAAAATCCGAAGTTTTGAAATACTAAGGCAGTTTTGAGAAAAAGAAAATTATGTTACTATTCAATAAAAGTACTTGACTCCACAAAATTGAAATGAAAAACAATACAAGTTGCTGTAACCGAGAGAATTCAGCTTAAGATAGAATGCACTTGGTAACTTCTTGAAAATAAAAATGTTGAGTTCTGTTAACGTTTTTTGAAGGATATTTTTATCAATGGCTTCTGTCTGGCAAATTTCACAAAAATTTTCTTATGTTATTTATATTTTTTTCCTTAGATTTAGCGAATATGCGGTGGTCGTAATGCTGGTGGATGTGGTCTTGGTGGTTGTGGTGCTGGTGGTGTTGCTGCTGGTGGCTGTTGTGTTTGTGGTCGTAGTGCTCTTCTATGTGGTGCTGGTGAATTTGGTGCTTGTAAGCGTGGTGCCAAGCGCAGACTAGCCTCCATCTCATCACTCATATTTTCAAAAGTAAATTTGTCTTCAGGATGAGTATGATCTATTGCGATATATACATCTATATCTGATATACCAATGTGAGTGCTATGTGGTAAAAGTATACGATTTCGTGATCGAGGAGGATTCTTATGCGCTGATGAATGAGGATTCAAAGGGAAGTACACCAGGTCTTTCACCCCTATTCGCGGTCGGAAATGAACATTATCACCTTCTTCATTATTCATTTGTACAGTTAAATCTGTAAGAAGAAAATAAATATTTTTGATGTTATTGCATTTAAAAAAATTACATTTTCAAAATTTAACGAAGAGAGACATTAGCCATAGAACTTGGTTCCGTTGGTTTAAAGTTTGGTACTCATTATGAGTCAAATCTCAAAAAATTGGTTGGTAATTTGAAAAGGAAATTAAGCATTATTTCACTGTGTTCTAAGGTAATCTAGTTGATTATTAATTATGTAGAACTTTCTAAATCCAAGCTAAAAACCTCATCAAGATCATATATATGAATATTAAATACTGCTGAAATCTACTACATATCATGATTAAAAATAATGAATTTTTTATGACTTTCATGAAACAAATTTTTCTTTATGAAACAAATAAATACTGCGGAAATTTACTAAAAATCATGATTGAAAATAATGAATATCTTTAAAGAAATTGCACAATTTTGAAAATTATTTAATTTCCGTTGAATTTCCAAGGGCCGATAAGGTGATTTCCATGACTTCTTATCATCCATCAGAATCTTTAATGAATATTTCTAAGACTCTGACAAAAATTTTGTTCCAAATTTTTAAATGATCTTATTTGTGAAATTTTGGTTGGATTCATCGGTTTAGCAAAGTTGATCTTTAGTTTGGGATCTGCGAACAATATGCTGATAACCAAACAGACAAACAGGCATACATAAATACACATAGATACCAAAAAAATTTGAATTATTTGAACTCTGTTAGTGCGCAAAGGTAAAGATCCCTTGAAAAGTAGCAATTGAAAATTTGTACGAATGCGTTACAATCTCATGATTGATTGCGTGAAAAGAATTTTACATAAGAATGATTTGAAATCACTATCTTCAATTAAATAGTATTCATTCATATTGCGACATTTGGTAGTATACAGGATATAATGTTTAGGATACAGAACTGAACTACATATTTATATTAATAACTGAAGAAAGTTCTTAAAACAAGCTTTTATTAAAATATATTATAAGGGAGCAATATATAAATTTAGAAACAAATTGTAAATATTGTGTTTAGTATTTTTTCGCAAATCTTGCGCATTTTTGAGGAGTGAAATTTGAAAAACAGACAATGTGACTGTCGCAGGGGAGAGGGGCTACTCAAGTTACTTGCATTATTACGTTATTATTATTACATAATTTCATTTATATAACAGTTATTCTGAATCATTTGCCTTTGAAAATATTAATTCAAAATACTTGAAGATAATATTTTAAGAAAAGTCTGAAGTTTCCACTTTTTTGCGATATTTCATAATTTAGAATTAGAAGCATGATGACTTATTGGGGACTTATCTTTACGAAAATATCTATATGTTTTCAAGTATTTTGTAAAAAAATTTTCGTACATTGCTTTATGAAGAATTAGAAAATTTAAGTGAATGTCAATGAAAAATGTATTGATGTCCTAATATTTCCAATTAGCCATATCCATTAATTCGGATTGAGATATAGGCAGCAAACTAGTAAAATTTATTATTCTTATCATTATATTATATTACACTTACGAATCGAATTGAGGAGAATCAGAAATGTGATGAGTGAAGCGCCATCAGCGTTCTTCATTTTTTCAAGATAGAGTTTATTTTACAGAGAAGCGGATCTGCCGACTGAAAATTTTTTGGTTTTATTGGAGCGATTAAACATATTCTCAAGGTCTGATGTCAGATTGCAGAATTTGGTAAGGTTTATATTTACTTTGTATTTTAATTGCATGGTAAAGGCATGACTTGTATAATATATGATACAATATGATACAATCAGTTTCTGTTTCAATTGTTTAAGATAACATTAATAATAGAAAATTAAATTTTTGGACAAATGATTTAATCTACGAGAAAAAATTATTTGACAAAAGTTTTTCATTCAAAAAAGAACGACAAGTTTATTACTAATCATTTTTTGATAGGACGTTGAGTTTTGGTTTGAATCGTAAAAATAACATTAAAAATAAAGAAATTGAATTTTTGGAAAAATAATACAAGGTATGAAAAAACAGTAGAAAAAAAGTTATTCACCGGAAAAATATCTACAAATTTGTTATGAACTGTTTTTTGATAGGACACGTATTTTTTGTGTAAATTGTGAAAAAATAACATTGAAAATAAAGAAATCAAGTTTCTGGAAGAACGACACAAAGTGCAATAAAATCGTAATCAGTCAAATTGATTCTTTTATAGCATGCGCACTTTTCTAAATTATAAAAACAAGACAATGAAAATACATCTATTTCAATATCAACACATATAGTGAATTGTAATAATATAAATTTATTGAAATGGTACATTTTTCAGGGTAGCTGAGGATGAAAATGAGTGCCAAATACGGAACAAATATAAAAGTAATCATACAAAATAAAATTTGTACATTATCTTGCTTTATCTCAATAAGCAGACCCAGACCAAGATACAGGAATGAATATAATATACATTTGAAATAATATAGTTGAACTTATTGTAGAAAAGTTTACACCCTGGACAAAATCGAATGAAAACCACGAGAGATTTGATGAGAATGTGTTCGCTAAAGCCCAAGGAGGTTTAACGAAAGAGAATTCATAATCACCAAATGACAGTTGTCGATACTTTCACCTTTATAATTTTTGATGGTTTTTGTACAAAAGTGGAGTAAGTACAAAGAACGAGCAGATTTTTTTGTTCTGTGAAGACAAGTGGATTGGAATTAAATAATATAGTAGACATTTTCAGTCACTTTTGTTTCTCTTGATGAATACTGCATAATTTTCATATAGTAATTTTCTTTTTCTTTCAGTAGATCTAGCGGTTATGTGGTGACCGTGTTTCTGGTGGTAATGGTGGTGGCGAGGATGGCCAACGCAGACTAGCACGTATATCATTATACAATTTTATTGTAAGAACTCTATGTTTGGGATCACTATATTGAAAAGTTGTTCTGAAAAATTCGCTATCAGCAATTTTGAAAATTTAGATCAATTAGTCAATATTTTCTAAATGAACCTAAGCACAACTATAATGTCAAAACTAATAAAAAACAATATAACAATCAAATAATTGAAGGTTTATGCGTGAAAAGTATAAACAATTCTGAAATCCTTTTTGCGGAATTATTCTGACTCCTGAAGGCAATAATAATTTTTGCATCATATTACAAACAAAAATATGTAACATTTTAAATCTAGAGCACTGAATCTTAAAAGATTTTAGATGGCGTGGATGTTGGGGGTCGTCCATTAACTACGTTACCCATTTAATAAGTTTTATTTCACTTAGTAAGTTTGAAAATCATTTTCACATTTAGGACTTCACGCCCTTCCCGTATTCCCCTATTTTGTCCTTTTTTAAAGAATTCTTTTCCTCCATTTTCAGGAAACTTTTTTTCTCGTTTCTACGCCCGAATGCGAAGTGAATCAATAGAAATCAATAAGAAAATGCATATATTTTTAGTTTGAAAGTCTATTATTATATTTTCGGTTCGGAATTCATGTCGTTTGGTTACAAATTCTACTATTTGCTTGTTAAATTATTAATTTTGTTGGAAATTAATCTGTTTGGTTAAAAATGTATGTATTCCATTTTGAGAAAGTCAATCTTCTTGATTAAAAAATCCACTTTTGTGTTAAACGTGGAATTCTTCACTTGAAACTTCATATTTTTCTTTGAAGATTCATAATTTTTGTTACAAATGCGTATCATTGGTTAACAAGTTATCTATTTCATTAAAAATTCGTCTTTCTGGTAGAAAATTTATCTTCTTGTTTAGAAGTGCAACTGTTTGATCAAAAATGAATTAGTTATGGTTCAGAATACAACTATTTTGTTGAAAAATAGCCTTGTTTGGTTCAATTCAACATCTTTTTATTTCAAATCGAAACATTTTCTGGTTGGAATATCTACTATTACATGTTTTGTCAAGAATTGATATTTTTTATTAAAAAATCAACTTTTTGGTTGAATGTTGAACTACTTTCTCGAAAAAATTTTCTTTCAGATTTACCTTTCTGGTTCAAAATTTAATGTTTTTATTGAAAATTCATTTTCATTTGCTCTAAATCCATTTTTTTAAAAATTCATTTCTCTAGTAAGAAATTAACTTGTTTATCTAAAAACTCAACTATTCTATTTTTGGTTGGAAACTTTCCGTTGAGAAGTTGATAATTCAACTATTTGGTAGAAAATTCCTGTATTTATTTAGAAAATGAGTCTTTTTGTTTAGTAAATGATCTCGTTTGTTGAAAATTCATCTTTTTGGTTTAGGAATTAATTATTTCGTTACAAACTTGCCTTTTTTTATGAAATTCAAGTGGTTGAAAATTGTTTTTTTCTTTTAAGTCATGCTTCAAACTGGAAAAATGACGATTCGGATAATAAATTGCTCAAAGTTGGTAACGTAGTTTATGGAAGGGCACAGCCCCTAAGCGAATTTCTCGAATTACCCATTAGCAAAATAATGGTTGACTTATTGCTTCCGATTTGAATCCAATTACAGTAGTATGGGGACTACTGTATCTTGATATTCTTTGAAATTCTCGTAATCTTTATGTTTGCTTCTCCATTACTCACACTCAAGTTTATGTCCTACTCTTCCGATTCATTCATACCGAAATTTTTTTCTCGTCAACTCATGTCAACACGAAACGAGATATCAAGTTGAAATTTCTTGGGAAATTAAACAAAAGGCACTAAGGTCCTTGATTTTCAGAACGAGTGAACAATTGTAGTTTCCGAAATTATTTTCTTATTGAAAATTTTCGTATCCTGATTCAGTACTTCCAAATGTTGGCGTTCTAATCGATGTCCAAAACCAATTGTGAAAATCCATGAAATTGGCTGATATAAATATCAAACTTTCTTCACCCTTCTCCAAAAAGACAGCTGAAACTGTTAGGATTTCAAGAGTCACTTCAGTTTTTCAGTGGACTTTTGTTTTATCTTTAAATTGTTATTTAGATTTAACAGAATATTTTTTCACTCTCGTGAAAAAATTCTCATCACTACCTTTAAGTGTTTGAAAAAAAAATTCGGTGAGGTGTTACCTTACCGAATTTTTATTATTGTTATCAGGAAAGTCTTCCATAGCCTTATTTATTTGTGATTCAAAGTGATTGTGAGTGAACATGTAATATTCCTCATTACCATTAATATTACATTATATTACACTCACGAATAGAATTGAGGAAAACCACTAATGTCAGGAGTAGAGCGCATAGAGCGGTCTTCATTTCTTTAAGGTATAGAAGTGGTAAAAAGACTCATTTTTAGAAAATATATGTATGATTATATACTATATATAGTAAGGCCCACTCGATTACTCAGCTTCATTTTATCTTTCTATTCATGCAATTAAGATAAGAGTGGAAGAAATATACTTCTGAACGCTTGATGCAAGATACGTCAGCCATTGAGAAACTAGATGATGGTTGTAATGAATACGTCCTATAAAACATTTTTTCAATGCAAAGACATTGTTTCATCTAAATCGAAAGTATGAAATTTCTTCTACAAATTAATATCAATTGCTTTAGTCAGTAAAATATTAACTGAGCAAAAAAAAACTTGTTATTAGTTACAAAGAATAAGAAATTCATGTTTAAAATTATACAAAGATGCCATTGACATTCAAAAATATAATACTAATAATTATAAGTTGACATTATTTTGATAGGGATATACATTTTTATCTTCACGGTATAAAAAAAAAATTCTGAAAATGTTTCGATCACAGTCAGTAGTGATGCTGAGAACAAGGAACGCATTGTAGCATTATGTGACATACCTAGATCATATGTTTTTATTATAACTGGTGAAAATTTGTGTCTAACTTTTTTAACCTCCAGAACAAATATCTAACGCTCTGTGGCACTTAGCAGAATTTGTCCTAAACTACTGAAAGCTGTAAATAAAAAATATACAGTCGAAAGAAATAATTACGTAGAATAATCCACTTCTTTCTGGTGAACTGAAACAACGTTCCTTCTCACGCATTTCATTAACATTCATATGAAAGAACTGTTCTTTGCAAAGAATATATTACATTTTCCCATTCTTAGATTTGGCCATTATGCGGTGGCCGTAGTGCTGGTAACCGTGGTTCAGGTAGCCGTATTGCTGGTGGCTGTGGTGCTTGCGGTTGTGGTGCTGGTGGCTGTGGAGCTGGTAGCTGTGGTTCTGGTGTCTGTGGTGCTTGTGGCCGTAATGCTGGTAGCCGTGGTGCTGGTGGTTCTGGTGGTTGTAGTGCTGAAGGTTGTGGTGTTGGCGGATGTGGTGCTTGCGGCCGTAATGCTGCTGGCTGTGGTACTTGCGACCGTGGTGC
>CAKNXH010000067.1:990587-1050512 GCA_932178445.1 Andricus quercusramuli | reverse complement strand
GCTATCCGCTGTGGTGCTATCCGCTGCGGTGCTATCCGCTGTGGTGCAGGTCGCTGTGGTGCTGATCGCTGTGGTGCAAGTGGTGTTGATAGTGATGGCGTTGATAGTAGTGTTGATGGTAGTGCCCAACTCAGAGTACATTTCATTTCATCAAAGAAATTTCGAAAATAGATTTTATCCTCAGAATGACTATCATCTAGCACAGTATATATTTTTCCCGTTGGATAACCAAGTTGGCAGAATGTGGAAATATTATACGATTTCCTAATTGAGGTTAATGACTCCGAGATGGTAGATCGGGGTCAAGCGAGGGGTGAACGGCGAAGTACATTACGGGTGGCCCACTCATTCAGGGTGGTGGGTGAACATTATTACCTTCTTCATTATTATTTATTTGTGAGCTTAATTCTGTAAACAGGTAATGGAAATTTATCAAGCCTTTGTCCTCTGAAATATTCAACAAATAAACCTTCTGCTGCAAGTACGATTATACACTCTGAATTTGAATGAGTCAAAAGTGACTGATTTGGAGTCCATTTCGACTGATTCAAATTATGAGGACAAATCAGTCAAAACTGATTTATGAAAAGCAATGAATTTGACTCACTGATTAAATCAGTCAATATGAATAATCAAATCTGTTGAATTTGCAAGTAAAATATTTTAATTTTTGAACAAAATTGGAGTTGTTTAATATTCTATTAACAGAGTTAATTGCTAATAAGAAAAAGAATCTTCAGCAAAATGGTTCTTTTAAAAAAAAACGAATAATTTTCATCTTAAATTATGAATCTCTAAGGATAAAAATGTATTTGAAACAAAGTAGTTAAACTCACAACGAGAACGTTGAATTTTCAGATAAAAAAGATCAATTTTTAATCACAAAGATAAATTTCTTACTAAAATAATTAATTTCAGGAAAAAAAATGTGTTGAAGGCTTTAAAGTATTTCAATCAAGTAGTTAAATTTGCACAAAAAAAACTTTTGCACTAGCAAGATCCACGAAAAAATACGAATTTTCAACAAAATACATGGAATTGTGATTAAACATTAGAATTTAAAAAAAAATAGGTTCTTCAACCAAGAATGGAATATCTCAAGGAATCTGTATTATCATTAGAGGATAACAGAAAATATTTAACGTCTTTTCAGACTAGATGGAGTTATGGAAAACAATTATTTTAATTACTATTATTTTTCTTCTTCTGAAAAAAAAAACAGAATGGAATAGTTGAATGTAAAAAAAAATCCACCGAAACAACAACGAGTTCTCAACAAAATAATTAAATTTTCTATCATAGAGATGAATTTTCAACGAGTACTCAAATTTTCAATAAAGACCAATTTATCGAATCAGTATCGTCCTGTTGATAAAATCAGTGATTTGGAATTATCTGAACAGTGAATTCAATGTAAAATTTTCATTTAAAAATTATATTATAAGATAAAATAAATCATTCACTTCTACTGAATAAAAGTCAGTAATTCCCAGTGACTATTTAATTCAGTTTACATTATTGACTGATTTATCTATTGAAAGGACTGTTTTGACAGTAGCAGTTACTGATTGTTCAGTCAAAGCATGCTTGATTTTCAGCATTTTCAAATAATTTATTAATATTATGGAAAACATTTTTATTACATTCATTTATATCGTTGACAACATTTTTATCTGAATTTCTTTTTTAATTCTCCTTTTGGGAAAAAGATGAAATTTCTCTTGAAACAGATGAATTTTTATTTAACGAGAGAACGAAATTGAGAAAAATAGTAGTATTTCCATCCAGGCAAGATTCCAGTTCACTTTTCAAGATCAAAATATGAACTGTTTAACAAACAATAAGTTTCAACGAACAAAATTGAATTTTTCATACAATAAAACGAATTTTCTTAACCAAAAGGGAGAAATTTTCAACGATTTTCTCCGAGAAACATGGAATTTGTACTAAAACAGATAAATTTCCAATAAAGAGAGGACAATTTTTTTGAAAAGTTGAACTTCCATCCGGAAAAGCTTTCAGTTCATTCTTTAACACCAACAAATGAATTTCAAACAAAAAGTAAATTTTCTGCGAAATAGTTCAATTTTCAACAAAACAGTAGAATTTTCTATCAAAGGTATAATTTTTTAACAAAATAGTTTCATTTCCAACCAAACAGTTGCATTTTTACTCAAGAAAGATGACATTTCTCTTAAGGCAGATGAATTTTCAATTTAAAAAAAAATCAAAAAAAAAATTGCTAAATTTTCATCCAGAGAAGATATCAGTTCTCCCTTCAACACCAAAATATTAAATTTCACCAAGAAGTGAATTTTCCACTGAATAGTTAAATTTTCAACAAAACAGCATAATTTTCAACCAAAAAGTATGACTTTTCAACAAAATTGTTTAATTTCGAAACCAAACAGTTGCACTTTTATCCAAGAAAGATGTGATTTCTGCTCAAGCAGGTAAATTTTGAAACCAGGAAGACAAATTTTCAAAAAAGAGTTGTATTTCCAACCAAATAGTTTCATTTACATTCAAGAAAGATGAAATATTTCTTTTGAAACACATGAAAAAAAACTGCGAAAAAATAGTTAAATTTTCATCCGAAAAAGATTCCAGTTTACTTTCCATCACCAAAATAAGAATCGTAGAATATAAGTTAATTTTTTGCTAAATAGTCCAATTTTTTACCAAAAATATGTATTTTTAACAAGACTGTTGAATTTTCAACCAAACAGTTGCATCTTTGTCCTACAGACAAATATAAATTCTGAATAAAAAGTAAATTTTCTAGGGAATGGTTGAATTTTTGAATGGTTGAACAAAACAGTTGAATTTTTGTTCAAGGAAGATGCAATATTTCTACTAAAAAATATGAACTTTAAATTAAAAAGATAATATAAAAAAAATTCTCCATCCAAAAAATATTTCAGTTGACTTATCAGCAACAAATATGAATTTTAAACGAAAAGTTAATATTATACGAGAAGAGTTAAGTTTTTAACCCAAAAAGATGAATTTAAAAAAACAGTTGAATTTGCACACAAAAAAATGATGTTCCTGAAGATTGAAAAAAGCGACTTTCGTACCAATATATAAAGGAAAGCAAGATGAAAGAGCTTAAATAATAACAGAGGAATCAACTTCTTAGGTACCATGAGTAGAATATATACTCGAAAATACTTGTTCTCAGGGTATTGAAAATGACAGCAAAAAATAAATGCGAGGTCCAGAGTGGATTTATGCCAGGACGATCATGTACGAATAAAATATTGAGCTTAAAAGAGACCACGGAAAAAAGTTCGAGAGTAAGGAAAAAAGTTGTATGCGCATTCGTGGAATGGCTCTCTTCGACGAAGAAGGTGTAGAGCTCGAGGCAGTGAGGGTACGTGGGTTAGGTGTCGCGCATACATTACGTAACGCAATTTTCCGAAAATGTTGACCCCCCCCCCCCTGTGTAACGCTTTTTCCGACTTTTCCCTGTAGTTTTTCAGCATTATGTAACACTAAGCTAGACCCCCCCTCCCCCAAAAAGTGTTACTTAATTTATGCATGACCCCTTAGCGTTCGCAGATGATAAGGTTGTTATGGCAGAGTGAACGGAAGATTTGCAAAGATTATTGAACAGACTGAATACAAGCATCAAGAACATGGGTCTCAAAATTAACGTAAATAAAACAAAAATTGAGGTGAAGGATGCAAGAAATCGTTAAGCGCTCGAAACCGCGAAGAAGTATTGTCCACATTGCTCCCTTTCTCGCCGAGTAAGTCACGCTTACCCCGAAAGAGAAACGGCCTAATGATATAATAAACGGGACAGAAAACATAGGAGCAATTTAATTTCAAATCATGCAACATTTCAAGAAAAGTCTATGTCATAGTGTCGAGATGCTATAGTATTAGATTTTTTTTAATCACTTGAAGATTATCGAATAATTCTGAAAAAATTACAGATTTTTGTTCTTTAAATGTAGCATTTTTCGAACGAGCATAGGTATTTAGATTATTCTTGCAGTATGCAATGTGGAAACTTTTGTTTTTTCAATCGAAAAAAGAAAAATTAAAAATTATGAAAAAGTACAAAATAGCGGCAGTTTTACTAAAATTCTTGAAAATGTATTTTCTCAAAAACTCTACTTCCAATTTTTGGATAGATAGTAATATTTACTACATATTGCAAACCAAATTTATAGAAAGAGTATTTTCCACTCTTCCGGTAATAGGCACCGAACTAGTTAAACCTCAATTAAAAAATAAATAATATAACATGTCGTTATTTGTACTGATTATTCTTTTGTTTCTATAATTAAAACCTTAACAATGTTCAAATCACCTTTAATACAAGAAACAAAAAAAAGGTAGTAATTTTCAAAAATATGGAAAATATTTTTACATCACCTTTAACACAAGAAACAAAAAAAAGGTAGTATTTTTCAAAAATATGAAAAATATTTTTTTTTTTCAACTTAGGGCATATATGGTACTAGGGTGGCCCAAAAATTCGATTCTGGATTTTTGGTGATCAATCTCCTCTCCCGCAGTTTGTTACTTTTCCGGAGAAAGAAATTTCCTTTTTATCTATAAATAAAAAAAAACAACATAAGCCCGTGTCTCCGGGCTTTTGAAAATAACATGGGGCTTTAAATAGAAAAAAAAACGGTTTTCGAAAAAATGGAAAAAAGTAGTACTTGTCATTAACTATTTTTGAATTAAAATTTACTCAACTATTAAAAAGTTTGGGAAATAATTTTAACCTGATGCATTTTATTTGTGGCCCAACTCCCCACCCGAAAAATGCCCCAAAAATTCAAAATGGTAGTTTTATTTAAATTTTATGCCAAAGACGGTATTTGTTTAATTTCTTTTCGCCTGTAAATCTTGAAAAGTTATTCTTTTGGGATTAATGGTACAGTTGAGGAATTTCAAGAATAATATTTCTTGTTTAACATATTTGGTAATTATTTTTGAAATTTTATTTTTTTAAACAATTTTTCCTCTGTAAATTGTAAGATGTTATATTTTCTGGAATTTATGACACAATTAACGAATGTTATAAGTGATATTTTTTGTTCAGTATATTAAGCCATTATTTGAACAATTTTCACCTGTTTAAACCATTTCTTTACCCTGTAAAACGTAAGAAGTCATTTTTTACTGAAACTAAAGTCGTAGTTATATTCCTTTAACAAGACAGATTGCAATTAATTAAACAAATAGTGACGCTTGCTCCTTTTTGTAGGAAAGCTGGTGAAAATTGTAGTCGAAAAATGATTATTGCTTAAAATTTTAGGGTATAAGTCATAAAAAGACGTAAGTGAATGATTATTATCAATTGTTTTAAAAATTGCAAATCTGTCCTCTGTGATAAATATAACTTTTAGCATTCAATTAATGCGTCATGAATTCCAGAAAATAGTATCTTTGCAAGATTTACAGAAGTAAAGTTTTGTTTAAACAAATTGAAATTGTTTAAATAATTGTGAATTGTCTCCTACACAATATAGCAGTTTTAGTACTCATTAAATGCGTTACTAATTCACGAAAGATGTAACTTTCAATGATTGACAAGGGTTGAACATTCTTTGAGAAAATGAAAATTGTGTAAAGAATTACCTAATATCTTGAAAAAGAAATATTATTCTTGAAATTTATGACCTGCATCAATAATTCCTAAAAATAATTACTTTTCGCGATATCGAGACGAAAAAAATGGTTGAAACGAATAATAATTGTTCAAGCAATTTATAATTAGTTAGAAAATACTTGAAAACTTGTTACTTGTCGCACAGATATGATTCATCTTTAAAAAGTTACAAAAATACCGTCTTCAGCACAAATTTTACATAAAACTGCTTTCTTCAATTTGAACTTTCTTCAATGTCGCTATGATTTAGGCAAAAAATGTTGTTAAATTAAATATTATTGTAGATTGTGTCGTTTTCTCAGAGATTTAATTTTTTCTTAAATGTGTTTTTATAAAAAAAAGATTATAATAAATAATTTTTTTTATGTCCAATCTTATTTTTTAAGATTGAAAGAAAATCTACTCGTCCTATCTGAAAATGATCAACTGTAAATTTGCAGATCCTTTTTGGACTAACAACTTTTTTCTATTCATTTTTTTACGTACCTTGCGTCGTTTTTCAGAAGATTTAATTAAATTTTTTATTTCGAATGTTATTTTTCACGATGCAAACCAAAACTGCGCGTCTTGTCAGAGAATTATAAATGAGAAATTCGTAGTTCTTTCCAGGATAAACAACTTTCGTCTATTCATTTTTTTCATAGCTTGTGTGGTTTGTCCAAAATTTGAATTTTTTTATTTGTAATGTTGTTTTACACGAATAAAACAAAAAATACGCATCCTATCAGAAAGTGATTTGGAATAAATCTTTAGATCATTTTTGGGTGCAAAATTTTTGTCGAATCATCTTTTTCCGTATCTTGTATAGCTTGACCGCAAAATGGAACTTATCACTTTTCATTATTTTTCGTACAATCAAAATTTGAATTTTCGATTTTTTAAGAAAATTTAAGAAGTTGTTATGATAATCTTGTAGGGCTTCCAAAAAGCAACGTTGTAATTTCATTACAACTGATGGTCTTAAATAGTCCTGGAATAGTATGCACATGATATTTTTTATAATCTGAGAAGGATATTGTCTATAATTAATAAATTGAAAAAAATAATAGTGGGTTACAGAAAAAATCATGTGATTCGAAATACACAATGGATACAAAAATTTCATATAGTTTATAGATTCCTGTAGTACATTAAAATAGATTTTGTGACCAAAAGTGAATAAAAATAACTGATGGTGTAACTAATATGGTTTTGACTTTAAAAGAATTCAAAAGAATTCGATGAAATTCATAAGAATTCCAGGTGAATTAAAACGAATTCAGGATAAATCAGAAAAGTTTCCGATGAAACTCATCAAAACTCAAGGTGAATTGGAAAGAATTTGAGGTAATTCGGAAGAATTAAATATGATTTTTTAAGACTTCAGGGTGCATTAAAAGAAACAATAAAAAATCCATTCAATTGAATAGAAACCAGTGAATTCAGAAAAATTCAATTGAATTACAAAGAATTTAAAAGAATTTGAAAGAATTCAGAATAAATTAATAAGAATCCATGGTGAATTCCAAATGAATTGCAAAAAATGAAAAAATTAAAAATATTTGATTAATTTCAGTAAGACTTAAGTGAATTTAGAAGAATCCAAATGATTTCAAAAAAATGCAATGAAATTGACACGAATTTAAGATGAATTTAAAGGTATCCAGGGTGAACTGGAAATAATTGACGTAAATGCAACAACATCTTTGAAAGCCGAAAAAATTTGATTGAATTCAGATAAATGAGCCTGAATAGAAATCAAATAAAATTTAAAAGAATGCATGGTGAACTCAAAAGCCTTCAGGGTGAATTAAAAATTGAAAATTCCGAGAAGAGCCATTAAATTAGGAGGATTTCGAAGGAAGTCCCAAAAATTCAGGATGATTTTAAAAGAATTCCTCAAAGAATTCTAACAAATTTCATAGAATTCATTAAAAAGTTATTATAGGGACTCTATCTTAAAAAAAAGATAAAATAATTGATGAAAGCTTACATCCTTTCAGAACAAATTATAGTTTACAATACATTTTGAAGTACTATAGGAATCTTAGAACTATAATAAATGTGTAGTTTCTGTTTATTTTCGAAACTAGAGATTTTTTTTATCACCCGGTATGAATATTTTTAATTGTTTCATCATCGTTAACCTTTTTTTTATATTTAGGATAAAAAGTTGAGCATACTAATAAAAAATGTTTAGAGGCCTTTTCAGATCATTAATTGTAATGAAATGACAAATTTTCGCATTCTAAGCCTGATAATATCTTTAACAATCTTCTCATTCAATAAAATGAAAGACTCTTTCCCAAATAAACAATAAATAATTTCTAGGGGTGAAAGAGTTTTTAGCCCTAATTTTTTTCCAATCTAAAAGTACCTCTAAAAATTTTTTCAACAAAAGAGAAATGATGGCAGAACTTTCTCGTTGAAAGAAAACAATTAAGCGGGAACATTCAAGGAATTTTTAAATTCAAATTTTTATTGGGCCTCATAATGAACATAGGTTTAAATAAAAGTATTTGTATTCATCCAAAGTTATCTCTGCCGAGGTTGCATACATTGAATTATTTTTAATTTTTAACTCTATATAGTTAGTTGAAATAAATTATATAATTTACTAATGACAAAAAGTGAAAAGGCAAGTAAAAAAGTAATTTTAAAATTTCAATGGTAATGGAGACAAATATCTACTGTACAAGAAGCTATTTGCCTTATTATCATCTAATTATGAAAGCCACTTGATGATCCTATGTCCCTAAGGAACGATAAAGTTAGCAGTTATGGCGTAATACCATTGATCTTATTACTTAGGATGATAAGTATGTAGTATGATACCAAGCATAATTCCCGATGCTCATTTAATAATAATGATATATCGCCAAGGCTGTAGCTAGAGTGAAGCTTATAGACCTAACAGCCTCTCCGGGGAAATCTGGAAGAAAATTAGTGGCAAAAGGGACGTAGTTTGGAAGAAACGAAACAAGTCTGTTCTCTAGATGGACCGAAGAGAATAAAGAAAAAGTGATCTCATTTTTGCTGAAATTATCAACACAATTCCATTGAGAAAAATTGCAAAAGTGGTACGTATAAATATTCAATATTCTTAATTATTTAACGAATTGAAGTTTGCTAATTCTCAATGTGCAAATAAAAATATTCTAAAAGACTTTCTAATCTCTCAACTATCCTTATATAAAAAATCTATTGCTGAGATTTAAAGAAATTTTAATTTTAATTAATTTTACAGAATCTTGGGATTCACCTAACGACTGGATGAAATTCTTGCAGGCAAAACCTAAATGCAGTTCTACTCAATTTTCTGATATTGCACTGGAAGAAATATAATAAAGAAACTAAAATTATAGAGATTATTCATTTTTGAGAGGAAGATAATGAACATGAGATGCGACAGTTTCTAAGCTCAAAAAGTGTTCGATTGAAGTCTCAGTACTAAAGGAAGACAACTCTTCTAGAATTTCAACGATTCCATAGGATTTCAAAGATTGGATATGATTTCAAATATTTCGGTTCATATGCAATTTTATAGCATTTCCTTGAATTTCGTATGACTTGGAAGTATTTGATGGGATTTGAAAGATATAGAGATATTAAAAAATATTTTAAGAGATTTCAGAGGATTTCCAAGATTTACAATGGTTTCAAAGAACTTTTCAGACATTTTATCAGGTTTTCCACTATTTCAGAAATTCTGAAGGATTTCAAAGTCTTTCAATCAATTTTTTAAATAAATTGTCCAGGATCTAACAGAATTTCATAGGACTTCAAATATTTCAAAATATTTCAAGGAATCTCCTCATATCTTATGTAATTTCACGGCATTTCAAGGGATTTGATTATATTTTGATGTATTTCAAAGAACTTATTCCTGAGAAATGAGAGGTTTCAATGGATTTAAAGTTTTTTCAAAGATTTACAATAGTTTTCAAGAATTTCAAGCAGTTCAGGAGATTCCAAAGGATTTCAAATATTTTAGGGAATTTCAATAGATTCCCATGAATGTTCGAGCATTTGACCAAATTTCCAAGGATTCCAAGGAATTTTCAAGAGACTTACAAAATTTGAAGGAGTTTCAACGATTTTGAAGATGTTTAAGAAATAAAAAAGATGTTGCTGTTTTGAAGGATTTTCGAGAAATTCCAAAGATTTCAAAGGATTTTACAGAACCAAAAAGGTTTTAGGTTATTTTGAAAGATTCTAAGGGATTTTGGCAAATTTCATAAGATTTTCAAGGATTTCTATGATGTTGAGGAATAATTTTAATAGCTCTCAATATATTTTAATATATCTTCCAGGATTTCCGAAATTCTTATCGGATTTCACGGAATTTCAGGGGTTTTTCGAGGGTTTTAATTGCATTTTACAGGACTTTGAAGATTTAAAGTGATTTCATACAATAATCATTCCAATTTTGAGTTCTATAGTTCAATAACTCAAACAACATAATAATTTCAGAGACGTGGTTTTATGTTCCAGGCGAAAATTTTATATCACATTCTCCTCCCAATGAGAAGGTTTTGGATTTAAGTGAAACATGAATTTCGCAGATTGCATCAAATGTCGACGTTTTAAGGCCCCCTGAGTCAGAAAAAATAGTTTTCATCATACCTCAATCAAAAATTCGACTTTCGACGCCTGTGGAGCTGGTCGAAAATCGAATTTTCAACCCTAGGGAAGAAAGTGACAGATAATGGTTGTTGTTATCGTCGTTGTCTGTATATAGTGATGCATATCGAGCGATCGATCCGAGAATCCAACGAGTAGGAGAAAAGTGATCGTCTTTTCAAAACGTCATATCGGTTCGAATCATCTCGTGAGAAGATCATCTCGCTAAGTCGATCGAACCGAGTAAACAGTTTCTAAAATTATGCATAAATATGTGATATATAAATTATTCAAAAACTTTTTGAATTCAAAATTAAATTAACTCATTTAACAAAACTTTTGGTCGCTGAATGAGAATTTACGATCAAAATATACATTTGTAACCTAATAGTTCGAGTTTTGAGGTTAGTTCACAGTTCAATATATTGCTTTTTTATTATATTGTATTAAAACATTTATACATTATATAGGTAGCCTTAATAAGAATATCTGAATTAAATGTTAATAAATGAGGGATATTAGATTGACCGAAAGTTCTGCTATATAATACATAATGTCATAAATATTTAAAAATAATGTCAACAACCATTTTTGGATCAATTAAAAACATATAGGTTGAAAAACTTCAAAAAAATGGCATATAATAGTTTCATATAATTTATTTTTCATCAAAAATATTTTATTTGTTAAACCTTCCTATATCAGTTCGACATCTGATTCCTCGTTTTCTTCCGCGGATTTTTTGCGTTTTGCTGTGTTTACATTTTATATTGATATTTTGAAAACTCGACTCGGAAAATTTGTAAAATTTCGAACGCTCTCGAACGATAACGAGAATATCTCGGCTCGTTATGCATCACTATCTGTATACACGCTAACTTTCAACAGAATCATCGTGTTGGATTGCGCTTTGGCACACTGCACGGAAAGAATGGACAAGTTTTTATTTAGTTATTTTGAACAAGAGAACATCTTTTTCAAGATTTAAGAATTCTATGTACAGGTATTCGCAGTTCTCAGAAACTCGAACAGTTTATCTCCATCACTTCTTTTGATAAATAGAAAATTATTAAAGTTGTGGCATTTTCAAAAAAAACAAAAAAAAACGAAAATTAACATTTAAGCCTAACAACGCACGGAATGAAAAAAAGTCAAGAGGAGAAAAACGTTGATTTTTGGAATTCCCACAAGATTATTCCAACAACTTTTTGAAGTTTCTTAAAAAACCGAAAGTTAAAATTTTGATCGCACCAAACACAATTGAAAGTAAAAAATTCTATTTAGGGGTCAAACTATGCAAAATGTGAAAAAAGATGAGAAGACAAAAATTTTGCACCCAACGGAGATCTAGAAAGTTGTTATGAATTACTTTTGGACATGAGATGTAATTTTTGTTTTATTTGTGAAAAATATTATTCAAACAAAAAAATTGAATTTCTGGACAGCAAGTTATAAAAAAATGAATGGAAAAAAGTTGCTCATCCAAAAAAGAGCTACACAATTTTTCACTCGAAATGGTCCTTCAAATTTTTCATTAATAATTTTCAGATAGGAAGAGTATATTTTCTTTCAATCGTAAAAAATTAGCTTGGAAGTGAAAAAATACATTTTTGGAGAAACGGCATAGGAGACGAAAAAAAAATGCCTCGACGTATTACTCTGGCGATTCCGAGGGACAACCACCTCCCAGAGAGATGTAGGCTCTAATTTGGCACAGGCAAAAGCACAAGATTCCTCTAATGTCGAACTGTGATGCAACCTCTCACCACACGGTGTAGGGAAGCACAAATATCATTGACAGAGGGAGAGATTCAATTGATTACATAGCGGGCACAGAGCTGGAGATTCTAAATCAAGGTGATACCTCCCACAATCCAGACTAAGAACAGGAGTGACGTTCTCCATTTGACTTTATATTTGGGTGTACTGAGGAGCAGGGTAGTGAACTGGAGAGTCTCCGATGAGGAGTGTCTTTCTGACCACAAATATATCGTGTTTTGATCGACCCTAGGAAAACCGGTGGTTTCTGAGATCAAAAACCCCAGAACACTTTGGGACTTATATAAAGATGAACTCAGAGCGAGGCTCACGGAATTCCTCACAAGCTATGGTACCGTTGATGAGTTGAGCATGATAAGGATTTTCTGCTAAGGGCTCTAACAATACCATGTGAGAACAATTGCTCTACAAGCCCAATAAAGTCTAGGAAGGGAGCAGAATCGTGAAATACCGACCTTGAGAGACTTCGTAAAAAGACAAGAATCTTGTGCAATAGGGCAAATAGAACTAAATTTACTTCAGGCTGGGACATATATAAGACGGCTCAGTGTAGATAAAATGAAAATATAAGAAATTATAAGAAGGAAGACTGGAGGGGCTTCTGCGAGGAATCGAAAAACATTCCGGAAACAGCGAGGCTCCACAAGATCCTGACGAAAAATCCGAAAGCTCGCAACGGGCTCACAAGGATCGATAATGATGAGTTAACAGTAGACAAAGAAGCAACGCTGAATCACCTGATGGAAGTTCACTTCCCGGGTTTTCAGTGAATCCAAACCGACCAAGAGGAGGAACGCCGTGGCTAAGAGGTGGAAAAGGCTGACTAGAATTTCGCCGCTGAGGTCGCTGATTACAAAAAGGTGGAATGGGATATGAGGTCCTTTTGCCCTTCAAATCACCAGGAGCGGATGGCCTTTATCCAGCACTTTTACAAAAAGGCATAGATTTAGTCGTCCCCCCTTTGACGAAATTATTCAGGGCAAGCGTAGCCCTTTAACAAGTGCCATCGGCATGGAATGATGGCATAGGGGCCTTCATACACAAACCTAAGAGGGAGGGTTACACTGCTGCAAAAGATTTCCGACCAATCAGCCGAACGTCTTTCATCCTGAAGACGTTGGAGAAGCTGGTCGAGAGTTACATTAGGGATAAGGTGCAGTTGGAACAAAAGGGGTACGTTGTGGGTGCTTTCTTGGATATAGAGGGGGCGTGCCGGACTAGCTAGTATGGTGCATAGGAAGTATGCTGCGCCGGAGAAGACTCGAGAGGGTGAAGGCCTAGTAAGGAAGATATGTCTACGGGGTAACCCCCAAGGGTCCTGTCGCCCCTTCTGTGGTGCATTGTGGTGGACAACCTCCTTCGAAGACTAAATAAAGAGGGGCACTATACTCAGGGATATGCGGATGACTTTGTAATCCATGTCAGGGGGGCTCATCTGGAAACGTTGATGGGTCTTATGAGGTCGGCGCTGCGTATCGTAGAGCTCTGGTGCAATAGCTCAGGGCTCTCGGTAAATCCGGAAAAGACTAACCTGGTAATTTTCACGAGAAATTATAAAGTTCCTAAAGTTGACGCTCCTGTATTCTGTGATGGGAAGCTGATGTTTTCAGATTCGGTTAGATATCGGGGAGTAATCCTAGATAGCAAGCTGAACTGGGCAAAGCACCTGTAGATCCAATGCAGGAAATTTGTCATGACCTTTTGGATGTGCACGAGGGCCTTTGGGTTGACGTGGGGTCTGGGGCCTAAAATGCTTGTATGGCTCCACTCTTCTGTCCTAAAACCCAGGATCCTTTATGCGGTCGTGGCTTGGTGGCCACGGGCAGAACATAAAACAATGCAGGACAGGCTGCGAAGATTACAAACGCTACCATTTAGGGGTGTGACTGGAGCAATGAGGACTACGCTTGAAGCGGCGATAGGATTCATGCTGTGTGAGGAACCCCTACATGTTGCGATAACCGCTAGAGCGGCACACGCGATGGGCCACCTGACAAGAGCAAATAGATGGACTCGAGGGGACTAGACACTCCCGAGTGATATCAGTGTTCTACCGATTTTACACACAAGACAAGCTAAAATAACAAAACGCTTCAACTTTGCGGAAGCATTCCGCGTCTGCATCCCAAGCAGGAATCTGTGCAAAGCAAATGGTAACCCGCTCCTCCGAAGAGAAATTTGGTATACAGATGGCTCCAGGGGTCAGGAGCAGGAATTTATGACAGCGAGAGAGGGAAAGGAATAGGGATCCCACTTGGGCGACATGCTACTGTCTTCCAAGCGAAGGTCCTGGCCGTCGTTCACTGTGCTGAAACACTAATAGAAGAAAACGCTGCTGAAACACTAATAGAAGGAAACGCTGCCGGCAGACAGAGTACGATCTGTTCGGACAGCCAAGCGACACTTACTGCAAAAGGGAAACCAGACATAACATCAGAACTGGTTTAAGAATGCGAAAAGTCATCAATCCAAATTGCAGAAAGAAACAATGTGGCTCTCATATGGGTTCCTGGTCACACAGGGATCAAGGGCAATGAGAAGGCGGACCAGTTGGAAAAATACGGTGCAGCGAGCGAATACATAGGACCATAACTGGTACTGGGAATAGCGTCTTGCTGTTTCGGGATGGTCATTAAAAGCTGGATCCGAACAAAACACCCGGTATACTGGGAACAAACCCGGGCTTGCCGTCAGGCTTTTTTCAAATTGCGCCGTTCCGTCATTTCCCACCACGGATCCTGCACGGGGTGTACGGTCAAAAAAGAGGCCTGAAGAGCGCGCTCGTTGGTTTAACCGTCTGGTCAATGACCAAAGTTTCACGATTCGTTCAATGACCAGGTACCCGGGTACCCACCTACTGCGCAACCTGTACAAAGGATTCGGTAGAAATATCACAATGGATAATTATTTCACTTCTTTGCCATTGGCAAAATTTTTACTGTCCTGGGACTTGAAGATTGTTGGCACTTTGAAAAAAATAAGAAGTACATTCCATCAGCGATGGCTGCATCGAAAAAACGGGAAGAACTATCTACTGTGTTTGGCTTTCATGAGAAAGTAACAATGTGCAGTTATGTGCCAAAAAAAATAAGGCAGTGATTATGCTGTCGTCGATGCATCAAGAAGTGAAGATTGATGAATGTGCGAAGAAAAAACCAGAGATAATGCAATTTTATAACCTAAGTGAGTACCTTGGTACCCGGTCATTGCACGGAGGGGGTATCGACTTTGGTAGCTAATAACTTCAATGGAATTAATCAATTGAAAATTATTTGACAAAAAAATGGTGTCAAACTACTCCAACATTGGGGATCTGGACGTTCATGAAATTTTTTTCAGGGTAGCTTAATAAATTCTACATTGGAAACTGAAATGGATACCCGCGTACCCGGTCATTGACCGGACGTTTAAATTGAGTATTTTAGCATGACGTCACGGGGATGGAGACACCTTTTTCGAACAAATATTCTAAACATAAAAGTAGGTCAGATTGATTTGATCAGAACAGGGTACTCTAATGAAAAATATGCAGCTGCAGTTTTTCATGTCGTAATCTTCCTGATGGCTGACATTGCCACCTATCCTAGCATTATACAATTGAAGACTATTAATATTCACACCTTTGTAACTTACTTTTACGTTTGAATTATTTTCTCAAGAAAGTTCTCTGCACTCGCATGTCAAGAACTATGCTGTAACCTTCCTGGCATTAGTGAAATTTTCAACCATCCTTCCATGCCCGCTACGTCGTCATGCCACAAAACTCACTAGTCTAGTCCGCGAAATATTTGAGTAGTTTTTTGAATCTCTTATATTGATTTTCAGATTGAAAATTGTATAATTTCTAGGCAATGTTATTTTTGTCACGCCGTATGTCAAAACAAAAACACTGGTCAGAGGACCGCGACTTTTTCAACTGCGCAATAAGACAGGATCGTCTGAACCCGTTCCACTTGGAATGCATCATATTGCGTAATATACTCGACTGAGTACTCGCGTATTGCCAGCCCTTCCGAGGCGAGAATCGCAACCGTCTCTTGCCCCTTGAGTTGAGAAACTGCGTGAGCCAGCAGTTCTAGGAATGTCGAATGTATTTATGGGTAATTGTCAAATTGTAGGCCAATTCCAGCTCCTACAGTGGCAATCATATTATTATTAGGAATTAAATATTTCATAACGGAAATTGATCTTATCACATGTAACTATTTTAAATCCAAAAGGGGCAGTTATGAAAATAAGAAATAATAATGAATCCATGGGCACGCGCATATAATCAGTCGTACGCTGTTCTATTGTACCGTACGGTAATGATGCGAGAAAAATGTTAAAGTTTAACCTTTTTTATTGTTTATAAAAAAATAACAAATTTTAATTATCAAAAGTCACCTACTTATGGAAGAAAACACCACCAAGCAAGTAACGGAATTGTTTTCATACATTTTTTTCACTCCGAAAATGGTTTTTAACGCACGTACGGTAATGACGTTTTTGTTGTCAAGATGCACTTTTCAGTTTTAATATCGGATTCACAGAAAAGAGAGTTAATATTTTAAGCTCAATTTTATAAAAACTTGTATTAAACAATACGCCTAATATTTTTGTATTTATTACTCAACTTTAACTACAATATTTTACTAGAAACACAGACGTACGGTAATGACTTCTGAAATGGAAAAAATATGACGTTTCGGGTGTTCTTATATTAAATTAAAGTAAATAGGAACAGAAATGAAAAAAGGAACTGCCTATTCTGTAGAGGATGATAATAAGTGTTTATTAAAATTTGAAAAAAATCGGAACGAGCTTCTAAGTTAATGTTATATTATTGGGACTTCAAGTTTGCCTTCAGTTTGACAATTACCCTTATATGTATTATTATTGATAGATATATGTGTAGGGACAATAACGTCGTCCCAAAATTCTTGCATAATGATTCATCGTGAAAGCGTAAAATCTACTATTATTGATGGTATTTATTGATTTCAAATCGATCGCGGTTTTTGGCACATGCGCAGTTGAAAAAGTTGCTTTGAGCAAGCGCAGCGATACAAGGCCGGAGGATAAATATATAAACATAATAATAATACGTATCATATTATGTAGTTACGTCGCTGAAGTTTTCCACGTCTACAAAAAACGACTTGAAAAAAAAACTTTTGTGCGAGACTAATACTTTAAAAATTCTTCATGGCTCCATTGACTGGCCAAAGATATCCAAAAAAGTTTCATTTCCTTAGCACCTCTGGAACACACCCCAATTAAACGTCTAAGAATCGAAAAAATCATTTTAAAAAATACCCAACTGCCAGTCCTAACTTTTTATTTTTGATAACAGCATATTTTGGTGCTAAGATGACGCCGTAAAAGTGCCACACTTCTACACCTTTCGGAACACACCCAATTCAACCTCTGAGAGTGGAAAAAAGCATAAAAAATTATCCAATTGCCAGACCTAAAAATTGTCATCGTCAATAGGATCATTTGGTGCTAGCATGATGTCAAAGAGGAATGAATCTACAAAGCCTTTTAGCACACGCCGTAATTCAACCCTTAATACTGGAAAAAAATCATAAAAATGCCCTAAATTCCAGAACTAAAATGTTATGGCTCCGAATGTTTTCATTTTGATGTCCAAGGATACCAAAAAAAGTTTTCTCTCTAATATTTTCTGGAACTCCCTTGTTTCCTTCCCTTAATACAATAAAAAATTCCAAAAGATGCCCCCCAAAGGTAATAAAAAATCGAAAAAATTCGCTCACCTCGAGATCTGAAATTTTGAGGATTAAATACTTTAGGATTAAAGTACTTTACGATCTTTTTCAGTTGTATGATGATGACGTATTAGATTCATTGTACAAATTTTGGGTCAGGAAAAGTGTTTTGTGTATCTTTTTCTGTTGTATTTTTCAACTTTTTTGACATTCCTGATTTTTAAACAGTCGTTTTCCCAATAAATATTAATACTTAATCATTTTTAATATCCCGGTTGGATGCAGCTTTCTTTTACGAACCCAGTGATATCAACGACTTATTTTTCATAAAAATGTCACCTATATATCCCTTTAGTTTGTACGGCAGTAATATGAGAAGATACTAAGAAAAGTTTCATTCACGCTCTTCTAGAACATCCTTTTTTCACGCTTAAGATAATAAAAAAATAGAAAAAATTCCAAAAAATATCCTAACCTCAAGACCTACATTTTTAGGATAAAAATAATTTTATTAAATGTCCAAAAATACCATAAAAAGTTTCAACCCCTCAACTCTTCTTGAACACCCTCGTTTTCTATGCTCAAGGTAATAGAAAATCGAATAAAATTCAAAAAAATTCTCTAAACTCCAGACCTGAAATTTTATGATTAAAAAAAAATACTCTAACTTAGAAAAGTAGAGTTTTATTGCTTTGAATTATACCATTTGATGACCAAAAATACAAAAAAAGTTTCATTTCCCTATCTCTTTTGGTTGATTGACTCCTATAGTAACTTTAAAAATGTATTTTAAATATTTTTACATATTATTTTATATTAAGTCTTATTTTCAGAAATCGAAAATTCAATAACATCGAGAAGCAAATCGATCAGCAAAACTTGTAAGAAACCAAAAATTGAAATAGAATCACATTTTTCGTAGGTAAATAATAAGTAAAAAATTCTGTATTTTTCGAGTAATTTTATTATATTGTAGAAAAAATCCTGTGCATATTATTCCATGAAGAAAAATGTTTGCAAGTCATTTCATACCACTGATTGCAATGAAATTACTAATTTTTGCATTCTAGACCCAAACTTTTTTTTCGTTTTATAAAATTTAGGGCTCATTTCTCAATAAATAAAAAATACTTTCTATGCGTGAAAGCAATTTGTGACCTCAAATTTGCATTGTTAAAAAATTGAAAACTGAGAAAGGTTATTTCCAAACCTATATAAAAAAGCTTAGCGAAACCACTAGAAAATTTTGTTCAAATAAAATAAAATTTGTGGAAAAAAAAATCTAGTGGATAGACTTTGCAAGATTTAGAAACATGCATTTTTTTATGCCCTGATGTAGTATCAAATGATATTGAAAGTGATTGGATAGATTTTTTCATAAATAAATGCGATTTCTGTCAACAAAAAATATCACTGTCATTTTCACGATTCGAAATTGAAGAATTTTAATTATTGGCAACTTTTAAACATATCTGCTTTCTAATTAGAAACTCTTAACGTTAATGAATTCACACTTGAAGCGCTAGAAATGAAACAGTTTCAAACTTCGTATAAACTACCTGTGAATTCAATCTCGAGTGTTTCCACTTTGTTTGCATTTATATTCATATGGTGCTCATTTCACGAGCACTTTGCTTCCCGTTAAAGCAAATGTATTTGCTTCCTCATAGAACATTTTTTGAACAATAGACAAATTCAAGTTTTTATTTTGATCAATTTCAAAATAGAAGTGTACAAAAAATAGAAAATTACAAAATAATTCGAAATTTTTTTTAAATACAATGGCAAATCAGACAAATCAAATGTTTTATTTCTCGAGCTGGAAAAGGGGAGAGGGAAGTTCTGTCACAACTTATCCCTTTCTCAACTTTATGATTTTTTTACAAAAATTGTGAAAATTATTTATTTATTTTTTTAATTTTTGAACAATAAGTCTTTTTGATTCATGCATTAACTTTGAATTATGCCGATGGAAAAAGTTTTTCTGTTTAAAATAGATGTTTCAAATATTATCAATGAGTATAACTTCTTTACTCTTCAATGAAATGTAATATGAATATAAAATAATAAATATCAAACGTATCAATATTATAGGTCTATCGATTCGTCTCGAATGAACACCTCTTTTTTAATCTCGCATTAATTCCAAATTATGCTAATGAGGAAATTTGTACTATAAAAATCGATTTTTAATACAATATAAATGACCATAACTTCCTCACTCTTTGATCAAATGTAATTATATTATAGGTCAATCAAATCGTCTGGAACCGAAGAATCTTCTATATTGTTGCAAAAACATTGAATTATGTTAATAAGAAAGTTCTACTATAAAAAACCGATTTTTAAAATATTATAAA
The DNA here is from genome assembly GCA_932178445.1 of Andricus quercusramuli. Classification (NCBI taxonomy): domain Eukaryota; kingdom Metazoa; phylum Arthropoda; class Insecta; order Hymenoptera; family Cynipidae; genus Andricus; species Andricus quercusramuli. The sequence goes on along the minus strand of CAKNXH010000067.1, from coordinate 1,030,425 downwards.
GTGCTAAAAAAAATTGATACAAATTTTTAGAAATCTTTTGGTCAATTTCAAGATTTTAGTTGTCAAAAATATTGAAGCATTCTTAAATTAGGTTCTTCAAAATAATGCATTAAATTCACGATGATGCATTTTCATGCAAAAGAAGCAATTTAAGGTTGAAGAAAATTTTATGAGATTTAAAACTTGTTTGAACTGGTGCATACTAAGGTGAAGGTACCTATCATGAGACAAATTTTGAAGGGGTGTTGAGATTTTAATTGATTTTGGAACAATTGTTGAATATATTTTCAAAATGTTTATATCAATGAATGTGCTGACATTTTTTAAATGGAAAATACCTAGTAAAAGTTTAATTTAGTGTTAGCAAAGTTATTATATTTATGAAAATACGGAACAACCTTTATGTACCTATTATGAAACAACTTTTGGACTCTTATACCGGTGTTTCATAATGCATGTCCCTATTATGGAACAGCAGAGAAATGCATTTTTTTAAATAATTCTATGGCTTATATCAGATTATTTTCTATATTAAATTGAAATAAATAGAACAATGAAAATTTATTCTAATAGTTAATAGAGATAAATAAATTGAATACAAGTTTTCGTTCAAAGTGACAAGTATAAAGGGTGGTTCGCTTGAACGAAGTGAATTAAATTTTATTCTTGCTCAAAAATGTTTGTTACAGGGAAGGAATCTTCATTAAGGTGGATGCAAAAAAAAACATGAAGTGTGAAGTAAAAACTTAAGAAACTCGGTCAAAGTGAAGTTCAAATAAAATATGAGGCTAAGCACCCTTTTCGTTTTTTTTCTTTTATTATACTTAATGAGAAGTTCATGTGTTTTGTTGAATAAGTGTCCTTTTACGTAGAAAGTTAATCTTATTGGTTGAAAATTAATATTTCTCCTAAAAAATTCACCAGTTTGTTTTAAATTCGTTTTATATTTTGACTGAAAAGTATTTTTCAATTTAAAACTCAATTATTCTTGAAAATTGGTCTTTTTAGGTTGCATTCAACTGTTCTTTATCTGGAATTAAAATCTTTTTTGGTTCATATTTCAATTATATTACACTGTTCGTTTAAAATTCTTTCTTTTAGTTGAAAATTCAACACCTTGGTTAAAAGTGTGAATCTTTTGTTGAAAATTAATATTTTCGTTGAAGATTCATCATTTCAATTGAAAATTTATGCGTGATTGAGAATTTAACTACCTTGCTGAAAATCAATTATTCTAACTGAAAATTTAACTTCTCCAGTTTGAAATTGAACTATTTTGTTGCAAATTCGTTTTTTGCTAGAAATTATAGTTTTTTAAAACAGAAAATTTAAACTATTCTGTTTTAGGTAAAAAATGCATTTTTTATGAAAACTTAACTATTTGGTTGATAATTGATCTTTCTTATTAAAAATTAAACCTTTCAGGGGGAAATTTTTGCATCTTCCTGGTATAAAATTCAATTATTCCAGTTAAAGATTTGTCTTTTCGGTGGAAAATTCATCATATTTGTTTAAAAGTGAATTGTTTGATTGGAAATCAATTTTTTCAGTCAATTCGTTCAACTTATCATTTAACTACTCCACTTTTTGTTGAAAATTCTTTTTTTTTTGTAAAATTCAACTATTGGTTAAAAATGTATCATTTTTAGTTGCAAGTTCAACAAACTCGTTGCAAATTCATATATTGTGTTGAAAATTCCAATTCTTTTTGTGTAGAAAATTAATCTGCATGGTTGAAAATTCATCTTTCTGCTTGAAAATTCAACAATTCCAATTGAAGAATCATCATTTCAGCTGAAAATTGATCTGTTCAGTTCAAAATTCAATTATTCCAGTTGAAGATTCATAATTTCATTTGAAAATGTATCACTTACGTTACAAATTCAACTATTTTGTTGAAAATCCATTTCTTTAGTCTCACTCTCCAGTTTTGTGTTTTTGTGTTTCTTCAGTATGTTGCTCAGAATTCGTCAAAGAATAAGAATCAATCATAAATTTTAATGATGAATGACTTCAAGCTACTCTCATGGGTCGCCAAAATAAAACTCCATAAGTGCCAAATTTTATTTTTACATAATATCGCGATTTATTAACGTTTTTCAAAATATTTTTGTATAAATAATGATCAGTCGGTCATTGAAGAATACTGAGTCATATGTCAACTAATTTTTAATTGTTAAAACAATTTTAATTTGTTTAAACGAATCTTCCTTTTCAGGTGAGTCGCCAAATTAACGTACTTTCTGGACGTTATTTATTATTTAATAAACGATGACAATAAAATGATTATTCAATATAATTTCACAATTATTTAAATAATGCGTGTTTGTTCAAGTATATAGTTTACTTAAAAAAAGAAGGAGAAACATCTTATCTTACTACATTTTCGACAGATTTTAATATTTGTGAGAACTAATTTTTTTTTAATAAGTAGCGTAAATGTTCAAATAAATTTGGAGTCCAAACTTGAAAGTGTATAGTCAGAAATCAAAACGTGTGTCATGGAAAAGTAACTTGATTTTTGAAGCAAAATTTTCAGTTATCTAACCTAATATTTTTAATGTATTAATAATGAACTGTAATGTTTATATAAAATGTTATTCTTCAGTCTATATATTATCAAAATTTCTATTTATTTATGGCAGGCTTTAAAGTCTACTCCCTACTGCCATCTTTTTCTCGTTTTTCTACTTGAATTCGAATTGAATAAATAGAACTCAACAAGAAAATCTAAACATTTTTTTGATGAGAATTCTACGATTGATTGAAAGTTGAATTATTTTGTTGAAAGTTCAACAATTTTTGTAATAAGTCATATTTTTTGGTGGGAAATTTCAGTGATTTGTTGACAATACGTCTTTTTGGCTTGAAAATTCAACAATTTGATTGAAAATTCATCTTTTTTATTTCAAAATTCATCTCTCACTGTACAAATTCAAACTTTGTTAGTGATTAATAAAAGCTTTTGATCGAAAATTGATTTGTTTTGGTTGAAAATAAACTTTTTTGTCGAGAACTTGAATTTTGTGTGGAAAATTCATATTTTCAGCACGAAAATTCAACCAAATGGTTGGAAATTTATATATTTGTTAAAAATTCATCTTGTTTGTTCTAAAATCAACGTTTTTAGTTGAAAATGCAACTGTTTGGTTAAAAATTAATTTGTTTTAGTTAGGGATTCAAGAATTTTTTGGAAAATTCGCTTTTGTTGGTTGAATCCAATTGTGATGTATTTTACATCAAATACGTTTTTCTGTTGAAATATCAATTATTTCATTTTGCGCTGAAAATTCATCTTTTCAGGATAAGCATTCAACTCCTTGGTTAAATATTGAATCATCAAAATTAATTTTTTCGGTTGGGCGCTGATAATTATTGTTAAAGTTTTTGTTGTTGTTGTTTAAGATTAATTTTTCAAAAAGAAAATTGAACTACTTTGTTCAAAATTATACTGCTTTGCGTTGAAGATCAAACTGATTTGTGAAAAATTACCTTTTGAAGACAAATAATATTTTCGGGATGAAAATTTAACCGTTTTGTAGGAAATTCGTCTTTTTGGTTTAAAAATACAACTAGTTGGTACAAAATTCAACTTTTTTGTAGAAAATTATTTTTTTTTTATTTCATTCTCTTAGATGAAAATTTGAAGACTGCACTTCTGGTTATGAATTGGTCTTTTTTAGACTAAAAATCCAACTATTTATTTAATGTATTTTCAAATAAAAAAAATATCAACTAAAAATTAATCAAATAGAATTTTGACTAACATCACTTCCATTGTCCAAACAATTCAGTAAAAAATTTATGTAATATGTTGAAAATTATTCTTCTCAATAGAAAACTCATATTCTTGGTGGGAAATTCAACTATTTGGTGAAGAATTGATGTATCTTGTTGTAAATTTGTCTTTTCTAAAATGAAATTAATCTTCCGTGTTGAAAATTCATCTTTTTAGTTGAAAGTTTTAACTATTTGGTCGAAAATTATACTATTCATAGAAAACTCATCTTTTTGCCTAAAAACTAATCTGTTTGATAGAGGATTTAACTACTTTTTTGGAAATTCCTCCTTTTTTGTGCAATGTAACTGTATTTTATTCTTGAAAAATATATTTTTTTCGGTATAGGATAATTTTTTTAACAAAAAATTTTAATATTTCGTTGAAAATTCAACTGAATAGTGGAACCTTTTTGTTGAAAATTAGATTTTTTGAAAATTAATTCTCTGAAACGAAAATGTATCTTGTCCATTTCTAATTAAAAATTGATCTGTTTAGTTCGAAATTCAAACATTAAGTTGTAAAATTTTAGAAACGCAAGAAATACAAAATCAAAATTTAAAAAATAAAATTTCTACTAACATCACATCCATTGTTCGAACTAATTAGTTGAAAATTTATTTAAGTTTTGTTAATAATTCGCCTTTTCATAGAAAATTAAACCTCTTGGCTAAGACTTGAACTATTTGGTCAAAAATTTATGTATTTTGTTGAAAATTTGTCTTTTCTGGCAAAAAATTAATCTTCTCGCATAAAAATTCATTTAATTGCTTGGTAATTGATGTAATTGGTTAAGGATTCATCTTTCTTGGTAAAAAAATTAACCTTGGGTGTTAAAAACTTATCTTTATGGTTGCAGGTTCAACTATTCGAGTAAAAATCCAACTGTTTTGTATAAAGCTTATCATTTGTCAAAAATGCAACTATTTGGTTGAAAATAATTCATCTGCTTTGGACTAAACTATTTTTTTTTGCAAATTTCTCCTTTTTGGTCATATTTAACTGTTTTTTATTTTAAATGAAAATATTTTAACGGTCGAAACGTCAACCATAACATTTTTTTTAGAATGAATCTCTGTATCATTGAATATTCAACTACATGGCTAAAAGTTGAACTACTTTGTTAATTTGTAAGAAACAGTCAGATTTACCCCCCCCTCCCCCTTGAATTGACTAACGTTATTTGGGTTGACCCCTGAACAAATTCACGAACAAAATTTATTTAAAAAAGGGAGGTACGTGTTTCAAAATTCAAGCATACAAATTGACATAATTTATGCATAGACCCTAATTAGTCATTGGTATAATTTTACGGTATATTGTGATTCGTTGAGATGGTTACAAAATAGTGAAATTTCCAACAAAAAAGTTCATTTTCAAGCAGAAAAAAGAAATTTTCAACAAAATAGCTGAACCCCATATAGACATTTTTCACCAAAAAAGATGAATTTTCAAACCAAAAACAACACTTTCTAACAGAATAATTGAATTTAAAAAAAAAATGTTCGTTAGTTTTTTACGAATTCATTGATATTATTTCAACCAAAAAATTCTCAACAGATTCAGATTTGTTTTCTACCAAAATAGTTGAATTTTCAACAACAAAATTCGATTCTTTACCTGAAGATATGAATTTTGAAACGGAAAAGCCGAATTTTGAACCAAGAAAGAGAAAATATTGCCGCCAAATTGTTGACTTTTCAAGCCAAAAAGAGGAATTTTCTTCAAGACATATGTATTTTCGAACCAATAGTATGGATTTACAACAAAAAAATTCTTTTCCAACCAAATGGTTCAACTTTTTACCGAAATAGTTGAATTTTCATCAGAATACATGAATTTTCAACCATGTATATGAATTTTCAACTAAGTAGTTAAATTTTCAACCTAAATAGATGAATTCTTAACGAAAAATTCAATACTTGATTATATTTCAACGAAAACAAATTTTAATTTGAAATCAGTAACTGTTGAATTCAACCAAAAGAGCCGAATAAAAAATAGCTGCATGCTCTACCAAAATAGATTAATTTTCTACCCTTCAAATTAACTAAAATTAGAGTTCCAAGTAGCTGCAAAAATCGTAACTAAGTTACGTTACAACTTACTTTCTAAAATAGTAATAAAATTATCCTAAAAGTTACAAATAACGTAACTTTTCAGTAACTTAGTTACTTGTAAAAAGTTATGACCCAACTGTGGTCCGAGGACTGTATTATATATATTTCCATTCCCTCTGAAAATATGTAGAATTCTATAATTCCTTTTAAGAACTATAATTTAGGCCTCAGAGTGCTTTCAAGCAGCCTTTTAATATCGCCTTAACTCCAGCAGCCCGAGGTATTATTTGACATGGTCGACAAAGCAGAAACCGCGAAAGATCCACCGGCCCGAGGGCGCGCCTCTATTTTATTAAGAGCATCGCAGACAGAGACATTTTTCTTGCACGAATTCTCCTGGGGGGCGCAATCGAGAGTTAGCCACGTCTCCTGCAAAGTTCAGTGACGGTGATTGTGGTCTTCGTGGCGGTCGCGGTCGTGGTCGCGAAACAAGGAACCCTGCTGGACTCGTCAGAGTAGGGTCCTTCTATAGTTGGGTAGAGAGGGTAGTTGCAAGGAAGGGGATACCGAGAAGATAATACAGAAGCTGGCAAGCGCATGCGCTTGACCGATCGATGTCTAGCCGGTATAAAGCTCTTTCACTCGGTGGGAGAACGTCAGTTTAGCGAGCGCATCCGGAAGATGCACTGCGTCGCGATAGGCACATCCTTCGCGCCTGTCGTCTGCCCAACCACCGGCATCAACATTACCCCAGACTCCCATTTCTCGCGCCATCGGCGCCGTCACCGACACCCTCAGCCTCTTCCATATTCACCTAGAATAGATTTTTCCATGATAAAAATCCCGGAAATGCTCTTCCAGATCGGAACCAAATCTGGGGAGAAGATGTTTGATGATGTTTTCAGGTGCGAGTGGTTAAAAGTGCAGTGAGTGCTGGATTAAAAGAATTAGGATCGAAGGATAGATTGTACTTGTTGATACCAGTTGGTAGATGGTTGTAACTGATGGTTACTTATTGCATGTGGAATTTTTTTGAGGAAGTGTACTGGAGAATCGGAAGAAGAGATAGTAAGAAGCTATAGAAATGTTGGAAAGGTCAAGTACTCCAGGGAGATAGAGATAGAAAATTTGTTAAAGGTTGGAGATGTTTAAGAAGGACAATAAGGATTCTGCTGAGAGAGGCTTTTTGTGCTGAAGAATTGCAGAATCCAAAGAGAAAGTCCTGTTAAAGGAAAAGTCAATCACTAAAGATTAGAGCTATCATTAAAGAAAAGAATCTTTAATAAAAAAGGTCTGAATCAGGTAACAAATCCATATCTTGAAGAGATTTAGGGACGACAATAGACTCAGGAGATTTTGATCTTAAATCAGTTTAATTAGGCTAAGGACCAAGAAGCAGAAATAAGATTTTTCAAGATTAAGAAAGATTTAGTGGAAGAGAGATGGTGATTTTCATAAGATGGAAGGGGTTTCTAATGCTGCAAACTGCTGAACAATAAGTATTATAATTGGATAGATTTGGTAATGAAATTATGATCCAAATTAAAGATAGCATTACATTTCTTAAGGGTGGACTCTCCTACAGGAAGAAATCTTGTATCTGAAAGAATAACTGATGCATGAATAAGGAGAATTATAGACATGGTGAAGATGTTCCAGATATTGCGAAATCTGTAGTTGGAACTTCTTTCGGTATCATCTGAAAGAAGCACTGCTGCAATAACGATAAAAATCGACATAAGTGAATCCTCAACAACTTAAGGATTTACTATGGATTCCCTTAGATGTCTCCACGAGGGGATTTGAACGCCTTCGGAGAAGCCTTCTCTAATCGTTTTCATCAAGAATCAGGAAAACTTAAAAAAGTCAGATTAATCTAGGGATGTGAAACCTAACAGTAACCAGACCTGCTCCTTGTGTTTAAAGAAAAGCCAGGGGTCTGAAAAATTAACAAGGGAAAGCACACCAAGCGTAATGAACAACGGAATTATTAAACTAGTTCAAAGCAATCAAGATCAAGATACCATCCACAATTCCAAAGAACAAACCAAACTGATCAAAATCAGTTATGGTCTCAAAATCTGATACCGATTACGAATAAGCTGATCAAAGTCGAAGGGGTGAAAAGGATTAGAATCCGGGTGATTTTCGTTATAGTAAGTGAGTAGTGAGAACCAAGACCGTGGAATCGTCTTGGTGTCGTTGGGCTTATACTCCGGTCGGTAACCGAACGGGGAAGCCCGTAAGATCCGCGAAGGTTGTGCAACAAGTTAGGAGAGGGTTGCCTCCACCACCGCGATGTGATATGGATATCCTAGCAGTAGCCTGCGCTCTCGTAGCGACGGCCCTGTACTTCAACACACTTTACGCAGGATTCGTCTACGACGATCGGTGAGTGTATCTCATTTATGAACGTGATGATGACTTCTCTTCAAAAAGTCTCAAGTACTGCTCAAGTAGTTTTCTGAAATATGAGCCTCCAGGGACGAGAAAAACTGACTATTTTATTACTGCCAGCATTCCCGGTTCATACATTTTTTAACAGGAGGTGGAGATTCTAGTCGGGGTTAGGTTCTTCTATGGATGAGTTAGTTGGCTCATCTCTTGGCGAATTTACCTAATGGGTAATTAAAGACTTGTGTGCTGTAACAACCTAAGTTAAATGGAATCTGCTAACGGTTAGAGTTGTAGTTACTCCGGGGCCTTCAGTTACCTAGAGTAATTTTCACAAAGGTGTATGATAAAAAATGTTGAACCTTCATTTGATCCAGAGGATGTTTCACATTTTCAATTCTTAGATCTAGGTCGATTTTTGAAAATGAGTGACAGTCATTAGAAGAGTAATCCTCGGACTTTTTGGTTTCTAAAAAATAAATTGAAATCAGTTGGATGCTTCACCCCTTTTGAGATGAAATGAAAAATCCGATTAAAATTGTAGGAAATGGTACTATCTATATGATAACAGCTTCGGATATTGAGAGAACTTGCAGCAATTTTGATGATGCTGAGTCCCTGAATCGAATTTAATTAGCCTCGAGGATGGTGGTCTGAAGCACCTTGAGCCTTGAGGGATGCTTCATTACTACTCCGTAACTTAATCCGGCATCAATTACTAACTGTAAGCATGCTAAATACATGCTTGAATAGATCATAATTCCAATTGTGATTATATTATTGATCAAAGAACGGAAATAGTTGAACTTGATGAATTCATACAAAAAGTATTTTATTCTTGCTCTATTTTTGTCCTAAAAGTTTAATTGTAATTTTCATTTGAATGTTTTATTGGATTTACAGGCAATTCGTACTTTCATTTTCGATTTGTGGAATTTTGATAGATGATCACTATGTATTTGTAACGATATACAATGATGTGTAAAACGGTAACTGAGATTCAGATTAAAAAGAAAAAAACTCCATCGGATTACAAATATTTCTCGATGAATTTATTTTGGATTGTTGGGAAAATTGGTTCAGCCAGTGAACAAAATCCTTTTTGATTTATCTGCAAAATTGTTTTTTTTTTAATTCAGGAAAATCCAAAGAAATTATTATTTTTGCATTTAAGATTTCTGCATGTAAATTTGGTGTGTATGAAAACTTTAAATAGAACTATGTGAGTGTTCTTTTCTGCTAAGACTTAATCCGCACACACAGCCTTAGTCAGCTGCCGGGCAAATAGGAAATTAACTATGCTCGGTTATTCCCCTGTTGGATCAATTACGTTCCACAGGCAGTGAAAAATAGAAAACTTTAGCTGGTTGGAATTTGCAGAAGCCTTTAGAATATTGATCACGAATTTTTAAGGGGTTCTATTTTTACTGCGAATGAGATTATCTGCTTTACCTGAGAGCATTCTTATTATGATAAATAGGTCGCCAATTTTAATTCTACTTAGGATATTCAAAATTACACCAGTATTAAATTATCTTCAGAATTAACGTACTGAATGATTTGATTTTGAAATTTTTTTCTTTTGAATGTGAAGTTGATAAATTTTAAAAGATTTACATGTGAATCATAATTTTCCATCCGGGATAGAATATTGTTCCTGAACGCATCTCATTGTGATTTAATTTTGACAAGCTCTAATTTTAGAATGTGAAATTTTAATGTCAGAATTGCAATTTTTCCAGTTTATGCGGTTTTAATTAAAATCGTTCAAATTTAAATTCCTATTATTATTTAATCGAAGTTGTTCAGTATAAAACACTAGTTTTTGTAATTTTTCATTTTCAATTGTTTTATATAAAGAATGTTTCAATCGTTTCCAAAGGATAATATTGAGAAGTGCACAATGTTTTAATTCTTATCAAATGAGGGATTCTTGATTTTATCCGATCCAAAAATTAAATTGTTCGCTATGGAAATTCCAGTTTAAGATTATTCACTTTCAGCCTTTATATTTAAACTTCTCTTTATATTTTAATGGTAAAAACTGATAATTTTTTGCTTTACTTCGAACGTTTCATTTAAATGGAAATTTATGTAAATGTAAATTGTCGAAGTGGGAATTCAATCATTTTAAAATTTTCAGTTTTAATTGTGTTCAAGTGCAAATGCAGGGTGTCCAGCGTGTGGGGAGAGCGGGAATTGTAAAGAAATTTTATTGGTGTGGGAAATATACGGAAAGTGTACAGGATTTAATTTTTAAATCGGGAATTTTCATGTTTCATATATGGAGCCGTATGAAAACTTTTTTTTCAGGATGCCGTATTTTACTAAATTTTGTAATAAAAAGTACAAAGTGGCTTGGGAATGTTCAAACGAGTTGGAGACAAGGCAAAGCTTGATAATTAGAATTAGAACAGAAAGTTTTGGCGACGGAAATTAAAACTAAAAATAAAATACGGTATGGAAAAAATATGAAGTTTATTTAGTTCTTTTTTTATGAGAATTAAAGTTCATTACTAGCGATATCAAAATGCGTTCGGAAACACTATTATTTTCCTATTTTTAATAAAAATTCGTCACAAAAAAATGTGATATTCCTAGGTAACAAAATAGGTAAATGCAGCTATTTTCTCAAATACTTTATACATGCGAATATAAAAAAAAAGAATTATATTTAAACAGTTTAGCTTGAAATGATACTTTGAACCTCTAAAAGTTATCTACTTATTAAAATACCTTACGAAAAATGACAAGTTCAAGGAATAAAGAAAATGCGGGAATTTTTAAAAAGAATGTAAGAGTTTTAGGAGAATTGTAACATAGGTTCACACTGGAAATCCTAGAATGGTTCAATTTTTAAGGATTCCAGCTTGCAATTTTCAGTAAACGAAAAAACTAGAATTTTTACTTTTTGAATGGTACAAATTTTCTTTTCCATGCCATGAAAAAGTGATTTTCATTTTTTATTACCGATACTGAAGAAAAGTATTTCCTGATTCCCGAAAACGATCAATTTCATTCTACTTACAATATTCAGTATTTCTCAAGCATTTTTTATGTCTATCTAATTTTTGCATAACTAGTTCAACGAGTAAACAAACACAGTCTCTGACACAACTTTGAATTTTTATGAAAGTTTTCCAAAACCTTCTTCCAATTTTGCATCTAATTTATAATTATTCATCAGAATTTTCATGAGGACTTTGCAGACCTTCCTCTTATATAATCTATTATCGAATTACTGGCATATGTGTAAAATAAAATTCTACTCTGAGATCTTTCCTTGCTATATAAATTGATAATAAGTGCTCTTGATCCAGATCTTGAATTCTATTATCCTGAATCTCAAGATTCAGAATTCCACAATCTCTCGTGCCTATGTCGTTCAGGGAATTTTGTTGGTCAGAGACATTCAGGGGAAAAACAGGGATTTTGACATAAAAAAAATTCCAAAAGTAAGGGAATTTCTCTAGGAAGCACTTTAAGTAGCTGTCAAGAATAAGCATGGTTGCTTAAAAGTCACTTTAAGTGACTTTTTTTCTTAAATCACTTTTCATTCACTTTTTCAAGATGAAGTTATGTAAGTAATTTTTTAAAATTAAAAGATTACTTTATTCACTTTTCTTTAAATAAATTATTCCATGGGTTATTTACTAACGAATTCAGGTCTATACCTGTTTCTGAATTTTCATTTGAAATATTTCTGCGAATTTTAAAAGATGACAAGATATTTTTCTAATAGATTTCAAGAATTTAAAGGAATTCAAAAGAATTAAAGTTTTTTTTTAACTCCAAGGAATTTAAAAGAACTTTACGAAAAATTAAGAGATCTCACAAGATTTCAAACGATTTGAAATATGTTAGTATATTTTGAAGTATGAAAATTAATTTGAAATTAATTTCAGTAATTTGATGGGATTTCAAGAGATTTCACATTTCTAGGGTACTTTAAAAGATTATTAAGTCATTTTCAAGGGTTTGAAGGCAATCTCAGAAGATTCTAAAACATTTTCTAGTAGATTCCAATAATTTCAAGAAGTTTCAATGCCTGTTACGTTTTTCAAAAAAATTCCAGGGACAAATTCCAAGGAATTTTCAATTAATTTCAGTAACTTAATGTGATTTGAAAGGATTTTGACTATTTTAGGGCGTTTCATAAAGTTCCAAAGTATTTTCAAGATCTTTAAAAAGCTTTAAGGGATTTCAAAAGATTCCAAAGGATTGGAAATACTTCTAACAGTCTTAACAGTTTTTCCATTTAATATATTTTCCAACGATTTTATTCATTTTCAGGGATCTGACAAATTTTGCATGTGGTTGTAAAGAATTTCATAGAATTTCAAAAGATATAGAAAAATTTTACAGAACCTAACGATATTTTAAAAATTCCAAGAAATATTTCATTTAGATTTAAAAGCATTTGAAATGTTTTAGAGAATTCGATTTTAATAATTTTAAAGGATTTCAAACGATTTCATATATTTCAGGGTATTTTGAAAAAATTAAATTTTAATGCATATCAAAAAAAATTTAATGGATATCCAAGGATTTTGATTATTTTTAGGGATCTGACAAAATTTTCATGCAGTTCTTGTTTTAGGATATTTGAAGCATTCTTAGGAATTTTCAATTGATTTTAGTAATTTAATGGGATTTTGAATTATTCGAAATATTTTAAGTATAGTTTTCAATAATTTTTTTTAAGATTTCATAGAATTTTATAGGATTTTATAATTTTTCACTGGATTAAAAACAATTCATTTAAAAAAATTGTAGGATTCCGTAGAATTGCGAAGACTTTAAGAGGTTTTCAAATATTTTGTTTGCAATTTATTTGAATTTTTTCTGAATGCAAGCTTAGTTCTGTTGAATTCTCTTGATTTTTTTCTGGGATTCTCTCGCATTTTTTTAATTCACTTAAATTCTTCTCAATTCTACTCAATTTGAATGAATTTTTTTCCATTTTTATTCACCATTGTTTATTTTTTTCTGAAGTTATTTAAAATCACCTTGATATCTTAGAAAGTTAATCAGGTTCTTTTGAATTCCCTGGAACTTTTCTAGACTCATATTAAACTTACTGATATCAATAGATTTCTTCATATTTTTGAATTGTTTTCAGTTCACTTAAATTTTTGTTTGATCTACAACGAATTTCTATAAATTTCATCCAATTCTTCTTATTTTTCTCAAATTTCTTTCAGTTTACTCAAATGTTACAAAATTTAATGCATTTTTTGAATTAATTCGAATTGTTTTGAAATCTTAGGAATTTATCTTAAATTCGTTGAAATTCACCTGAAATTCTGATGAATTTTTAGAAATTATTTTAAATTCAAAAGAAAATTACTTCACATTTTTTTCGGGAAGACTAGACACAGCCAAATCATATATAAATTAGTTATACGTTTAGTCCTTTTTGGGGTTCGAAATTAGTAATTTTATTGTCACTTTTTCCAAGTAAACTAGGCTGTGGCAGCCCTGAGAATAATAAATAAAACATTTATGAATTTTTATTTAAAATTCTTTATTCAATTTATAAAACATTCTATAATAAAAATGTTCCAAGATTACACTCAGAAAAATGTTTGTTTGAATCAAACAAATATTTTTTTGTTCAAAAAAAAATTCATTTGACTTAAACACGCCATTGTGTAGGTCAAACCAATTTTGTTCAAATCAAAGAAATTCTATCTTTGATACAGGGTCAAACAAATGTTTGTTTGATTCAAATAAACTTTTTTTTAGCGTAGAATTTTGGTCTTTAAATGTTAATAGTCATGGAAAATGAAAAATTAGTGAGGTAAAAATAAGGGAAAAGTCAGGGAATTTGTAAAATGAAATACAGAAAATAATGTTTGTTCCATTGAAACAAACTTTATTTTAATCAAACGTATTTCTTTTTTGATACTGGGTTAAACTAATGTTAAGTTTATCCAATAAAATCCTCTACTCGACCTTATTTATTTGATTTTAATAAGTTTTTATTTAGATCAAATAAATTCCTTGCTCGAATTTAATAAAAATCTTCTTCACTTTACACATTTATTGTTTCGAATAAAGATTTTGTTCTTTAAAATGCATTCAATGTTATGAATAATTTTCTCAAATGTTCAATTTGATGGTTAAGAAGCCTGCTCTGCTCTCCCAAGGGGTTTTCTAAGGAACTATCGCATCTTCGATTTGTGGATAATATTTTTTGTTAATCAAAAAAATATTGCATCAAACTCAAATCTATTTGTTTGAAGCAAATCCTTTATTCAAATCAAATAAATCGTATTAAAGAAATGATATACGTGAATCAATAAAGCAGATATTTTTAATCTATTAAAATTGAATGAATGTTTTTTTTCAATTAAAACAAAACACTTGTTTCTTGCAATCATATGCTATCGAACCAATTTTTTTGTCCAATTCTGTTAAACAAACATTTGTCTCAGTCTCGTTTGAATTTTATTCCCGCCCAGCAATACGTACTTGAACGTGAACAAAGTGACTAAAGTATAAAGTCGATTCAACGCGTACTCGATATTATTAAACCTAGTATAAAAGCTTCTTAAATACCGCTCCTAACTACCTTTAGGAAGTTACTTGTGAAACAGGAAATTGAAGTGCAATATCAGGAAGTAGGCGACAAAAGTTAAGTAGTTCACCAATGACGTTACAGCTCATGTTGTTAATTAAAATTGCTTCAAAATGTCAACGTGAATTTTCAGAAATAGTTTGCTGCTAAATAAAATATAGAATGAACGCTAATTAACATAAGGCTAATAACGAGTAAACGTGAAATTCAGACCTGAAAGTTTTAACTGAGCTTTTTAATAATCTAGGTGAAATATAGGGGATAGAAAGTATGCAAACAATTCCTGCTGAGTTCGAAGGAGAACTTTATTTAAGGCCGAAACTGTATTGATTGATAATATAACGAGAGTTTTTATCTGCCTCTATTTGTTGAAATAAAATTTGCAAACTCGTTTGCATTTTTCTGAATGAGAGACATTCTTCACCCGGAAAACTGTTTTTTATTTTTATCATTGTAGAATATTGCATGGAAGGTACATTCAACAGTGACAGTATGTCACGTGACCAAAGTCATGTTATTACATTCCGCAAGGCCCCATGAATTATTTCTGTTGGTTTTTCACGTATGACGCAACCTGATGCAACTAATTCGCTAAGTGTGCGGCCCTAGAGCTGTTTGTCACGCTTGAGTAAGCACATCCTTTCTTTCAGCCCCGCAGTTCTTCTCATAATGAAATTGTGGAGGCCATCAGTTCTACGAAGGGCGTAAACCGGGAGTTCTTATACTGGGAGTTGAGTTAAGATAAGGGTACGCCTGTTTGGTCTACTTGAGTTTATATTTTGTTTAGATAATATAATAAATAATTATTAAAATCGCGTTATTTGAACGAAATGAATACTGAAGTGGGACAGACAGACGTGTTCTTATATATTTTAAACCATTTCCCAAAGTTTAAGCACAATATGTTTATTTCTCTATTCGTGAGGCAGCCGAATACTTTAAAATTCGTAGTTTTGATTATTCCGTTTTGAATGAATTTGCAGAAATATGGAATATTGAAAGCTTCCAGTATGAAATTACTGAATATCGACTGATTTAGCTTTGAACATTTCAGTTTGTTTAATTCAAAGCGGTTAACATTAAAAATTTACCATTTTGCCCTCTACAATTTTAATTCTGTTTTAAAGCTTTCAATTTTAGTTTAAGTGACTTACTATTTGAATTTACTCTGAGTTCAAATTTAAAATGACTATATAACCCTTCTTGCACCAAATTCTTTACTTCTAAAATTGCTAATGGTTAAATACTGAAAACTTCAAAGAACAATCCTAAAAGATTTTTTTAAAGGCCTTGTATTCAAAAGTGTTATACTTTTTAATTGTTAAATTAATAACCTGTCTATCATTTTAGGAAACTTAATTTTTGAAGTAAAGAGTGAGTTCCTTGGTCTTTGAACCATATTTACGATAAAATATTCCTCCTCACAAGAAACAAGAACAAGAGGAATGCATTTCTTTCGCTCAAATAATCTTTTTTTCTCGTGACCTATATTTCTCGTCAAGGAAGTCGTAGTCTCGCAAAACTTTGTTTTTCAAAGCAAAAGTAAAACTTTTTTAGGTATGAAGTTTTGCAGCTTTTCGTTCTTTGTACTTATCTTCATTTATTTATTTATGCACTAGCAGTAAAAGCACGCGCGCTTTCGCGTCCCTGCATTTTTCTTTCCTGATATTAAAAAAATACATTTTTCTCAATTAACAATTTTTCAAAAAGTTCGCGTTCCTAGATTTTTATTTTCTAACATTAAAAATATGAAAAATTCACAAACACATTATTAAATAACAGCAAAAACAAATCAATCAGCTGTAGTTCGAGTGAAATGTTGAAAAAAGGCACTATTTGGAATTCATTGAAAAGGAATTAGATTTTTATCACTTATAAATGAATATTTTGGAAATTGAATAATTGGAAAAAGCAAAAGTATTTTAAGTTTAAAAATTCAGATAATTAAAAAATACATAATTTCATTAAAAACGAGTTACAATCTTATTATTTCTCCGTTGAAGTATTCAAAATTAAACAGTTTCATTTTTAATTGAAGAATCTGGAAATTGAATGATTTCAGATTGAAATTTTCAAAATGGGACAATTGTAAAACGGTCGAAATTGAAATTTTTCAAATTGAAATTTCAAAATTGGATGATTTAAAATTCAATGGAGTTTGGACTGTATTATTTCTGATTATAATGAATAAAAATTTATTAATTTTAAACCTAAGTCTCCGAATTGATATAATTTTGTATTCAAAACGATTAACGTGCCATGGTTTTGAATTTAAAATTAAATTAAATCTTTTGAAATGAAAGCATCTGAAATTCTGATATTTTAAATTGTTATTACCTAAGAATAATAATAATATAAAATTGACATCGATTATACAGATTTATCTATGATCCAAAAATAAATTTACCCTTATTTTCAACATTCAAAATCGAATAAATTTTAATCCTGAAACTTTAAAATTGACGTATTTAAAAAAAATCAAAATGAAATGACTTTCAATGGGAAATATTGAAAATGAAAAAATGTCTACTATGTAACGTTGAAAATTAAACGAATCCGAACTCCTTTGAAACTAAAAAATAACGAGAAATGTGATATTAAAACTTTTTTATATTCAAACTCTTGAAAAAAGTTATTATTTAAAATGAATTCAAATAGCTTAAAAATTAAAAATTTCAATACTGTTGATTATGCTTTCCGAAATTCAATCATTTTAATTGTCATTGCAAAATTAAAATTTATGAAAGGAAAAAATAGAAAATGTTTCGTTTAATATGAAATGTCCGAACTCTTAAATTGTAGCCACAAAAATTAAACAAATTATTTAATGACTAAGGTGTGAACTCCAGGTAGATTCTGATCTACTTTGGTTTTAAACAACATAATTTTGAATTTTTCTGTTCCAAGACGTTTAAGTTTTAACACTTCATTCAGAATTATTATTCATTCTTGAAATCTCGTAGTTAATTATTCTTGAATTTTAAATGATTCATTTTTTAAAGCTTCAGGTAAATATCGGACAATTTAAAAATGTAAGATAAACGTCCCAGTAATCGCGATGCCAATTTTCTTGATTTTTATTTGATTTGAATGAGTTTAAATTCGATTTGATACTATAAAATACGATAAAAGAATGAGTTTGATTATTAAATGTTATTTGCTGAAAACTCATCTTTAGGATAGGAAATTAATTTAATTGGTTGATAATTCAACAATTTGGTTACAAAATATGTTCTGCTCAAATTTCATCGTTTTGGTAGAAAATTAATCTTCTTAGGTAAAAATTTAACTATTTGGTGAAAATGTATGTAGGCTGTTGAAAGTTCACCTTTTTTGGTAGAAAATTAATCTTGGTTAAAAATTTATCTTTTTAGTTGGAAATTGAATTATTTAATTAAAAATTCAACTGGTGTGTAGAAAGCTTGTCTTTTTTGGCTTACACATTCAATATTTTGGATGACATTTTTTTTTTATTAAAAAATCTTTCCTTGGTAACAATTCCACTCTTGTTGCAGATTCGTCGTTTTGATTTGGAAATTCATCTCTTTTGGTAGAAATAAATATTTTTTGGGTAAAAAAGCAACTATTTATTTGGAAATGATTCTGGTTTGTTTAAAAATTCAACTCATTCGTTGACAATTCAACTACTTTGTTAATGAATAAAAAATAGGTATATTGTAAAAAACTGCCCACCCCCAAATCTTCTTACGTTATCTTTGAATGACACGTAAATAAATTCACTGATAAGATTTATTCTGAATAAATGACGTAAGATAGTGGGCGGGGGTGCAAAACTTATACGGAGGATAAAAAGGGATGAAAAATTAAAAAATAATTAAATTGATTTAAAATTTCAGAAAAAAACTTTCCGTAATTTATGCACCGCCCCTTATCATGGAGGTGTGATAAAAAAAATCTATTTCGAACAATCCACTTTTTCTTATGGGGATTCCCCTAAAAGGGAAAAGGCTAAGTTTGTAAGTTAGGGTTAAGAGATTGCAATTCCTTTCCAACTGTTGGTGGTCTTCATCATTAGTACCCCTTTTGGCTTCACGTGATTCCGAAGCAATGAAGCATTGGGCCGGTATTTGACACGCGTTCCTGGCGCGGTGGACATACGTAAGTGGAGGGTGGGAATTGGGGTGAGAAACGAGAGTGAAAGCGAGAGTGATTCGGTAAAGGAAGCGAACGGATAGGGATAGGGATAGGGGAAGTCTGCTGGATGACGCCGACCGGGAATCGTTAATAACGACCGGAACCAATTAAGGCCGGCACGGCAGGCTTGTATAGCCTTACATTATCAGCCACAGTTGTGTATGGGTACTAACCGTATTACAACCATAAATGCCCACGAACATACTCGACGAAACACTCCAATGAAATCATTCTCGCATTTCCAGTTGACAAGTGCCTCTCAACATCAATTGGGTTCAATTCTAGATGATAGAGCGAGAAAAAATAAAGAGGCCGAGTATTGAACTCCGGCAAATTGTGCCCGACTTAAATTTTCTAGTCCGGAAAATCTTTTCGGATTGAAATTTTTTGTTAGAGAAAAAATGAGCGTATGATTTCTGTGACGTCAATGTTTCAAGATGGTTTTCGATGAAACTGTTTATGAGGAAAACCATTCCTTAATTTAAACATCAAATTTTCAAGGGGCGATCCACGACTCGTCCTCACACCTGTTTGAAGCTATATCCATGAAGTAATATCATGCTATGAATTAATAATGATCTTGTTTTGAAGAGACCATCGTATTTATCAAAAATTAATCCTATCTTTGAAATTCTTAATCCGAAATATCCACAAAGTCACAGACTTTTAAAGCACTTGTGGCAGACAGGCAAGTACATTTGATAGTGTGATTTTTAACATTTTAGGTCAAGTAAGTTAGAAAAAATCTGCTGTTAGAAAAATCTTCCCTCATATTCGCGCGCAGACCTTTTAAAATTAAAGGTGAAATGATCGACGACTGTAATTTGGTGATTGTGAATTCTCTTTTGTTAATGCTTCTTAGGCTTTAACGGAAACATTCTCATCACGTATCTCGTGCTTTGCACTCGATTTTGTCAGAAATGCGAACTTTTCTACATTATGTTTAACACTATTATATCAAATGTATATTATATTTATTTCTGCACTCAAGCTGGTACTGCTTATTCAGATATTCCAAAATATTGAATCAATTTTATTTTTCATGATAACTTCAATATTTCCTCCTTATTTTGCACTGATTTTCTCTGTTGGCTACCCTGAAATATCTATAATTTCAAAACATTTATATTATCACAATTCATAATATGTATATTGGTATTCAAACATACGTATTTTAATAGTCTTGTTCTTATAATTTAGAAAAAAAGCACATCGTCTACCAAAAAGGTTGTTACTATACATTTTATTGCAACTTGTGTCGTTTTTCCAAAACTTTAATTTTGGTTATTTTCATTCTTATATATTACTATTAAAAAAATCTACTCGCCCTTTCTAAAAATTATAAATAACGAAATCGTAAATCGCCTCTAAGTGAACAAAATTCGTCAATTAATTTTTTTTTCATAGCTTATGTCGTTCGTTCAAAAATTGAAGTTATTAATTTTTAATGTTATTTTTTACGAATAAAAGAAAAACTAGGCGTCCTATCAAGAAGTGATTAGTCAAATCTTGTAGATCTTTTTTGGGTGCAAAATTTTCGTCTCTTCATTTCCTTTTGTATCTTGCATAGTTTGATTGCAAAATGGAATTTTTAATTTTTCATTATTTTTTGTGCGATCATATTTTGAAATTTTTGTTTTTCCGAAAAAATTCACAAAGTTGTTATGATGATCTCTCAGGACGTTCGAATAGCAACGTTTTTCTTCTCTTGACTTTTTTTCATATTGTGCGCTATTCCGCTTAAATTGTTCATTTTCGTTTGTTGTTTTTGGATTTTCAAAATGCGATAACTCTGATAATTAAATTTTTTGTTTGAAAATTTCATGCGGATGAGTTCAGGTTTTCAAGTACTATGAATAGCCGTACATAGAATTCTTGAATCTTCAAAAATAATGGTCTCAAAACTTTTCAAAATGCTATTACTTTTCGAATTTTTATCCAAAATTGCTGGTTAACAAACTTGTCCTTTCTTTCCAGGCCTCAAAGAAGTGTGCCAAAGCAAAATCCAATCTGATTATTTTTTCAAAAGTTATCGTGCCTACAGACGGAAAACAGACACTTTTGTAAAAATCGTTTTTTCTGACTCAGGGGGTCTCAAAACGTATAGATTTGACGAAAACGGACTGAGTCAAATTTTATATAAAACCAATACCTTCTCATTATGATGAGAATGTATATGTGTAAATTGTGTGCGGACGAGTCGTGGACTGCCCATTTCAAGGACGACTACACGAATGCGTTTTTTAAAGGGGAACCTGGAAAAGGGGGTTTAAGGTGTGAACAATGAATCTCTTGTGATCAATCACTATCCTGTGACCGAAAACTATTAGCGACCCCCCCCCCCCCTCCACCTGAAGAGTGTGACCACTAAAGGAACGCATTTTTTAAAAGTGACATGGAAAAGAGGATTTCAGATGTGACCAATCACTTTTCTGTGACCAGTAACTGATACATTTTTCAAGGATCATCTGAAAAAGGGGATTTGAGATGTGATCACCAAAGAAACAAATTTTTTCGATGGTGACCTAGATAACAAAATTAGAGATGTGGTCCATCACTCATCACGATATCCCAAAAATTATTCGAAATGTCGATTTTTAAGTTTCTGAACCGTTTTCCTGATCAAAAATCCGTTTGGTAACCGTCTAGGAACTTTTTCGCAATCGATATCATACATTCCCGTTTGCCAGTGTAGAAAATCACAATTTGACCAAATTTTCAAAATAGCAAGGTTTTATTTTGAAGTGTGCAAATTGAACGGTTTTATTTGGGAGAAGGTGCTGTTGCGCCCTACAACTTATGCGGCTATTTGCAAGGTTTCGCCCCCCCCCCCTTGGATAGAGCCATGTAATTTTAAGACGTTGATTCATATATTTGTTTATAAAATCGAAGAAAATAAAACAATTATTAATTTTAAATTATTGCGAGAAATCAAATCTGAGCGTACTTTCAACAACAAAAAAATAGTACGCGTAAAATTTTTGATCTAAGAATAATTGAATACTGATTATAATAGTTGAATAATAGTGATCAGTGGGAGCTGATTAGATGTCATAGTAATTATTTTGAAATTCTTAAATTGATAATGAATGAATTGTGTAATGAATTATTAAAAATAATTCTAACTAAACCTTTTTTCAAAGAAAAGAATAATTTTTTTGTTAAATCTTACTCAAATTAGATAAAGCGTGAGATTTACTCTACGAAATTGTTCACAAAGATTTATTATTGTTATAGACATTTTCTGCCAAGATTACGATATCCAATGCGACAAAGTTTGAATAAGGATTCGTATAGAATTTTTTGCGAGAAGCACAAATCTAAAACTTTTAAATCGACATCTCAAATATTTTTTGAGATTGGATTAATTTTTTTTTCAATTTACATAATTTCTTAATGTTGACTTCGATGGGGGATTTTAACGAAAAAAACGCGCCACACAATCTAAAATCTATATCACAATTAGATTTCAAGATTTACTGCCTACTACGTAAAGAGATTTAAAAGGGGTACCCCTGGAAAGGGGTTGGCGGGGGGGGGATGGTCAAAGTTCATCTCGCCCAGAGACGGGATATGAAAACAGGACAACCCCTAGAAAGCTGAAAGGGTGTGGCTGAGGGGTGGGTGTCGCCCAATTCATTCTCCTCCAGAGAAAAGGTGTGAGAAACAAGGGAGGACCCCTGGAAAGTTGTGAGGGTATAGCTGGGAGGGGGGTATTTCCGAATTCACTTTACCCCCCAAAAAGGGATGTAAAACGGGGTGCTGGAGAGGTGAAAGGATGTAGCTGGGGTGGTTTTGGTATAAAAATAATTATATCTCGCAACTATTTGTTTATTTAAAATTTGCAGATTCGTGTTTCTCATAAAAAATCCTGTAGAAATACACATCAAGAAATTTTTTTAATTGAAGGAAAAAAGTCAGTAATTTTCAAGTAAGAAATTAATATTTTGAAAAACATTCGAAATATCGATTTAAAAGTTTCAGATTCCTATTTTTCATGAAAAATTATATAGAAATCCATATTAAAACTTCGTCGCGATTATTAGCAACTCGTCTGAATAATAAATAGAAAAAAATAATTTTAGCTAAACATGATTGAAATCAGCTTGATCCTGAACGTAAATAATGATATTATATTAAGAAAATAACGATTCTTAAAAAACAATACATCATTCTGAAACTTAAGACTAAACTGAATCCGATTTTTTTTTGCCTAAGATGTTCCAGCAGTTCAGTAGTTTTAGATATCTAGACGCAAAAGCGTCAAAATGGCCATTTTTTACACTAAAAAATCGAAAATAAAGGATCCTGGCTGATCCAGTCACCGTATAGGGTCTACGGCCCGAAGGAAAAGTTATTTTCAGGCATTTGTTATAATTAATAAAAGATGTATGATAAAATGCACCAATTTAGAAGTTCTTACATTATCTTATGACGATTTAGTTCAAATATTATTTAAATTAGAACTTCTTTTCAGGTTTCACTTCAATTTCAATAATTTAAAATAAACTATTATCAAATTTGAAAGTTCATTTTTCATTTAAGATTTGGTTATGAATATAAAAAGTATTTTACTTTGCAGTATGTATAAAGAGTAGATGATATTTCATAATAATACATATATATGCCATTTCGATAAAATGTGTAGTCTTCCAATTTAATGATAAAATAAACTATTATTCGAAATTCTGTTTATCTCCCTTGAAAAATGTTCATTTTGTAAGCCATTAACTTAAAAGCCTCTAGTCAACGATCCTTTGGAAATTGTAACATAAAACCCGTATGTGCAGGTTCCTTTTGAAGAAAAAATTGAAACTCAAACTAAAAACTTTTCGGCCCATCCAGATTTTCTGTCTGACAAAAAAACATGTTAAATTTAAAAAATAACATAGTCCACCTTTGTAAAATCATTCTTTAGTAGTGATTCGCGGTTCCTGGTCCTTTGTTGTTTTCTATTTTTATTTACGAGACTCGATTTTAGTTTTCTCTGAATATCCTTGGTTTTGTAAAACATTGATGGAAGGATACAATGGGAAACAAAATCAAAGCTTTCCCAGAGAAATCCTGCATCAAGGGTAGCACGAGCTCTATTGTTTCAGTTGAAACAAGGCTGAATGATGTTTTTGAAATCTGCAACTGAATGTAAGAATTAGCTCTATTCTTTCCAATCATTGTTGGGGATTTAAAAAAATATTTACCAGCACTGTGAACCAGGGCGCTCACAACCAGCACAACTGAACACAGGGCGCGTGACTATTGGTTCTCGCGCTTTGCGCTCGATAATGTATTTACATCGACGACTGTAATTCGGTGATTGTGAATTCTCTTTTGTTAAAGCTCCTTCGGCTTTACGAATACATTCTCGTCTCGTGCTTCGCATTCGATTTCGTCCAAAAGAAAACGATTTGATTGAATCAACAACATTTTTGTTGGTTCAACCATAGAATTTGGTTATTATATGGACAACAAAATATTTGGTTGACCCAACTCAATTTTTTGGTGGTTTTAACAAAATCTTTTGGTAAATGGAGTATTTGGCTGATTCAACCGCAAAAGTTGGTTAGATCAATCAAATATCTTGTTGCATCAACAAAAATTTGTTTCATTCAACCAAATTTTCATGTATATCCAACAAAACAGTTTGTTTGGTTCAAGAAAATTTTTTTTCGTCAGTGTATATTACATTTATTTCTGTATCTCGGCCTGAGATTGCTTATGCAGATAATGCAAAATGAAGCACAAATTTTGTTTTTCATGATTACTTTAATATTTATTCCTTACTTTGCACCAATTGTAATTCTCAGCTGCCCTGAAAAATATATCATTTCATTAAATTTATATTATCACAATTCATAATATGCATTAATAAACATTTTATTGCTAATTGTAACGTTTTTTCATAAATTTGATTTGTTTATTTTCAATGTTATTTTTTACGATTCAAATTTTTAAATTTGTAGATATAATTTGGGCGAAAAATTTTGTTAAATAAAATGGTATGGTAGCTTGTGTCTTTTTTCCAGAAAGTTAATTTTTTTTATTCTCAGTATATTTTTATAACAAGAGTTTATAACAAATTTGTAGATATTTTTTGGTTGAACAGCTTTTGCCTTTTCATTCTTTCGTCTCTTGTCTCGTTTTTTCAAAAATTTCATTTTTTTATTTTCAATCTTATTTTTTACGATTAAGAGAAAATCCACTCGTCCTATCTGAAAATTTTCAATAACAAATTTGTAGATCCTTTTTGGGTGAACAACTTTTGTGTTATGATTTTTATTCGCACATTGTGTCGTTCTGCCAAAAATTCAATTTTGAAAGCCTGATTTTCGAAATTCCATCATATATTCAATCATTTTGACATAAAACTCACAAGCATGTAAATTTCACGCAATTAGATTTTCAATTCACTGCTCTTCTCTCTGACTGCAAGCATTTCGGCCCTTTGATTTAGCAACATTCAATTTTCAGATGTAGATTTCGGGTAGAAAAGAATTAAAATATTTTGCTAAACCTAGAATTCCGCCTTTCAATTTTTCAAGCAAAAAGACCTTATTTATATGTTATCAGTCAAAGAGGCTTGCAAATAATGGGACGTTTTTTTTACATCCCCAACACGGGAGAATGTCATCTCCATATTCCCTCCTTGCATAACTATAATTCAGCGAGACGAAAGGAGAGAGGAGATAAAGAGAGGCAGGAAATAAAAAAAATGAAGGGAAAGGAGGGTAGAAACCTTATTATTTTTATCCTCTAACGCTGGCCAAACATTTGCATAGTGGCAGGGACTAAGGGAGGGTTTAAAGAGGAAGGACATTTTCAGGAAAAGCGAGGACAGGTTTCGGAAGATAAATAATAGCAATAGAGAGAAGGACAGGAAGAATGAAAATTCAGAATGAGGGAAAGCAAACGAAATAGGAAGACGTCTTCATTAAGATGAGTCGTGATGAAACATTTAGCTTGTTGGTGAGTCTGTCAGAAAATAAATGGATTATAAACACCATGATATAGCGAAAATGCTGCAAAATGTAGACACGTACTTTCACCCAAGTCAAGATTATCTTCAGCGAGAGACTGTAACTTTATGATATAACTCGCAGATGCAAAATTATCTCTATGACTACTGATTTTCTGTGCGGAATAGTTGAAAAAATGTATAGTGAAGGGAAATTCGCTCTCTTAAAATAAACCAGTGATATCTCACTAATTTCCAGTAATATCTGACTGGTTGAAACAGTCAGAAGTCTCTCACTGACAATCAGTGAGAATTTATTGCTTCATTCAGTAAAATTGTGACACTGATTTAATCAGTGAGGTTCACTGGTTTCTCAGTACCAGTAGTCATTTGGTCATACGCCTTGTCGTCTGTCAGCTGTTTACGTATGACACTCATCATTCATCACTATTGTCATAACAGTTGTTATGTTATGTCAACGTGTCGCGTCGCTCAAAGTCAAACCCAAGTGGCCAGGGGCCTTCCCACTTTCAAGCGAAAGATATTTCATCCCCTACTCATTGCATCCAGGCACCAAATATTTATAAACAAACACTAGTACAAAATAAGGTTCGTTTTCACTCGAGGAATACCTAACCGGTGACGCGCGCTTACCAAACGACTGGAAGTTCATGTCTTGGCCGCATGGAGCGCCATATCACTGGTTCAATCTATCATTTGGCGTCACTGGTACATTCAGTAAAGCTGCCTTAGTTGAGTCCCTCACTGGTTCAACCAGTCAAAGTGGAAAAATCAGTGGTTCACCAGTGGTAATTCAAACTACTGATTCGACCAGTGACAATTTTACAGGTTAAGTTATTTCAGTATTTTTTTAAAAAGTCATACTACATTTTCATTAGAGAAGTTATTAGATTTCTGTAAAATTTGACCCCCCCCCATGTTTTTGTCAAATGTCCATGTTTTGAGACTCTCTCAACCCAAAAAACGTTTTTTTGGTTCAACATTCATCTCTTTTGTTGAAAATTTAACTTCCATTTTTAGAAAAATGACCTTCTTGGTTAAAAACTCGTTTCTTAGGTGGAACTCTTTTTTTGAATTGGAAAGTCATCTCTTCGGTTGAGAAAGTGTTTTGTTGAAAATTCGTTTTTATTTTCTTTGTTATTAAGAATTAATGTTTTAGACAGATCACGTAGCTATTCCATTTTTGTTTAATCCTGATATTTTAAATTGAAAATTGATCTTTTCTAGTTAAAAATTCAACAATTTTACTTGAAATTAATAAAAATTCTTCTTTTTTCGTAGAAATTGATTTTTTTATCGTTTTTGGTTGCAAAGTAATCTGTGTTGGTTGAAGATTCAACTATTCTGTTGAAAATTTGTATTTTTTGGTTGAAAAATCAACTACTTGGTTTGAAGATTAACTATTTTAAAAAAATGCTACAATACTGATCTGTTCGGTAGAAAATTCATATGTTTGGCTTGATAATTTAACAATTTGGTAGAAAATTGAACTATTTGCTTACAAATTAACTTTTCTGCTGAAAATTCATATTTTTGGTCGTAAATTAAATTTCTTACAAATAAAACTTTGTATTTTCATAAAATCTTGAGTCAAAAAATTGATTGTTGATAAATATTAATTATGTCAATGAACATTATCTATGAATAAAATACATAAATAATATGATATGAATACAATATTTAAACTATGAAACTATTCGGCTAAAAATTCGTGAATTTTGGTTTAATTCAACAGGTTGAAATTTTTTTTTTTTTAATCAATTTTTTAAACTGAAAGTTTTGACTTTTTCATTTTTTATTCAAAAAAATCTTTTCAGTTGAAAATTCAACTCTTCGGTTTGAAATTTATATTTTTTGCTTGAAAATGTATCTTTTGGTAGGAAATTCATCATTTATGGTAGAAAAGTCATCATTCTGGGTTGGAAGTGAACTTTTTTGTTGACTATTTAACTTTCGGGTTGAAAATTCAACTGTCTTCGAAAAAAAACGTCTTCTTGGCCTGGAAATGTAACTGTTTCAGGTTGAATTTGAAATGTGCATTAGTGCACATTTCATTGGCAATATAATTTCGAAAATATCATAAGAAAAATTGATCTTTCCTTCTGAAAACGCCTAAAATGTGAATTTGTTTAAATAAATTGTCTATGAGATCAACAAATATTGATTATTAGCAAAATTTTCTCAAGAAAAATCATTGTCATTGTAACCACAACAAGACTAGAAGGAAAACCGATTTATGCCTGCCCATAATATATTTGCGATGTACATTTCTTTGTATAACATGTGTATGGAACATCCAATCTTAAATTTGAATGACCAGGTATCATCCTTATGATGAATGCAAGCAATTTTAGGGCAAAATTTTACTCTCAAGGCAAATAATGCATAATTCAAGTATAAAAAACATTTTTTCAAGGAGATAAAAAATGAAGTGTACTGTCGGGTCTTTAATATTTTGATCGAAAAATATAAGTGATGGATAAAAACAGAATTAAATGTTAACAACAAAATATGACAGGGTGAATTCTGGTCAAAAAGCACAAATGCTTCAGTTTTAAATAATTGTTTTAAAATAATTCCGAAAATAATACAAAAGCTGTACTTTGAAAATAATACAGGTAGAGACTAAGAAGTATATATTACCAGAAAAATTTACGATTCGAAAATATGTAGCATGAAATTTCAAAACATGCTTTTTCAGGAATATTAAGTTATGGCTGGCAAATAAAAGTTGGTTTGTATTACATGACGAGTTATTACTGGCGCAGTTAGCTAACACGTAAATATGAAAAGTGGCAACTTTTTTATCTCTGCATTTTCGCTTAAAAGTTTTTTTTTCATTGCGTTTAATCAAGTAGTGCGATTTATGCTTACTAGGTGAAATTTCTGTCGCCTGTTTGTTGCTGTTTCAAGCGGTTTTATAGCTGAAGTTCGCACTGTTTGCTTTCAGGAGCCAGCGGCTATGACTAGAAGTTTACTATAGCGACCTGAGAACAAAGTATCTATGTAATTTGGAATATCTAGTTGCATATTGTCAAAGTTTTCCGCTTTCATGGGAACGAATATAATAATTTATAGTGCAAAGTGTCAAATTTCTTCACCTTAAGTTTCTAATTTCAATTCCGTTAATAATAAACAATTCTTTATTTTACTGTTTTTTGAAAAAAAATAATTTCTAAGCTAATTTGGAAACCAGACATTTCAGGAACAATTATTTTATATTTAATTCAAATTGCAAAAACAATAAGTTTTCTGGTTATTATGGCTGTGGAATCATGATGCAGAAACAAGCTGACTAAATAAAGAAAGAGTTCTATCTAAAAAAGTCGTCCAGCGATATGTCTCGAAAATCTTGCAATCATTGATATTGAAAATCTGATTAGCTTTTCATTGCCTAAATTGATTTTTTCAACAAAGAGAATCCCAAGCGTAAATAATGAAAAATAGTTAAGTCATAATTGCTTATTGAAATTTTTTTATTCAAATATTTGTGTTTTTTCATACGCTTAAGGCAAAAGTCGATATTTTCATTCAATTTTAATTTACAAAAGATGAAATTATTTTATTTCGAAATGCTATGTGCGATTATTTTGAGTTAGTCATTTTTCAAATTGAAACATTTGCTAAATAATACTTAATGAAAACTTGATTAGAGTGATCGCCAATGACCTTCCAAGTATTTATGTTCAATTATTTATGCTTCGATTTCTCTTTTTTAAAGTTGTATTTATCAATGGGCTTTGTTTGGTCAATTTTATAAATCTCGTTAAAGATTAAGTCATTTTGAACTTGACGATCCACCCAGAACATCCCCAATAAAAAAATCATAGAAATCGTTATGCGTATTCAGAAACATTTGTGTTTTTCAAATATTCTTGCGCGGTTGCAAAAAAACCTTCAAATTGTCTTATAAATTATTGAAAATATTAAACATGTTTTATGTTAGGGCTCTTTCCTGAAAATTAGTATTCTTCAAAAGAATTTTAATATAAAATCATGAAGTTTCAAAAAAGAATTAAAGATTTTTAAAAATTGTAGGATGCGTCAGTTTTTTCACTAGTCATTAGCATTTTCCAACAAAAATCGTCATCAAGATTCCCAATTTCAAATATTTTCAGGTTTTGTTAACATTTTACACGCGAAATCGGTATTTAAAAAAATCCAGATTTCAAAGATTGTAACTTTATAAACAATTCAAGTTTTTTCATTTTTCTAGCGTTTTTTATCGGAAATATACGTTTTCAATCATAATAATTAGTCTTCAAAGGTGAATAATTTTTTAATATATTTAGGTTACGTTAGCGTTTCACGCTGAAAACTGATATTTGAAAACAAATATCATTACAGTTCGAACAAAATTGACCAATTTTAAACAGTTTCAGGTTATAATAAAGTTTTTCACATAAAATCGATTGTTTAAAAAAAATCATCAGATTTCGAAAGAAGATTAAGAGTTTTAAACAAATTTCTGTTATATTATGCCAGTCTTTTTCGTCGGGAATTATTCGTATTTTTGATAAAAAATTATTAGAATAAAAAAAATATTCACCATTCTTGCATAACTTCTTTTTTTTTTCTTCGGAAATTAGTATCTTCTATTTGAAAAAATTATTTTAAAAGCTTTTAAAAAAGATTTATAACTTTTAAAAATTTACATTATGTTGGAATTTTACACCGCAAATTAGTATGTTTAGTGAATAATAATTAGATTTCGAAGAAGATTAAACATTTTGCTTCCTCATATAGAGGAAGCTTTGTAATAGTGACATTTTTCAAAATTTTTAAATTCATTTAATTGAACCCTCCCTAATTTAAAAATGTCTAATACAATGTTCTAAGCAATTGTCCGGATGTGTGTGTGTGTGGATGTGTGGATGTATGGATGTGTGGATGTATGGATGTGTGGATGTATGGATGTGTGGATGTGTGGATGTCACGCTTTTTTGTGAACACGATAACTAGAAAACGGTTGCAGATAAATTGATGAAATTTGGAGAGCTTATTTTCCTCACTAATATCTTGAAACTGACCGAAGGATTTCAAAAAATATTAAATGCATTTTTTTCTAGCATCTAATAATATTTTAAAAATCGGTTTTTTATAGAAAAACTTTTTTCATTCGCATAATTCAAAGTTGACGCAAGAATATAAAAGATGCCTTGGTTCGGGACGAATCGATTGACCTATAATATTAATACATTTTATTGAAGAGTAGGGAAGTTATGGTAATTTATATATTTTGAAAATCGGTTTTTTATAGTAAAACTTTTTTCTTTAGCATAATTCAGAGTTGATGCAAGAATATAAAAGATTCCTTGGTTCGAAACGAATCGATTGACCTACAATAATAATGCATTTTATCAAAGAGTAGGGAAGTTATGGTAATTTATATATTTTGAAAATCGGTTTCTTATAGTAAAACTTTTTTCATTAATATAATTTAAAGTTGATGTAAAAACAGAAAAGATGTGTTGATTCGAGTCGAATCGATTGACCTATAATATTAATGAATTTTATTGAACAGTAAGGAAGCTATGATAATGCATAATATTTGAAAATACGGTTTTTTATAGTAAAACTTTTTTCATTAGCATAATTCAAAGTTGATGCAAGAATGTGAAAGATTCATTGGTTCGGGATGAATCTATTGACCTATAATATTAATACATTTTATTGAAGAGTAGGGAAGTTATGGTAATTTATATATTTTGAAAATCGGTTTCTTATAGTAAAACTTTCTTCACTAGCATAATTCACAGTTGATGCAAGGATATAAAAGATTCGTTGGTTCGAAACGAATCCATTGACCTATAATAATAATGCATTTTATCAAAGAGTAGGGAAGCTATGGTAATTTATATATTTTGAAAATCGTTTTTTTATAGTAAAACTGTTTTCATTAACATAATTCAAAGTTGATGCAAGAACAGAAAATATGTGTTGATTCGAGATCAATCGACTGACCTATAATATTAAGACATTTTATTGAAGACTATGGAAATTGTGAAATTGCATAATATTTGAAAACACGGTTTTTCATAGTAAAACTTCTTTTCAGTAACATAATTCAAAATTGATGCAAGAACGGAAAAAATCTCTTGATTCAAGGCAAATTGATTGATATATAATAATAATAATAATACACTTTATGGAAGATTAGGGAATTTCTGCTCATTTATAATATCTGAATCATCAGGTTCAAACAGAAAAACTTTTTTCATCGACATAATTTAAAGTTGATGCATGAATAGAAAAGACTTGTTGATCATAAATTTTCAAATAGAGTAATATTATGACAAGTTTTGTGAAGAAATCGTAAAGCTGGGAAAGGGATAGGCTGCGACAGAACTTTTCCTTTCCCTTTTCCAGCTCAAAAAATTATTATTTCGAACCCAAGATTTGATTTGTCTGATTTGTCTTGTTATTTAAAACATTTTTGTATTATTCTGTAGTTTTTCATTTTTGGTAAATTTCTATTTTTAAATTGAGCAAAATGAAGACTTCGGTTTGCCTATTATTGAAAAAAATAACTAATGCTTCCTCTATGAGGAAGCAAATACATTTGCTATCGGGAAGCAAAGTGCTCGTGAAATGAGCACCATATAATTATAAATACAAACAAAGTGGAACTCGAGATCGAATTCGCAGCTAGTTTATTATTTCTTCTTCATTGGAAATCGGTTATCTCAAACAAGAATCTTTAAATAAATGTAAAATCATTAAATCAATTAATTCCTTAGTAATTAAAATCATACAATCTCAAGAAACATTTACGATTTTGAACAATTTTTTTATTATTGTTAGTGTTTGTCGTCGATGATTGGTACTTCTTACAAAATTGTAAATTTTGATTGTCTTTAAAAAATATTTTATAGTAATTCCACAGCTAAGATATTAGAATGAGCTTTAATACCATGATACATGTGACAGCAAGCACTCTTTTACAAGGCATTTTTAGTTGATTCCATAAAAAAGTAAGCGTTTTCCGAAAAAAATGGGCGATAAATAAATAATTAAATAAATAATTAAATAGAGAGAGAGTTTAAATAGAGTAGAGAGTTTAAATAATTACTAAACAGCAGGTATTCTTAACTAATTGTAATCGCACCTTAATATCTTTCATATTTCCTACAAATGCTATGAATTTCAAGTAGCTAATCATTGCAAATCAAGAAAAAATTACTTTCCTTCATTAATTTGTTTGCAAAGTTATGAATAATTTTCACCTAGAAGACTTACGATCATTTCTGAAAATAAAAATATTATAATTATTAAAAGTGGACGTGTTAGCTGATTGACTAAATTGGCAATACCTTGTGATCCAGAAGAGTCAGTTCCAATTTTTTCTTAATGAAAGGTAAAATTGCAAGAAATCTTTATATTCTTACATAAAAAAATTATAGGCGATATTGACGAACAAATTAATTAAAAAATATTTTGGACTTTTTTTTGTTCAAAATCTTGAATCTTTAGGTTTTTTATATTATGATATCAAGAGGTACTTTTTTGGTGTCGTTAGTCCAAAAATTGAATTTTTTTATTTTCAATGTTGTTTAAGAATAAAACATAAACTAAGTGTCCTATAAAAAAGTAATTAATAAAAGATTTGTGAACCTTTTCTGGGTGCACAATTTTTCCTTATTCATTCTTTTTCGTATCTTGCATAGTTTGACCGCAAAATGTAATTTTTGATTTTTCATTATTTTTTGTGCGATCAAAATTTGAATTTTTGATTTTTTGGAAAAATTCAGAAAGTTGTTATGATAATCTTATAGGGCTTTCAAAAAGCAACGTTTTTCTACTCTATACTTTTTTCCACATCGCGCGTTGTTTGGTTTAAAATTTTCACTTCGATTTGAAAACAATTTTTTTTTTTTTGAAAATGCTGTAACTCTGACAATTTTTTAATTAAAGAAATTCATTGGAATAAATTGTTCAAGTTTCCGAATACTATGAATATTCGTATACAGAATTTTTAAATCTTGAAAAAAATGGTACTATCCAATCTGATCAAACTTTCGAAATTATCGTGCCCACACGATACGGACTACGGACTATAGACAGGCAGACAGACAGACAGACAGACCTTCATGAAAATCGTTTTTTCTGGCTCAGGGAGCCTCAAATCATGGACATTTGTTGATAACGGACAGGGTAAAATTTTACATAAAACCAGTACCTTCTCATTAGGATGAGAATGTACAAATTGGGCTTCTATTAAAACCAATTTATGGTTTCAAAAATGATTCCAAAGGAACCCAAAGCCTTAGTTATATTAGAAACTTTTGTATGCCTATATGATTATTTATATTATTTACTAATTTCAAAATTTTCATTTATTTTTCAAATTGTGAACCGCTTAAATATTAACATCACCATAAGCAGAAACATTTCTGAACGAATTTTATCAACACTTGTCAAACAGTGCCTCTTCTACAGTCTACAGTCTCTACACCACATTCTCTGAGGAATCTCTCATTACTGACTTTGACCAGTAGCGTTTTACCGCACACATTACGCAGAAACTTCATGCCAATCACGTTAATTTTACTCTTATCCTTTCCTTGGTGAGTCCAGGTCTCGCTACCATACGGCAGAGTGGGTGCAAGCACATAATTATATATTGCCATTTTAACTTTATTTGTTATATTTTCACTTCTGTTAATTGCTCTTAAACTGCCGATAACCTTTCTACCCTAGTTTATGCATCTCTCTATTTCTCCATCGATCTTTTTGTCAGTAGCAAGTAAACTACCATAATACACGAACTTATCAACTTGTTCTATCTTCCCATCATTTAAAACAATGTTGCATAATGTTTTTGCACCCTTTTCTTCAAACACCATACCTTTTGTTTTATTCACATTAATTTCAAGATTAATTTCAATAAAAAAATTCAGCCTGCTCAACATTCTCTGTAAGCCTACGATTGACTCTGCCATACCAACCTTATAATCTGCGAACGCTAACCCACGCACCTTCACTGTCCCGAGATCCACACCTTCGTCTAAGAGGGCTGAAATATAAAAATTTAGTATTGACAATAATTTCATATATCCTAATTCAAAACTTGCATGAGACAACAAAAATATGAATCGCGCATGTTTTTTTCAGTTAAGATAAAGCTGAGCTTTTGCTTTGGCTTTTGCTCAATTTCTTGAAAAATATTTTATTCTTATCCACATACGTATTTCATGTAGTTCTCCTTTAAGGCGTTCCTATTTCTCCATTTTGATCAAAAATTGTTGATGCTATGCAAACGATGAACTTGAGGATAGCGTATCGAAATTGATCGATAAGTGGAGTTCGAACGAGACCCAAATTCTCGAACCCCGTAGCATTTGCATTCCATTAACTGGTGAATATATTCACGGATACTTCGTCGACACTCGATCCTATAGAAAACAGAATAAGCGAGAATAGAGAGAACTGTTTCAAACGATCCTGAAGAGTAGGAAGATGTATGTGCATTACGCCTGTGTAACGAATATCTGCATTACTATTGTGAATAATGCAAAGCAACCCGATCCGAACATAGAATATATGGCTATGGCTTCTTCTGCGGACCATTATACAATTGAATATTCGATATTCTGTTTAAATTCTTATATACAAACGTTTGAAATGTTAACATTATTTTCCAATTGACATTAGCGTAGTTTCAAATTCGCTCGTAGTTATCAAGAAAGGCTCTATCTACAATAGATTGATCAAAAATAAGTGGTTTTTTGGATTTTCACTTGCACCAGCAAATATGCAGCTCATACGAAAAAATATACCTATTTTTTTGTAGAGTCATTTTTAAGCACTTCCAAATGTTTAAAAGCTTCTTATTAAAGCAATATTAAAGCGACAATACTTGGAGTCCACCCTGTAACATGAATTTCTCAAAATATTCGTTCAAGGATAGCAGTCGACGTTTCATTGTGACGTAAGGAGTCATCCATGAACTACGTCATAAATTTTGGTCTATATTCACCCCCCCCCACCCCCCATTCACGTTTATGGCCATGGTTTTGTATTACACTTCCCTCCCCTACAAGTAACATAGAAACGAATTCTCTGAAAAAAGGGGAAATAAGATGATGTTTAACAATAATAGGAGAATAATAGGGAAATAAGATCTTTGAAATAGAAGAAATGTAAATACCATATTGAATTTAACATAAAACCGAGCATAAAACTCTCCAAATTTCTAAGATTTTCTACCAAGGAGATGAATTTTCGAATTGAAAAGTTAATTTTCTGCGAAGCAGTTGAATTGTGAACCCAAGAAGATGCATTTCTCACTAAATAGTCAAATTTTAAACAAAAAAGATTTAAATTCAACCAAAGAACGTCGAATTTTTATCGAAAAAATTCATTTTCAACAAATAACCTTGACTTTTTTAGCATAAAAATAAATTTTCTACCAGAAGACGAGTTGTGAACATCTTGAATGAAAAGAAAGAAATCATTTTTCTTTTAAAGTGGAATTTTTATTCAGAAAAGTCAACTTTTTTAAAGTAGTGGAATTTTGAACCTAAGAAGCTGAATTTTCAATTAATAGGTAAAATCTTCTCGCAAAACAAATGAAATTCAACCAGAAAATTCAAATTTCGAAGCCATAAAGACGAATTTTTTAGAAGACAGCTGAAATATGGCTCTTCATCCGGAAGACGAATTTCCAACCAGTGGAATTAAACGAAAACAAAAACAAATTTCCAACAGAATAGTTGAATTCTCAACCGGAAAGATGAATTTTCAACGAACAAGATTAATTTTCTAACCCGAAAGACTAATTTTCATAAAATTACATTAGTTTTTAATTTTGAAAAGGAAAAGGCAACTTATCTACAAACAGTTGAATTTTTCTACAAAATAGTTGAATATTTAACGAACAGTGATACATTTTCAACGAATAATGTAATGGGTAATACTTCTGCCACAAAAATTTCAATTTGAAATATAAAATAGTTGATTTCAACCAGAAAAGTAGAATTTTCAACAAAACAGATGAATTCTGAACCAAACCCGATTAATTTTCAACCAAATAATTTCATTTTTAACCAAAAAATGTGATTTTTTAACCAAGGGGATCAAATTTTGGAAAAATAGAATAGTTAAATTATCAACGAAACAGATGAAATTTCAATAAAAAAATTAGTCAAAATAGGAGCCGAGCGTCTACAAAAAAGGCATTCGTAGCCTATTAATACGTTAATTAAGTCCTAGTAGAATACTGAAAAAAAATTATTTCCCCCAAAAAAAGTTGAAAAAAAAAATAAGTGCAAACAATTTCTTTCATTGTTTAAAATTCTTTATTTTCTTTAAAACGAATTGATTTTTGTTCAAAGTTACCACTTTCCGCTGAAAAGCGTTAACGTAACCATTATTTGTTCAAGAATGGTAAATATTCTTGTTAATCTATATCGATAATTCCTGTGAAATTGTTAGCTTAACCTACAATTTTAGCAACGCTTTGAATCTACTTTGTAATGTTTAAAATATATTTTTTTTTAAATAAAAATACCAAATTCCGAAAAAAACACTAACTCAAGTCCTAATTCAATATTTTCAAAAGATTCTAAATGTTCTTTAAATTAAAATAATTTTTGTTCGAAAATACCAATTGTAAATGTGAAGCGCCAACGTAACCCAAAATTGTCCAAGAATTATTAAACTTCTTCGAAGTGAATAACGATTTTTTAATAAGAATTTAAATTTCCGATGAAAAACAATAAGATAATTTGAAATTGCTGAAGCTTGTAAATTTCATTATTTTAAACACAAATATTCAAATTCAAATTTAATATCTGTTTTAAAAAATTGATTAATTTTTTTAATTTTGAAAAGAAAATATAAAAAATATTTAAGTACTGAAAATCCAGTCAGATTTTCAACTTTCTAGAGTTTTGGTATTTCTGTTTTTAATTGCCCAAAATAAGAATGGTAGAATTTTTAAAAAATTACGGGATTGATACTCTCGAATAAAAAATTTCGAAGTTATCTTTAAGAAAATCTCCTATCACCTTTTCCACTTAATATTTTTTAGTATATCTTTCGGAAGATGACGGTTGTAAATGAAGTTTCATAAAAAGTAAAACTATCAGAAAGTAATCAATATCCAATTTCCACTCTGAAGCGCTCCCATTTATTTATAAAATGAAAATCGTCTACGAATTTCCGTGCACATGTCGAAAACACTGACACGAATCAATTAAAGTCGTCAAGTTCAAAATAAAGATACTTTTTATAATCATCGTCTCGTTTTTTTACAATTGTGGATTAATGTATTGCACATAAGTAATCTGCAGAGCGTTTTTCTAGCTGTATGTATAAAAAACTCAATTTGTTCAAGAGATTCATTTTCCAGCGCCCGGATACGACAGGCGAGAAAATTGCATGCTTTCTTCTCTATCTGAACCTGAAGTGGGAACACATTTCACAATCTTAATTTCACTTCTCTCTTCCTAAATTGTATTAGCAAACCAAAGCGCATTTTTAGTTAAATTTAACGCAAGTTCAAACGAAAAAGTATTTGCTTGTCCAAAAGTTTTCTGGAACAAATATAAATAAGTTTTCCGAAAGAAAATATTTGTGCAAAATATTCTGAGAAATTCAATAATTTATTCCTTCATTATTTATTATTTTGTTGTCTTATTCAAAAATTGGTGTATTTCGTAGTGTCTCATATCTAAAATAACAGCGAATAAACGGAAGTACAATGTTTTCGGTAACTGATGAAAATTGATACTTCAAATGACGAATCTTCAGCCAAATAAATGAATTTTTACATTGTTCAACATTTAACTGAGAACTAGAATTTTTATCAAAAAAATATGAATTCTAAATAGGTGAATTTTTACAAAAAAAAAAAACGTATTCTAGCAAGAAGCTTAAATTTCTACTAAGAAAAACGAATTTTCAACTTAATACATGAATTTCAAACCACATAGTGTGATTTTTAACTTCAAAACATAAAATTTTCACTAAAAGATGCAATGGTTGAATTTTCCGTGAAGAAACTTAATTTTCAAAAACGAAGTGTCTCGTCGTCCCGAAATTCGGGATGACTAGCCCGTTTTCAACATTTGGCTAGTCGTCCCGAAATTCGGGATGACTAGCCCATTTTCAACATTTGGCTAGTCGTCCCGAAAATTATAATATTCTTTTTTATTTCTCTCCTTTTGAGTAAGCCGAAGATTAACAAAACTGCTATTCATCCCTAATTGAAAATAAATGTTAAAAAACGGATAGAACTAAGAGTTAGGTTATATTTTATAAAGTGTAGCCTTTTAAGCTGTAACGTATCCAAATTATGTTATGTATTTGCACTGTGTCACCGCAGTCTCAAGGTCGTTCGAAACTTTCTCATGATTTCCGTGCTCTGATTGGACCTTCCTTTGATGTGATATATTGACTCTTGACTAGATACACTTGTTGCCTTTGTATTTAGAATCAATCATTCATTTGTAAAGAGTAAAATTCAATAATTATTCGCTCTCGCACTCTAAAACACTTTTTTGTGATCCAAAAATTAATTTAATTAATTCTACAATGATGATTTATCATAAAAAATTTATTTAAACATTTATTAATTCCCAGAAAGCAAGTTCTTTACTGCCCATGAGACTGCCGATTCGACGCATGCGCAGTACAGTTGGGGAGCCGAATTGAGAGCGCTGCATCTTTCTCCGGTTTTTCGTTCGATTTTGCGTGTTATTGCGCGTTGGTTAACGATCACGTGACATATAGATCAGCTGTTCTGTGTGCCGGCCTATACTGGCCGTAACACCCCTACCCCTTTTCCAACGCCTCATGGAGGCGGAAAGGCACCCCTGTGACAGGTCACAAAAATAATGTAAGGTAACACCCCTACCCCTTTTCCAACGCCTCGTGGGGGCGGGAAGGCA